>CM054157.1:17003650-17028650 GCA_028751875.1 Rapana venosa
GCACACGTTAAAATCCGTTCCGTTCTTCAAAAGAGTGAAGAGTAAACCATTGTGTGCTGGTAGGATTGGATGACAAATTTGACAAAAATGCATACACACGGGGACTGGATGCAAAAAAGCACATGAGCGCTTTTGCCATTATCCTCGAAATAAAAGAATTGAAAAACCTTCCATTCCATAATTACTGTTTATAGCCCTACCTACTACAAAAGCCCTAATATTAGAATTGCTACAGAAAGCAGAGGATTTGGGGGAGTGGAGGAGGCTGGATGCAAAATCTTTAATAATGCCCCCACAGTCTACCAGTCTATGGAATAGGTGAAGGTAACATGCTGTGAGATTCTTAGCACAAGACCTTGGTTTAAACTCATGCCTTTGCGTGTTTACTCAGAGGGATCATAGGAGCTCTGTACTGACAAGAACACCAGCTTTCTCAGTTTCTGGTGATTGTGTGCCAATGTCTGGGTCTCAGCAAAGCTCTTTTTTGTGTTCATTCAGCGATAATGTCCACGCACTTCTTTTTTGTCCCCGCGTATTTTTCTATATCCTCAGACTGTGCCTTGTAGAGATTATCTTAGAAAGACTGTCTGATCTTGTGATATGACCATACTACTTCAGCTTTCACCAAAAAGAACTTCCAGGAGAATGGGGTTGTTTCCAGTGTTAAGTCCGTGGGAAAATCCCCTCAAATGAACATCTCAGTGAAAATTCAAATCTGTGTCCTCAGCTGCCCTCAGATTATGAGTTTGATGATCTGACCACTAGGCACTCTTGCCTCCTTCCTTCCCTCCCCCTACCAAAAAAGGGGGTCAAAGCTTTAATTTCTGCTGGCCACTAGATTAAAAGTAGTTGTTGTGTCCTGTAAACTTTGGCACTTTCTACTGAAGTTCTTTTTCTTAATTTACAAGTGCTTTTTTTAACCTTATAGTACTGCTTTTCCTTCAAAGACAGGAAAAGCCGCTGGAAAGAAAGACAGAAAATTCAGGCCCCCAGCTTGGTGTCCAATTTTGCATGCAACAACTGTGGCATCAACCGCCATGCACGGGTTGGTCTGCCAAGCCTCTACAGCTGTTGCTACAAACATGGCTAATGTGGCCAAAGAAGGTGCAGCCATTGTCTCCCGGGACAGATGGAAGGAGCCCACCCATCATTGCTCTTCCACCTCTCGTCTTCTCACCACCCTAAATGCTAAGAAGTTGAACAATGTCTGATACAGTTTGACCAAAAAATCGAACTGAATGTCAAAGTCCTTTGGATGAGACTATAAACCAAGGGGGCCCCGTGTTCCAACGCATGCAGAACATCTTGCACACGTGGAAGTGTAGGCCATTGTGTGCCAGTAGGAACAGATGACAAAATTTACAAAACCGCATACACATGGGGACTGGATGTAAAAAAGCACATGAGTGCTTTTTCCATTATCCTCAATATAAAAGAATAAATAAACAAAAATAAAGAACTACATAAACTTATTTCTTTTAATCACAACAACCAAACATTTGATGTTGATAAATCTATTTTTAGCTTGACTCTATCAAATAAAGTATTTTTGTATCTAGATTTTCACCATGAAAATTACAATCAAATAATCATTTTACATTAAGAAAATCAGTGCTAGTGTACACTGATTAGGTAGGAAAAGACTTGGTTTTTAAAAAACCCAACAAACTTTTGACCCAGTTTAGACACCATAGGCACGTGTTATTACTGGGTGTCTTTACATATATTTTGTTATACAATAGATAGCTTTGTGGTTCTTAGCCTTTCACGCCTCTCTCCTGGCTGTGCCAATCAATGCAGGACTGAATCCAATGGGGCTGGACAGTGAGTATACAAGTACTGAACTCCAGGAAAGCATGACTGACTAGCAATGCACTACACACACATAGACACAGACAGCTACAACTCTCCTTTTTTGTCTTACAGGTGTGGAGAATGTTATGGTGGGGTGATGGTGGTGGTAACAATTCGAAGGTCAAGGTCAGAGACTTGTATGTAGTGGTGGTAGTGGGACAGCAGTGGGGAGAGGGGGGGGGCGTGGGGCAGGAGAGAGGGGGTGATGTAGGGGGGATCTGATTGTTATATATATATGCAGGAGCGGCTTACACAACTGGCATCTGTGTCTTTTAGGTAACTTGTAAAATAAATTGCAAGGTGCTTGTTGAAGTTTCCATTTTGGTGGATGAGGAGCCTGTATAGTTCCTTCATCACTGAGCTGTTGTTGTATGATTTGGGGATTTTCTGTTTGATTTTAAAGTGGAATCGGATATTTTTTTAAAAGAGAAGTGTGAACACTGGTATTATCTAAAAAAATAAAATAAAAAACACCCAAAGAGTTTTGTTTAGTTAGAACAAGGATTCGAGAGAATCAGGCTGGGAAACATTGTTGATCAAGTTGAAACTACTAAGAAGAACTTTTCTTTCGGATCGTCTTCAGGTATATGTGAGTTTTTTCATTCGTTTTCTTGATTTTTTAAATGCTCTTTTGAAAGTTGTTTCTTTCTTTGATGTGTGTGTTCAATTATGCATCTAGTTACGTATATATCTACCTATCTATCTCTCTTTCTCTCTATCTATCTATTTATCTGTCTATCTATCTATCTATGTATTCATTCTTTTAATTTTGAGGCAAAAGGAGGGGAAAAAAGTGATTTGTTTTACATCCAGTTCACATAATATATGTATGGGTTTTCTTTAAAATAAAATTGTCATCCATTGCCACCCACAAACAATGTTCTACACTTTTAAAATTGGATCAGGGTTTTCTAATTATTATCATTATTATTTTATTTCGAGGATAATGGAATAAGCACTCATGTGCTTTTTTGCATCCAGTCCCCGTGTGTTTGTAGTTTTGTAAATTTTGTCATCTGTTCCAACCGGCACACAATGGCCTACTCTTCCAAAAAATGGAACAGGTTTGAGTATGTGCGCAAAATGTTCTCTGTGTGTTCGCAAATGGACCTTGGTTTATAGTCTCATCTGAAGGACTTTAGGGGAGAGTGGAGTCAGCACTAATAGTGTAACTCCAGAGGAAAAATCCTCTTGAGCTAGATTCGAACCCGGGTCAGAAGATCATGACTGCATCCCTCAAATCGCTATCCTGTTTCCCCTCATGTGCCCAGGATATTCTACAGGCCTTCCCACATGGCCTGGGTTTAGTCTTATCCAAGTGTGTGTGTGTGTGTGTGTGTGTGTGTGTGTGTGTGTGTGTGTGTATGTGTGTGTGTTGTAAGAGTAGCTTTTTGCAAAACTCACGGTGGAACAAATGACAGAATTTACAAAACCTCATACACACGGGGAATGGATGTAAAAAAGCAATAAGTGCTTATTCCATTATCCTCGATATAAAAAATAAATAAAATAAAAACACACTCACTCACTCACACACACGCACACATGGCACAGGCGCACGCACTAACAAAAACGAAACACCCCAATAACCCCAACAAAATTCAACTACAAATAAAACTATCAAATAGCCACCCTCCCCCCAACAAACACACAACAGAAACAACAAAAAGAAACACACTTACAGTCAAGAGTAGAGTGGCCTGAATTTGAGGTAAGGGTTAACAGCATTGGAATATCTGTCATATGGGGTCAGTGTCTTTGTTAATGCAAATTGTATATATATGACACAATGAAATCCTACATGTCCCAAAGAGGGGTCAAACGCTAATTAAATCATGTGTGTGTGTGTGTGCGCACGCGTGCACGTGTGGTGTGTGTGTGTGTGTGAATTGTCTCTAAATTGGATAACTCTGCTGGGACTTCAATAAATCAAATTAAAAAAAAGAATGCTCTTTAGCCGCAAAAATAAAACACATTGAAATAAAACGTGCAGCCTAGTTGTCAAAACTGACTTGCACTTGAGGATCATAATTATGCTCTATCTTTACACACACACACATACGCACACAGACACACACATACATGCACACAAACGCGAGCGCACGCACGCAACACACACACACACACACACACACACACACAAACACACACACACAAAATAATCTGTAAACATTATAATGTACCTGCTATTACGAAAATGTAGCTTGCAAGCTTTAAATACAGACACGATAAAATAAGAAAAGCTATTCTCCTATCTTTTTTCTTTCTTCTTCTACTTTCCAAAAGCTCAGTAGTCTTTCAGGTACATGTTAACGGGTTTTGGTTGTTTTTTGGAAGAACTATTATAGATGCTTTATCAAGTCTGTCATTGCTTTTTCGTTGATATGCTAGTAAAGTCAAAAACAAAAAAAACGAACTGAGCAAAGTTGTTGTAACACGTTGTTGTACATTTGTGGGATGTGTGCAAATCAAACTGAACTATCTGTATGAATGTGGAGGGAAAGACAGAGCAAAAGATATGGTGAGAGATGGTACACACCCTACCTAAACGTGTTGTGTGTGTGTGTGTGTGTGCGTGGTGCGTGCGTGCGTGTTTTTGTATGTGCATGGTGTGTGTGAGCATACATTTGATAATGTTAATCTATTATTTTGTGGAAGGTTGCATGTGTGTAAATGATTTTAGTACAAGCGCTTTGAATTGTCTGCTTTATAAGATTCATCATCATCATCATCAGACCCGTGACCTTGGCGGTCGTGGGGGAGACACGAAAGACGATGCCGTGGTAAGCCTCCTCCATCCATCTCGGTCCTCGGCTCTTCGCAGTAGTGCCGAGTCAGTCATCCTGGTCCATTCTCTGATGTTGTCCATCCATGACTTGTTCTGTCTTCCCCTCTTTCTGCCACCTTCGAGTGTTTCCTGCAGTACTGTTTTTGGCAGAGTGTTGTGGCGGGTGACGTGGCCGAACCATGTCAGCTTTTTCTTCTTGACGATGGTGAGAAGGGGTTCCTGTGGACCTGCCAGCCGTGTTATTTGACTCTTGACAAATTCATTGGTCTTTCGTTCTCTCCAGGATATGCCCAGCAGTTTTCTATGGCATTTTCTTTCAAATGACTGGAATCGCTTTGCTGTTTCAGCAGTCAATGTCCAGGTTTCACTTCCGTACAGCAGGATAGTCTGAATTAGGGCTTTGTAGAGCTTTAGTTTGATTGGAAAACTGATCTCTTTACTTTTCCATATGGTGGTGAGTTTTGTCATGGAAGATGTTGCCATGGCTGTTCTGACTTTGATTTCTGTCGTCGATCGCCCGTCCTTTGTGAGTGTAGCGCCAAGGTATTAAAAGCGTCTACCTCCTCCAGTTGTTGGCCGTTCATGTAAAGTTTAGCAGTGGCGTTGCTCGTGCTGTTCACAAGTACTTTACTTTTCTCCGAGCTCACCTCCATCCCATATGCTCCAGCTCTGTTCTCAAGTCTGGTCGTAAGATCTTGCAGCTCTGTGTTACTTCCGCCCATGAGGTCAATGTCATCGGCAAACCGTAAGTTGTTGAGGGGTCTGCCGCCAATGGAGATGGTAGAGTGGAAGTCATGGAGGGTCTCTCTCATAATGTTTTCCAAGAACAGATTAAACAGGACTGGAGATAACAGGCATCCTTGTCGGCCCCAACTGTGGTTTTGAAGTAGTCTCCGACCTGATTGTTCAGGACTGCACTGCTTGCGGTGTTGTATAGTGCTTGAATGGTTTGCACTAGTCTTTCTTCAATGCCAAACATTCTGAGGACCTGCCACAGGTCTTCGTGCCATACTCTGTCGAAAGCCTTCTTGAAGTCGATGAAGTTGTGGAACAGGTCTCTCTGATGTTGAAGATGTTTTTCCATCAGGATGTGGCAGTTAAAAATCTGTTCGATTGTGCTCCTGCCTGCCCTGAACCCAGCTTGTTCCTCTGCAAGGTGTTCTTCATCGCTATATAAATACCATACATTATTATTATTATTATTATTATTATTATCATTATTATTATTATTATCACCATCGTCATCATCATCATCATTATTATTATTATTATTATTATTATGACACACATGTTCTTGCTAAGTATTCTGAACGCCTTTCATCTTAACAATGCTGTAGATTACTCATATTCAAAACTTCTCTGAAGATTTTTAAAAAATAGCTTCTATCTCCCCCTCTTCCCCCTCAACTCAACTATTGAACAAGGGTTTAAGGATTACAACAAAATAGATTTGACTGGACAGAGAGAGAGAGAGAGAGAGAGAGAGAGAGAGAGAGAGAGAGAGAGAGAGAGAGACAGACAGACAGACAGACAGACAGACAGACAGACAGACAAGACAGACATTTGATTGGGCATTGAAAACAAGAAAAACGCACCCTCCCTCCTCCACACACACACACACACACACACACACACACTTCCTTTTCCCAATACCTTTTACTGAATCATATGGTCTAATTATGACTGACCTTATAGTGCAGTGGTTAAGGCCATTTTACTTCAATCCCATGGGTCCATGAAGGTCATGGGTTCAAATTTTGGTGGCTGGGTCTGGTGCATAAGGGAGGGGACTTTTAGGATCTCTTAGGCCAACGTGAACAGCAGACCTGCTAGTGCCTTGATTCCCTTCGTGTATATATATTTATACACATGCAAAAGATCAAATATGCATGTTAAAGATCCTGTAATTCATGTCAACGTGTGGTGGGTTATGGAAGCCCGAACATACCCAGCATGCAACCTGTACAATGAAAATGAGCTGCTCTGAAGTTGGAATGTGTCAGCTGAAGCGAGCAGGCAGGCCACCTGCAAAAGTTACAAGTACAGGAGAAGACCAGGCGCAAGGCATCCCTCCAGGTAAAGGAACCTAGAGAAGAGAGAGACATGGTAAATTTTATTGTATAACATGTCATGATAACCTCTCTGTGGGTGTGCATGCGTGCGTGTGTGTGTGCCTGTGTTTGTGTGTATGTGTGTGTGTGTGTGTGGGGGGGGGGGGTGTCATCCATGCATGTGTGCATGTGTACGTGGTTTGTGTGGTGTGCTCATGCCAGTGAATTCTTGCCTATGTATGCATTCCCATATGTAAGTGGATTGGGAAAAAAGTTTAAGGTATGGGAAATGGTCGCTTGGGCCTTTGTCTGACCTGGTTACTTGACTACACCACTTCAGTTTCCACCCAAAATAACTTTCAAGGGAATGGAGTTGTTACCATGTTATGTCCAGGGGGTGAAACCTAAAAATAGATATATCAGTGGAGATTTGAACCTGAGCCTTTAGTCATCGTTATAGTATGAGCTATACACTGGAAGCACTGGACTGTCCTCCCCTCTTCCTGTCCCTCTCCACCCCACCCCCCAACCCCCCCAAAAAAAACCAACGGCCAAACAAGCTTGGTCCCATGCAGAGAGGTGTAAGGACATAATTTATACCCCTATCAACCACCAACGTCACTGTAGTTGTGTTGTATTGTATTGTATTGTATGGTATTGTTGTGTTGTATTCTATTGCATTGCATTGTATTGTATTGTATATCACTCCGAGTCACGGCATATTTCTCTGCATAAAATTCGGGCTGCTCTTCCCATGGGGAGCATATGGCCACAAGAGCAGTGCCATCATTATTTTTCATTCTTTTCCTATCAGCATTTGTATTTGAGTGTTCCATAAAGTGTTGACACTCTCCACAAAAAATTTCTTTTTTGGTTAATTTGTATAATCTCTAACCTTTTATAGCTCCTGCACACTTCTCATTGCGTCAAATGCTGGAAATTTGAAAAATCCCCAATTCATGACTCATTTTTCTTTTACTCACAAAATATCTCAAGTTTCACATTTGTGAATCTGATTTAGGCTTGGCTCTGTAAAAATATGTTGCAAGGACAGTATTTATTTGCTGATTTTCACATTAAAGAACATCATCACATATTATATTTTCATGATAAAACTAGTTACTTGCCTATACACAGTATAGGTATGAAAAAGCTGATTTCTAAAAAATATCTTTTGATTCAGTTAATACGCCATATGCACAGGTCTTTACCTGGTCTCTTTACATAAAGTTTCATTATTAAACTGATAGCTTTGTGGCTCTTAGCCTTTCACACCTCTCTCCTGCCTGTGCCAATCAGTGCATGACTGAATCCAATGGGGCGTGGACAGTCCCCTATTCAAGGGCTGAACTCAAGGAAAGCAGGCGGGACAATGCACAACACACACACACACACACCACACACAGAGCTACAGCTCTTGTTCATTCTTTTGTCCTTCAAGTATGGATAATGATATGGTGGGGTGATGGTGGTGGTGACCACTGGAAGGTCAACATCAGAGTCGTGGATGTGGTGGTGGTGGTGGTGGGACAGCAAGGGGGGGGGGGGGTGAAGGGGGCAGGAGAGAGGGGGTGATAGAGGAGGGATATAACTGTTATATATATATGCAGGAGCAGTTTACACAACTGTCCTATGTGTCTTTCAGATAACTTGCAAAATAAATTGCAAGGTGCTTGTTGAAGTCTCCAATTTTTTTTGGGGGGGGCTTGTAATACTTTGGCGGAGGACAGGCGTGTATAGGTCCTTGGTCACTCAGTTGTTCTTGTCTGACTGGGGAGTTTCTGTTTGATTTTACACTGAAATTGGATTTCAATGGAAAGTGGGAACATGGGTATTGTCTAAACGAATGTTTGTTCAGTCAAAACAAGGATTCGAGAGAAACCCATTTTTGCAGAAACTGTTAGTTAATCGAGTTGAAAACTACTGAGCAGAATTTTTTTTTATTGGGAAGCATCGTCAGGTATGTGTCACAGTTTTTTTCATTAGTTTTGTTGATTTTTTAATATATACGTTTCTTTCTTTGATCTGTGTGTTTATTTATCCGTTCATTATCTTTTCATCCATATATTCATTTCTTCATTCTTTTATTCTGAGGATAATGGACCAAGCACTTATGCGCTTTTCCACAGCCAATCCGGTATACATGCACTTTTGTAAAGTTTGTTATCCATTCCCAGGACCTTGGCACACAATGGCCTTCTTTTCTAAAAAGTGGCACAGGTTTTAACGTGACCACAAGCGTTCTCTGCCTGTTAGCACATGTGTCCCAGTTTATAGTCTTATCTGTGTGTGTGTGTGTGTGTGTGTGATTACTTTATTTTTTATACCGAGGATATTGTAATAAGCACTTATGTGCTTTTTTACATGCAGTCCCCATGTGTATGCGGTTTTGTAAATTTTGTCATCTGTTCCCACCGGCACACAATGGCCTACTCTTACGGAACAGGATTTAACGTGTGCGCAAGATGTTCTGCTTGTGTTCGCACTCGGGACCTGGGTTTATAGTTTCATCCGAAGGACTTTGAGTGTGTGAGTGAGTGAGTGAGTGTGTGTGTGTTGTGTGTGTGTGTGTGGTGTGTGTGTGTGTAAGTGTGATGTGTGTAAGTGTGTGTAGGTGTGGTGTGTGTTGTGTGTGTGTGTGTGTGTGTGTGTGTGTGTGTGTGTGTGTGTGTGTGTGCATCTATAGTACTGCATGTCCCTCTCTCCATTGCAGAGTGTTATCGTTTGTTCGAAGAAGCATCCTTAAACAGATCCATTATCAAGAAGCATCGGCAAAACAAGCGGCTTTCACAGACAACCACTATTGGGAAGAGTTATAATTAAATTCATTCATAACTTAGAGACTCATACAAATGCTGTCAAAGAAAATACAACTTTATTAAGGCATTATTGTTCAGGATAAGATCAAATGCATCGCTAACCAAACTCAGAGAGGATGTTAAATGCCTATTGTGGTGAATATATTTCAAATATTCATATCATACTCGAATATAAGAATGTAAAAACTCCTCTTCCTGCCTCTTCTGAGAATTCCCTTAACGAAGTTTTGAACAATGAAAATCAAACGTTTGACATTGCTAAACGTTCATTGTAATTCTTGTAGTTCCTTTTGGATTTACACATTTTTGTTCTTGGTCTGTTGTTAAGAACACACTTTCCCTCACTATGAATATTCATTACACATGCGCGCGCGCCTGATGGTTAGAGTGATGTATTCGTGATCTGCTTACCCGGGTTCGATTCTCGTTCAAGAGGATTTTTTCTCTGGAATTAACATCAGTGCCGACTCCACCCTCCCCAAAAGTCCTTCGGATGAAACTTTAAGCCGAGGTCCAGAGTGCGAACGCACTCAGAACATCTTGCGCACACGTTAAAACCTGTTCCGCTTTTCGGAAGAATAGGCCATTGTGTTCCGGTAGGAATGGATCACAAAATTTACAAAACTGCGTACACATGGAGACTGGTTAATAAAAACACATGAGTTTTTATTCCATTATCCTCGAAAATAAGGAATAAAAGAATAAAGAATCCTCGAAATAAAAGAATAAATAAACAAAAACACACATACACACCATACACACACACACACACACACACACACACACACACACACTCTCTCTCTCTCTCGCACGAAGCACGCAAGCAAGCACGCAAGCAAGCAAGCGCACTTCTGTCATTACCTCCACTGACCACAATCGGATTATTTTCCTTTATAATTACTTCAAGGACTCTGTGTAATGTGTGTGAGGGTGTGTGTGTTTGTGTGTGTGTGTGTGTGTGCGTGTGTGTGTGGTGTGTGTGTGTGTGCGTGCGTGCGTGCGCGCGCGTCTCTGTATGTGTGTGTGTGTGTGTGCGCTCGCGCGTGCGTGTGTATATATGAACGTGTGTGTACGCGCTCACGCCACTGTACATGAATATTGTTATTTCTTTAATCACTCTCTTTCCTACCATCTTCTCTCTCTATCTCTCTCTCTCTCTCTCTCTCTCTCTCTCTCTCCCTCTCTCTTTCTCTTTCTCTCTCTCTCTCTCTCTCTCTCTCTCTCTCTCTCTCCTCTCCCTCTCTCTTTCTCTTTCTCTCTCTCTCTCTCTCTCTCTCTCTCTCTCTCTCTCTCTCTCTCTCTCTCTCTCTCTCTCTCTCTCCCCTAGGTTCAGATTGTGTTTGGGAGGTGTGTTTTTTTCCCTACAGATTACAGAATATTTTTTTCTGTTGTCTAATGTCGTCGGCTTGTTTCTGTCAGGGACAGGTTGTTGTATAGTCTGTGAGGAGTGGAAGAGCGTGTCTAATGAACATTCAGCATGGATGAACATTTACCTGCAGAGAGGGTTTCACTTGCAATGCGGAAAACTGCACCTGCTCATTTCTGTCTGTCTGTCTGTCTGTTTGTCTGTCTGGGTCTGTCTGTGTGTGTGTGTCAGTCCCTCTGGTTATATGTGTTCGTATTTATCTGTGAATGTATAAAAATAATTGTTTATTTTGTCATACACACATATACACACATACACATATGTATCTGTCTATATCTATCTATCTATCTATATCTATATATACATACATACATACATACGTACATACCTATATACCGAGAGAACTCGAACTCGAACTCGAACTCGAATGATTTATTCACAAACAGGCCATTGGCCCATACATGAAGGGGGTTGCCGAACTGCTTAGTATTTTGGTTTATAAAAAAAAAAAATAATAAATAAGTAAAAATAAAAATAAACACACACACACACACACAGACAACATGTTACTGTATAACAAAAAGTCAGCTACAAAAATATCACTTAGGATAACATTATCTCTCTTATTCTGAAAGCTCTACACAAATATAAAGTGAGGCTGCGCACAACCTCAGGATGACTTGATGCCAGGAGTAAACAGAGTCTAAATAAATTAGGCTGTCTACTATATTTAACAGGGATGTAGTTCTGCCTAACATCCTCAAAAACTGGACAGCACAACACAAAATGTACTTCATCCTCCGGTGCTTGCTTACATAATGGGCATAGCAGCCTGAGGTCGTCAATATCATGTTCTTTGTATCTGAATTTATGAACATTTATATCTGATACACCAAGTCTAAACTTAGACATAATTCTTTTCAAATGTATATCCATATCAAGTTTTAGATAAGGTTTGACATCATGCGAACTTATAAATTGTCTGTACATTTGAAATCTTTCACTGTTTTGTATATGATCACTCCATTGCTGCCATCGGCAGTCAATCAATCTTTGCCTGAAAGCGTTAATAAACTCTCTACAATTTCCGACTCCTTGATTGAGCCAAACAAATCCAAACCCGAGTTCACACAAACAGGTACGTATTTGTGTTGCCCAGTTGTTTTTCCCTTTGACATCTAGATCATAAAGCATCTTGTAGGATTCAAAAGGTAGCCTGCTCTCATTCATATGCAGAATCTTAATCCAATATCTAATGCATCTTACAGCAGCATTAACAGAGAGAGGGTATCTATTAGTTTCACTATAAACAAGATCATTAGGTGTACGTCTATCTAAGCCTAAAAACTGCTTTAAAGCAAAGAGGTGCACTGATTCACAATGAGTTACAGCTGCATCCAAGCCCCAAATTTCTGAACCATATAACACAGTGGGTTGTATTTGTGCATCAAATATCTTAATGAACAAGTCAAAAGAGTTATTATTCAATATTCGTAGTTTTTTCAACACAAATAACAAGCTTCGTTTACCTCGACTTGCCAGATCTTTACATGCAGTTGTGAAACTAAGCTTAGTAGAAAAACAGATTCCTAAATATTTATATACATTAATCACAGGCATGATTTTTCCATTGTACAACCATTTTTCATGAGCAGCTAAATATCCAATGGATGCATGCATGCATGCATGCATGCATGCATGCATGCATACGTACATACGTACATACATACATACATACATGCATACATGCATACATAGATGCATACATAGATACATAGATATCGAAAGATTTTTATTACAAAGATACTACTTATTTCGAGGATAATTAATAAACAGTCATGTGGTTTTGTTTACATCCAGTCCCTGAAAACACACGCGCGCGCGCACGTGTATATGTGTATTTGTTTTTGTCGCTGCTACTGCTACTGCTGTTTTGTTGTTGTTGTTGTCCTTGTTCTTACTGATACCAAATAATATGTGATGAATACCTTGATTCCATTATGGTTAGATTAGTAGACACTTGAGGCTGCACAATAAAAAATATGTTGCAGTGTTATCATTCCTTTTTTTTTTTTGCTTAATCATAATTATAAAAATACGGATGGTCCTTTTGTATAACTACATTATTCATGGTTCACAGTGCTCTTGTAATGAACTCTTGCTTTACTCAAATAACGTTAGTAAATGACGACTCAGTTTCTGCAATATGAATTTTTTTTTTAAAAGACATTAGGCGGCTGGTGGTGGTGGTGGTGGTGGTGGTGGTGGTGGTGGTGATGTGGTGGTGGTGGGGGGGGGGGGCTGGTGATGGTGATGGTGGTGGTGTGGTGGTTGGGTGTGTGTTTGTTTATTTATTTATTTATTTATTCTTTTATTTCGGGGATAATGGAATAACCACTCGTGTGCTTTTTTACATTCAGTCCCCGTGCGTATGCAGTTTTGTAAATTTTGTCATCTGTTCCCACCGGCACATAATGGCCTACTCTTACGAAAAGTGGAACTGGTTTTAATGTGTGCGCAAGATGTTCTGCGAGTGTCAGTGTGTGTCCGTGTGTGTCAGTGTGTGTGTGTGTGTCAGTGTGTGTGTGTGTGTGTGTCAGTGTGTGTGTGTGTGTGTGTGTGTGGTGTAGTGTGTAGTAGTGTAGTAGTGTGTATTTGTGTGTGTTCGCGCGGTGTGTGTGTGTGTGTAGTGTGTGTGCGTGCGTGTGCGCTTGGCGTATGTGTAAGTGTGTAGTGTGTCTGTGTGTTTGTGTGTGTGTGTTGGGAGGGGGTAGGGACAGTTAGATAAGATGGGAAGTTTGACAAGAAATGTTGTTACACTCACTCTCCCCCCCCCCCCCCCCCACCACCTCCACACGCCTTCCCTACTCCTACCCTAACCAATGAGGCCACGAGTGCAAGTGCACGCAGAACATCTTGCGCACTAAATCCTGTTCCGCTTTTCGTAAGAGTAGGCCATTGCGTGCATCCAACATTAACAACAACAACATTCAACAACAACAACAACAACAACAACATCATCAACACCACCACCAACACCAACAACAACACCACCACCACCACCATCAACAACAACACCAACAACAACACCAACATCAACACCCCCAACAACAACATCATCAACAGCAACAACAACAACAACAGCAACAGCAATAGCAAGAACTCTGCTTTCAGTCACATACTTTTCTTTTGTCCAAGGCCATTTTAAACACAGCGGCCTTTTCAGCTCGCTCAGATTATGTTCGTGTTTAGTCAATCAAACGATAAAACTGAAAGGCAAGGCATTAAAAATGAAATATATAGGCACCGGTATCACATGTTCGTGATAATGCCTGGCCCAGCTGTGTTTTCACTTGTTTTACCTTTTTTTCCCTCCTCTATCTCCTCCTCATCCTCCCCCTTCTCTTCCTCCCTCACCTCTCGTCTCCTCTCCTCCTTGTTCTTTATTTGTGTTAATGAGGTAGTCATTTTGAGGGTTTTTTGCCCTTTGTTTTGAATTTTCAGACTTTCTTTTCTTAAAGGGAACTGTGTCTGTTATTCAAGGTGGTAGACCTGTGCGCGTGCGCGCGCGCGCGCGCGCGGTGTGTATGTGTGTGTATGTGTGTGTCTGTTGTGTGTGTTGTTTTGTGTGTGTATGTGTGTCTGTGTCTGTCTGTGTGTGTGTTTCTGTGTCTGTGTCTGTGTGTGTCGAGGGGAGTGTGGGGTGTGTGCGTGTGTGTTGCACTTATGTGTGTTTATGTTTGTGTTTGTGTGTATATATGCGTCTATGTCTATGTGTCTGTGTGTCGAGGGGGTGTGAAGTGTGTGCATGTGTGTTGCATTTATGTTTTATGTGTGTTTATGTGTGAGTTTATGTGTGTTGTGTGTGTGGTGTGTGTGTGTGTGTGTGTGTGTGTGTGTGTGTGTGTGTGTGTGTGGTGTCGTGTCGTGTCGAGTCGTGTCTGTGGTCGTGTCGTGTCGTGTCGTGTCGTGCAGTGCAGTGCAGTGTAGTGTAGTGTAGTGTATGTGTAGTGTAGTGCAGTGTAGTTTGTGTAGTGTAGTGTAGTGTAGGTAGTAGTGTGTGCACACACACAGACACAGACACCAACTACACTCAACCCACCCCACCCACACACAAACACACACACACACACAACCACACACACACACACACACACACATATTCTACACACACACACACAACACACACACACACACACACACACACACACACACACACAGGTAAACACAACCACATGCCTTTTTCTAAGGACAGGGATGGTGAGAAACATCAGGGAGACAAAGCGGGCACTAGCATCACACAGCTGACCCTGGGAAAACTGAAACTGCTAGACGAAGGTCTGTTACTCACTGACTAGTCAGGGTATCGAATGTCGTTGGTGGTGGTGGTTGTGGCGTTGTTGTTGGGAGTTCCTCAGCTTTACTTCCTAGGGTGTCAGCTAGAATATGAACGGTTTCTCACTCATCACAGTTCACCATCATGTATGTATGTTTTGTCCGTCGTGTCGACGATGACCTCCAAAACAGCAGAGGAGGCAGCTGCTGTTTCGGAAATTGGGCAGAAATTTGATTATAGTGGATTATGCCTTGCCCACAGTACATTCCCACTCTCTCGGCCAAGTGGGCATAAGGACAGTCACCAAAACAGATCTACAATTACATTAGCCAAAACAGACCTATATTTACATTAGCCAAAACAGACCTACAATACATGGCCAAAACAGATCTACAATTACATTGCTAAAACATACCTACAGTTGCATAGCCAAAACAGACTACAATTACATGGCCAAATCAGACCTACAGTTGCATAGCCAAAACAGACCTACAATTACATGGGCAAATCAGACCTACAGTTGCATAGCCAAAACAGACATACAATTACATGGCCAAAACAGACATACAATTACATTAGCCAAAACAGACCTACAATTACATTAGCCAAAACAGACCTACAATTACATGGCCAAAACAGACCTACAATTACATTAGCCAAAAAGACCTACAATTACATAGCCAAGAACAGACCCAAAAAGCCTAGGGTCGAAACTGACCAGCAAAAAAACAGTACCAAAGCAGTCATGCAAAACTCAAGTCAAAAACACTGATTTGCAAAACTCAAGCCATAAAGGATCTGCAAAACTCAGAGTCAAAACGGATCTGCAAAACTCAAACCTAAACGGATCTGCAAACTGGAGTCAAAATGTATCTGCAAAACTGGAGTCAAAACGGATCTGCAAAACTCAAGACATAACGGATCTGCAAAAAGGGTCAAAACGGATCTGCAAAACTCAGAGTCAAAACGGATCTGCAAAACTTTAGTCATAACGGATCTGCAAAACTCAAGTAAAAACGAATTTGCAAAACTCAGAGTCAAAACGGATCTGCAAAATTCAGAGTCAAAACGGATCTGCAAACTCAAGTAAAAAACGGATCTGCAAAGCTCATAGTCATAACGGATCTGCAAAACTCAAGTGAAAACGGATCTGCAAAACTCAGAATCCAAACGGATCTGCAAAAACTCAAAACGGATCTGCAAAACTCTATAGAGTCAAAACGGATCTTGAAACTCAAGAGTCAAAAGAGACGTACAAATCTTCATCAACCATTGTGTTTGACAAAGACCTTTAGATCGAAGTTGAACTCTTACAGCACAGAACTAAAATTTAAAAAAAAAACTCTCGACGTTGCAGATGTAAGACTTTGTGCTTTTATCTATAAGAAGAAGAAAGAAAAAAAGCATCGATACTGAACTGCTTCCTTCAAATTGTTTTGCATTGCTCATGGCAGCCTGGCATTGCTAGGATCACTGGGCACTTCGGACCCGGAGGAAGCAACAAAATACATCTGGGTATGGCTGTAGCGGAGATTTTGAAATAAGCGTTGCGAAAACCTCAGGTCAGGAACGTCACAGAAAATTGAGGGCGATGAAAGAAAAGTTGTATTATTATGCTGTATTGTACTAAATGTATTGTACTGTACCGCACCGTACTGTACTGTACTGTACTGTACTGCACTTCACCGTACTGTTCTGTACTGCACCGTACTGTACTGTACCGTACTGTACTGCGCCGTACTGTTCTGTACTGTACTGCACTCCACCGTACTGTTCTGTACTGCACCTTACTGTACTGTACCGTTCTGTACTGCACCGTTCTGTACTGTACTGCACTGTACTGTACTGCACCTTATTATACTGTACTGCACCGTACTGTACTGTACTGTACTGTATGATTTCTGCACCGTACTGTACTGTAACCGTAGTACTGCACCGTACTGTATGTACGTACTTCACCGTACTGTTACTGTACTGACACTGTACTGTACCGTTCTGTACTGCACCGTTCTGTACTGTACTGCACCGTACTGTACTGTAATGTACTGCACCGTACTTTACCGTACTGCACCGTACTTTACTGTACTGCACTGTACTGTACTGTACTGCACCGTACTGTACTGTACTGCACCGCACTGTACTGTACCGTACTGCACTGTACCGTACTGTACCGTACTGCATCGTACTGTACTGCACCGTACTGTACTGCACTGTACTGTACTGCATGCACTGTACTGTACTGAGCCGTATGTACTGTACTGCACTGTACTGTACTGCACTGTACTTACTGCCTATTACTGTACTGCACCGTACTGTTACTGTACTGCACGTACTTGCACCTGTACTGCACTGCACCGTACTGCACTATACTGTACTGCACCGTACTGCACTGTACTGTACTGTACTGCACCGTACTGTACTGTACTGCACTGCACTGTACTGTACTGCACCGTACTGTACTGCACTGTACTGTACTGCACCGTACTGTACTGTACTGCACTGTACTGTACTGTACTGCACGTACTGTACTGTACTGCACCGTACTGTACTGCACTGTACTGTTCTGTACTGCACCGTACTGTACTGCACCGTACTGTACTGTACTGCACCGTTCTGTACTGTACTGCACTGTACTGCACCGTACTGTACTGACGCGTACTGTACTGTACTGCACCGTACTGTACGTTGTACTGACGTATGTACTGTACTGCACCGTACTGTACTGTACTGCACTGTACTGCACCGAACTGACTGACTACTGTACTGTACTGACGTACTGTACTGCACCGTACTGTACTGTATTGTACTGAACTGTACTGCACCGCACTGTACTGCACCGTACTGTACTGCACCGTACTGTACTGTACTGAACTGTACTGTACTGCACTGTACTGTACTGCACTGTACTGCACCGTACTGTACTGCACCGTACTGTACTGAACTGTACTGTACTGTACCGTTCTGTACTGTACTGCACTGTACTGCACCGTACTGTACTGCACCGTACTGTACTGTACTGCACCGTACTGTACTGTACTGTACTGTACTGTACGTATGTCTGTACTGACTGTACTGTACTGACCGTTTGTACTGTTACTGACTGTACTGTACTGACTGACTGTACTGTACTGCACCGTACTGTACTGTACTGCACCGTACTGTACTGTACTGTATGCACCGTACTGTACTGTACTGCACCGTCTGTACTGCACGACTGTACTGCACGTCTGTACTGCACTGAACTGTACTGTACTGTACCGTTCTGTACTGTACTGCACTGTACTGCACCGTACTGTACTGCACCGTACTGTACTGTACTGCACCGTACTGTACTGTACTGTACTGTACTGCACCGTTCTGTACTGTACCGCACTGTACTGCACCGTTCTGTACTGTACTGTACTGCACTGTACTGTAGTGCACCGTACTGTACTGTACTGCACCGTACTGTACTGAACTGTACTGCACCGTACTGTACTGTAACTGCACCGTACTGTACTGCACCGTACTGTACTGTACTGCACCGTACTGTACTGCACTGTACTGTACTGCACCGTACTGTACTGCACCGTACTGTACTGCACCGTACTGTACTGTACTGCACCGTACTGTACTGTACTGCACCGTACTTTACTGTACTGCACCGTACTTTACTGTACTGTACTGCCCCGTACTGTACTAAACTGCACCGTACTTTACTGTACTGTACTGCACCGTACTGTACTGTACTGTACTGTACTGTACTGTAATGTACTGTATCTTACCCCTACATGTTGCCATGTCTTGTATCCTATTGTGCTTCATTGTATTGGGTTCTTTTTGCATATTGTATTGTAGTGCGTTGTGTCGCATTCTCATGCATTGTGTTGTATTGATTTGCGATGTATTATGTTGCATTGTATTACATTGCTTTGCATTTTATCCTAACATTCTAATGAACTGTATCTATTATTGCATTGCACTGTATTGCATCGTATTGCATTGCATACATCCCATTTCTACGCGTTCATTGCACTGAATCTTGAAGACAGACGGAAAATCTTATTTACGGACTATGATATGAACAACGTACGAATTTCAAGGGGGAGGATGGGTGGGGAGAGTCACCTCTGTTGAAGAAAGTCATAGAGTTAATAATAATAATAATAATAATAATAATAATAATCAACACAGACCCTACACTCACACACAAGCTATGCCCCACTTAACTTGACCAAGAAGGTCGCCAAAAATAGCCATTCTTAATCCACCCCACCCTGTTGTAATTTTAACTCTCAACCTGAAACTCCAGACTCATTCAGAAAATAAAATCCGTCACACCTGTTCATAAACCTTCAACAAAAGAGAGAAAGTTAGGTCAAGGCATGGAAGAGTAAACTTTGGCTTAAACATGATTTCTTCAACACACATACAGGATAGCTCAGTGGTCAGAGCACTCACTTTCGCCAAGCTATGGTTAAGCAGCATTGAGTGTAGTTACCAAGTGGATGCGTGACCGTTTTCTTGCGCGCTTTGGCTCCAGTACAGTCTTCCAGCTGTCTAATGGGTACCTTGCCCGCTTTAGGGTCAGGGAAGGTAAAGCAGCAAGGGAGAGGAGATGGGCGCCGCCCTCAATATGCTGGCCCCTAGAGAAGCTGAGGTATCTGATGCCTCGCTTCTCAACGACCGCAAATGTTATGGGAACACCTTTAACGTTTACTTTTGCCATACGACATAAGCAGACAACAATACAGTAGGGGGAAAGGCATCAAGCTACAGCTTTCTTTGAGTCCCACCCCATGAAATGTTAACATCTGGTGATTATGCAGACAAGTGGCATATATATATATATCAACAACATCGCTTCCCATATAGACAAACATCACTAAACGAAGAAAAGAAAGAAAAAATAGGTATACACACAAAGAAACTGAAGTGCATAAAACGTAACAACAACAAGACCCCACAAAAGCACTAGGAAGCAATAAAACCAAGGGAAGAAACTTCGCATAATTATTCCTCCGCCCAATAATTTCCTTCCTCTACAACAGACGAGGAAGAAAAAGCATTCCATCGCAGACCTGTTTACGTTATTTGTTATTTGTGTTCTAAAAGCATCTGGATTTATCAAAAAAATTATTGTACTTTTTAAAATAATGTTAATGTCATTATTCAAGCTTAGTTTTTCTGTTGCCATATAATGATAAAGTATTTACAGTCTTTACATCTTATTTTAGAGTATCAAATGAACGTTATGAACAAGAGGAACAACAACAACAAGAAAACTAATCTATCTAAACTTACATTATCGAGAGAGAGTAGCTGTGTGTAAAAGGTTATAGTCCTACGCAAAAAAACACCTAAACAACCACTCCAAAACAAACCTCTCCAAGATACCATTATGAGTAAGGGAAACAACGAACAAAACTAACTTATCTTTACCTACATCCATCCCTTTATATATAGAGATCACGTTATACATAGATAGAGAGATACTCTGTGTCAATAGAACATAGTCCCACACAAACAACAAAGAGAAAATATCAGACTTTGCTGAGTGAGCCTTTTAGTGAGGAGAACAACAATAACGAATGTACCTTTACCTACAGCTTTCATTCTAAATAAAGAGAGGCTTCCCCCAGCTAAGGTTAAGCAGCATCGAGCGTGGTTACTACGTGGATGGGTGACCGTTTGCGCGCCAGTACAGTCGCCCAGCTGTAAATGTGCACCTGCCTCTTTAGGGTCAGGGAAGATAAAGCAGAGAGGGAGAGGAGATGGGCGCCACCCTCAATATGCTGGTTCCTTAAGAAGTTAAGGTCTCTGATGCCTTACTCCCCTACCACCACATAGGGTAAGGGACACCTTTACCTTTTTTTATACTCTGAATAAACAAGCAATCATCATCATGATCATTAGCAGCAGCAGCAGCAACAACAATCCTTTGACCAAGATGGTCGTTCGAGAGAACACGCAGGATGTATTTGTCGACACACTCTACTCCAGGCTGACCTGGCTCCAGTCTTTCGCAGCAACAGCACAGCCATGTCCAGGCCGGTCCAGTCTGTGATGTTAGTTCTGCATCATCCAGTTCTCCATCTGTCTGCCCCGTGTGTTGTCTTCCTCCCTCAAGTGTCCCTTGCAAGATAGCCTTTCAAAGAGAGTTATGAAGCGTGTTGTGACCAAACCAAGCCAGCTTCCTCCTTTTTTCATAACAGCCAGAAGGGGTTTGTTGTTCCTGTGGCCCAGCTTTCATGACTATCACCAAGCCATAAGCCAGAGACCTACTCAAAAAAGAAAAAAAAAGGAAAGAAAAAGCTGATCTCTGTAAGCCAACGTTAAACGAGATGGCAAACAACAAGAAACATTTTTTTTTAA
Organism: Rapana venosa; assembly: GCA_028751875.1. NCBI lineage: Eukaryota > Metazoa > Mollusca > Gastropoda > Neogastropoda > Muricidae > Rapana > Rapana venosa. The sequence continues at coordinate 17,025,219 of CM054157.1, forward strand.
TTTGTTGCCGATATCTATCATTCAATGATACACCATGCAGGGAGGTACTCTGTGTAAACAAGCCCAAAGTCCCACACATCTGCTGACCCGGGTTCGAATCTCGTTCATGAGGAGTTTTCCTCTGGAGTTAACATCAGTGCCGACTCCACTCCTCCCAAAGGTCCTTCGGATGAGACTATAAACCGAGGCCCCGTTTGCGAATGGACGCAGAACATCTTGCGCACAGGTTAAAACCCGTTCCGCTTTTCGGAAGAGTAGGCTATTGTGTACCGGTGTGGGAACGGATGACAAAATTTACGAAACTGCATACACACGGGGACCGGATAAAGAAAAGCACATGAGTGCTTTTTCCATGATCCTCGAAATTAAAGAAATAAAAAAGACTTCTCCTATGCGAGCATAATGAATGACAGAGAGTCAAGGACAACAAAAACCCACCACTCATTCATCTGTACCTACATCAATCATTCTATATAAAGAGAGGAATGTTTCATAATTCCCATGCAAAAAAAAAGAATAAATAATCAGACTTTTTATCGAGCGCGCGCTATGAAGAAAGAGGATAAACAAAAATGGCCATATCTCAGCCTACATCTGTCATACGGGATTGAAAAATGACTACTTTCTTTTGTCAGAGTCACACGCTTCACTTCTTTATTCAGCGGGGATGAATGGCTGTGTAGAATCGGGTCTCAGAAGTACCTCAGATGCACTCATGTAGAACGGTTCCGGGTCATTGGAGGGGAAAACAGGTCAATGGCCAGTCAAAGTTACTTCCCCAGACTGGAAATTCTCTTGGAAGTTGTCTTTCCTTTACTGCTACTGTTAAGAGTAACTCTTGTGCCTTTTTTTTTTCTTAATACAAAAAAGAGGTACTGAAATAAGATGTGGGTGAATGTGGGGGAAAGGGGGGTGGAGAGAGAGAGTCGACAATAAGGTATCAAAATTCTAACAAGATTTCGCAATGTACTTTTGAAGGTATGAAGGTAAACAAACTCTTAGAAGAAAAAAAAGAAGAATATCCCCTGGGAAAATAGACAAGAAGAAAAAGTAGGAACTTTGGTACAAACTCGCTACAATAATAGTCAAGTTCACATAGCTTCATGCGTCAATCAAGAATCCTGTTTTAATCTGTTCCTGTACATTGTTGTCCAGCGTTGTTATCACTACCCAACGGTGCAGGGCAAAAACTGTCTCCGTTAACTGGCGTAGGCTAAGGGCCAAGTGCTGTATCAACATAGCTGTCCACGCTGAGATGTTCTGCTGAAATTGTCTTCGACTATGACAAGCTCTTTGTAAATCTACACTCTCTTTTAACAAAGAGAAGAAAAACAAAACCCCATCCTTTAGAGTTTGAATATGGCTGCTTATTATTATGGCAAGGAACTTTTAAAAAGAGACGTGATTTTACTTTCAATTTTCTAATACAGTTGTCGTGGTTCCCCCCCCCCCCCCCCCCCCCACATTCCTTTACATAAGTGTTTTGTATTTATTTGCATTTTGCAGCAGATGTTGTTATGTTCAAAATATGTGATTGTATACCAGTTGCCAAACGAAATTTGTAATGAGTTACTCTGAAGCACGCTATAAGCTGTTCGTTGGCTTGTTGTTGCTCACAATGTTAACGTGATTAATGACCATGTTCTTTTTTATGAATAAACATTTCTTTAAACCAGTTGTTGCTGTTTTTAAAAGAAGACACACACTCAGTTTTTATCCAATGTGTCTTGGCCCAGGTCAAAAGCTGTGTCAGTTATTGATGTCAGCTAATTGTCAAGGCCTACACTAAAATGTTGTTATGTTGTAAAATGTTGTGTTGATACTGCCTTCAGCCATGACAAGCTCTTAACATAACAACCTGTACTCTCCTTTAAAGGAGAAAAAAAATCCTCTTAAGTCGGAGTATGGCTGCCCATATGGCGAAGTATTTGAAAAGAGTCATACACGCAAACTTCTCATCCGGTGTACTTCCTATCTCACAGTGATTCCCAGGTGGGATGAGTGAGTCAGAGTGCATGTTCTGGGTGACCCCTAGGGTGTAAAGCTGGGGAACGCACAACAACAACACAACAATAACAACAACAACAATCCATTGTGTATTTGCAATCTTACGGGGATTCTCAGTTGAAATGAGTGAGTGAGAATGCATATGATTCAAAGTGACCACGACCACCACCACCACCACCCACAGGGTGTTATGCGGGGGAAACGTGCAGCAACAGCAACGACAATAACAGCAACAATAACAACATCAATAAAATCATCATCATTATCATCATCATCATCTCTACCCTCAAGACAACAATCATTATCCTGTCCCTTTGGGCGTTTCCTTTGTTCTAGCAGCAAATCAAATTTTCAAGGAAATATAGTTCATCAAAATCTTCTATACCTTCTGTTGTTGTTGTTTTGTTGTTGTTGTGCGTTCCCCAGCTTTACACCCTGGGGGTCACCCAGAACATGCACTCTGACTCACTCATCCCACCTGGGGATCACTGTGAGATAGGAAGTACATCGGATGAGAAGTTTGCGTGTATGACTCTTCTCAAAGTATCTCGCCATATAGGCAGTCATACTCCGACTTCAGAGGATTTTTTTTCTCCTGTTAAGGAGAGTGCAGGTTGTTGTGTTAAGAGCTTGTCATGGCTGAAGGCAATCTCTCAACACAACATTTTACAACATAACAACATTTTAGTGTAGGGCCTTGGCAATTAGCTGACATCAGTAACTGACACAGCTTTTGGCTGGAGCCACAACAACTACTTACAGCTTCAGTTTGATTCGATTCAATATTATTATTGAAGCACAAGAATATAATTATCCCATCAAGGCCAATTACAACACTGAGAGACTCATAAATTAATGAGAATGATTATAAAAACACGAATAAAAAAAGACATGATTGAAATTTGTTTGAACATCCCAATAATATAACTTGAAACCAAAGTCACACACATACACACACACACATAAACTCTCTCTCTCTCTCTCTCTTCTCTCTCTCTCTCTCTCTCTCTCTCAATCTATCTATCTATCTATCTATCATTTGTCTCTCTCTCTGTCTCTCTCTCTCTGTCTCTCACACACACACACACACACACACACACACACACACACACACACACACACACACATGGTATAATCTGTGTATTATTACGGAATGTGAAGAGTACATGAATATAAGTATATGTGTATGCGCGTGCGTGCGTACATGCCTGTGTGTGCGTGTGTGTGTTCATGTGTGTGTACGTGCATACGTGTGTGTGTGTTTGCGTGTGTGCGGGCTTGTGTGCATGCGCGCGCGCATGTGGTGTGTGTGTGTGTGTGTTCACGCGTACGACCGACCACGCGCGGGTGCGTGTTCTGAATTGATTGTACCATAACATCTGTGCCTGACCCCGGTGCTCTATATAATCGTTATTATCATAATAA
>CM054157.1:17033650-17036150 GCA_028751875.1 Rapana venosa
AATAACAACTCATCATCATCATCACCTCATCATAGAGCAGAGCATCAAGCAACAGCAGCAAGCAGCAGCAGCAGCAACAGCAACAGCAGCAGCTGATTGCCCTGATGAGTAGTAGATATGTATTTTGTAGTAGTAGTTTAGTTAGTGGTGGTAGTGGTTGGTAGTGTATTTTCAGAGCTAATCTAAGTATGTTGAAGGTCCGTTTGAAATAGGAGGGGCTTAAGGGAGGATGATGTGAGAGAGATGAGAGGAGATGAGAGGTGAAGTGAGCGAGCAGATGACTGGTTTAGAGATGAGAGTAGAGCTTTAGATGTGTGTGTGTAATGTGCGTGCGTGCGTGCGTGCGTGCGTGCGGAGTGTGGTGTAGTGAGTGTGTGTGTGTGTGGCGTGGTATCGTGTGTGTTTTGTCTGTGTCGCTCATTCGTCAGTTTGGGTCTTTCGTGTGTTCGTGGTGTATATATTGTGTGCATGTGTTGTATTGTGTGTAATTTATGTTGTGTGCATTTATAGATAGATAGAGAGAGAAGATAGAGAGATAGAGAGATAGAGAGAGAGAGATAGATAGTGTGATACATACTGACAGTCTACATATATTACTATACATATACATTATTCATATCATTTACATTAGATTGTGTATGTGTTGTGGTGCACTTGCTTTTGTAGTGTGTGTGTGTTGTGTGTGTGTGTTTGTGTGTGTGTGTGTTGTGTGTGTTTTGTTGTGCTCACGTATGCGTTCATTGTGTGTGTGTGTGTGGAGTGTGTGGTGGTGTGTGTGTGTAGTGTGTTGTTGGTGTGTGTGTGTGTGTGTGTGGTTGTGAGTGTGTGTGTGGGAGTGGGGGGTGGGAGGGGCATGTGATTAAGATCCTATAAAAAGTAAATCTAAAAACTGAGTGCGTGTGCACCGCTTTGAAAGAATACCTAACCGGCTCATTTCATTTTCATATTTTTACTTAAAATGAAATCCAGCTTAAAGAAGCCTACGTAGAAATGGGTACATATGTACTTGAAACTCATTATACAGTTACACTTATTCTTATTTTTAGAAGAAAAAAACCCACTTGCAAACATTGACAAACGGGACAGGATGGGTGGGGAGTGGGGGAGGGGAGAGAGAGACAGAGAGAGAGAGAGAGAGAGGGGGGGGGGGGGGGTTACGGAAACATGTGTTAATGAACTGAGAACGAATATGTAACTACTCTCATTCAATGTAGTGTATCGGTGGTCTAGAGGTAACGCGCCTGCCTAGAAAGCGAAAACTCCGGGTCGGAAGTGTGTGCCGTGGTACGATCCCCGGTTGGGCTAAAAGCTTTTCCTCTATGTATTAGACCATGAGTGGTGGTCTGGGTGCTAGTCTTTCGGATAGACGATAAACCGAGGTCCCGTGTGTTATATGAAATTATTTCGCGCAAGTAAAAGAACCCACGGCAACAAGAGAGTTGTCCCTGGCATAATTCTGTTAAAAAAAAGCCACTCTGATAAGGAAACAATTATAGATGCGGACAGGTTAAAAAAAAAAAAAAGGTTGGCGCTGCTCTTGTGGTGACGCGCTCTCCCCAGAAAGTGTAGCTTGAATTTCACGCAGAGAAATCTGCTGTGACTTAAAGTGGTGTGAAAATGAAAATTAAAAAATAATGAGAACAATCATTTCACCCGATGTTTGTTTTATCTTTTAATCTCCAAGGAAGAAAAAGCAAGGACAGCTATGTAATAGATCGGACACGTAATCGATTATTTGATTATGTGGACACGCTTAATTTCACAGGGCTTATGTAGTAGTACTGCAATTTTCTGCACGTGTTTAGCAGGTGTTAGTTAAGAGTTGGTTGGTAGCGGTGTTCGTGTCACACTGGTGTCATTATTTAAGTCCTTTGCCGCGATGATTTGACTTTTAATGTCTTTCTTAACTCCTGACTTTCTTAACTCATCATTAACCATTACACCCAGTGGTGTGTAGGGCAGCAACAAAGCGCTTCCACTCCTGCCTATCCTGGGCCAACCTAGTCACTGATCCCCAAGAGTGCTGCATGGCCTTCATCTCACTTTCTACAGTCCTCCTCCACGTTGCTTTTGGTCTTCCTTTCTTTCTCCTTCCTTCTGGGGTCCAGTGCAATGATGTTCTTGCGATTGACTGTGGGTCTCTTCGGAGGATGTGCCCAGTCCACTTCCAACGTCGTCTGGTGATGATGGATCCCATATCTTTTTGCCTGCATCTCTCTCGAGGGTAGACATTAGCTTAAATCGCCTTCTTTGACCTCATTATTGTTGTTTTGAAACAACCTCAGGAGTGGCTCGGCAGACCGATCCGTGCATGGCAGTGTCTGACACAGTTGTGGCGTGCAAAATAGGACACTGGGGTTGATGGCTTGGGAAGGGGGGGGTGGGGTGAAGGTGGGGTGTGGGGTGAGTGTGTGGGGGTGGTGGGGGGGAGGGGTGGGGGGCTTTTTACTGTCACTTCCTGTCTGTGGCTTCTTCTTCTGTCTTTCAATAATATTGTGTT
>CM054157.1:17051150-17061150 GCA_028751875.1 Rapana venosa
TTGACCATGGTTAGTTTCTTTACACCCTAAACTTACCCTAAATCTTGAAAATAAAGAAAGAAATCAAGAATAAGAGGGTTAGAGGGGACGGGATAGCCTAGTGGTCAGAACATTGCGCTCGCAATCTGACGACCCGGGTTCGATTCCCGTTTAAGGGGATCTTTTCCCCTGGAGTTAACATCAGTACAGACTCCACTCTCCCCCTTATGGATGAGACTATAAACCGAGGTCTCTTGTGCGAACCTACGCAGAACATCTTGCAGAAAATCCTGTTCCGCTTTTTGTAAGAGTAGACCATTGTGTGCCGGTGGGAACACATGACAGAATCTACAAAACCGCATACACACAGGGACTGGTGGTAAAAAAAAAAAGCACATAAGTGCTTATTCCATTATGTGTCAAAGCCTGGGTCTCTGCTAATGGTTTCCATGTCTGTTTTATCATGTTGTTCATCCACAGTTTACTTTTATTTCTGTCGACAGCTTTGTCCCTGTCTCTTAACAGCTCCCTGAAAAGCAGTTTTAGCGAGGTCATTGGATTTTGTAACGTGGCCATACACTAACGTAGGTTTCTTTTTTCTTCTTTTCTTTGGACTGAAGTCAGCAGATCCTTGAATGAACCAAGTCTGTTGTTTCAGTGCACGTATATTGTATTGTATATGGGGACGGGATAGCGTAGTGGTCAGAACATTGCGCTCGCAACCTGACGACCCGGGTTCGATTCCCGTTCAAGGGGATATATTCCCCTGGAGTTAACATCAGTGCAGACTCCACTCTCCCCCAAAAGTCCTTACGGATGATACTATAAACTGAGGTCTCGTGTGCGAACGCACGCAGAACATCTTGCGCACACGTTAAATCCTGTTCCGCTTTTCGTAAGAGTAGGCCATCGTGTGCCGGTAGGAACAGATGACAGAATTGACAAAACCGCATACACACGGGGACTGGGTGTCAAAAAGCACATAAGTGCTTATTCCATTATCCTCGATATAAAAGAATGAAATAAATTTTAAAAAATTGAATGCAACTTTCAGTCACAGCAGGTTCCTCTGCGAGAAATTCGAGCTGTTTTCCCTGGGGAAAGCATATCGCCTCAAGAGTAGCGCCATCCATATTTTGTGTGTGTGTTCTTTTTTCTGTCAGCTTGTGTTTTTTTGTTTTTCCCTATCAGAGTAGATTTTTAATAATAATAATAATTTTGCACGGGAAAACTGTCTTGTTGTCTTGGCTTCTTTTACATGCACTGAATACGTGTTGCACACGGAACGTCGGTTTATATCTTCTCAACCACAAGACTAGAACCCAGATCCCCCTACTCTAGGTCTAAGTTGTGGGTGGGCAGTTTGGGGCTCCAATGGGGATCGAACCGGCAACTTTTCGCTTCTTAGGAGTAGTGTGTTACCTCTAAACCACTGAGCCTTCTGTCTGTCTGTCTGTCTCATGTATTCGTGGGTGTGGTGTGTTCGATACGTATTCAATGATCAATCATCTTATTTAAAAAAAAGATATCTGATGCTGACAGGGAATAATGTACGTCGGTGGGATGTCTGAACTGTGGAATATTTCAATGGAAGGAGGACGGATCGAATTTGACGAGTAAGTATATAATTACTATAGATGTCGTTGGTTGGGTTGTTGTATCCTTGTGTTTTATTTATTCTTTTCTTTTGTTCTTTTATTTCGGGGATAATGGAATAAGCACTCATGAGCTTTTTCTTCCCCTCTAGTCCCCGTGTGTTTGCAGTTTTGTCAATTTTGTCATCAGTTCCCACAGGCACAAGAGGACCTACTCTTCCGAAAAGCGGAACGGGTTTTAACGTGTGCGCAAGATGTTCTGCGGGCGTTCGCACACGGGACCTCGGTTTATATGTGTGTGTGTGTGCGTATGCGCGCGCGTGCGTGCGTGCGTGCGGGGTGCGCGAGTGGCGTGCGTGCGTGCGTGTGTGTGTGTGTGTGTGGGGTTGGTGGTGGGGTTTTGGGTGGGGGTGGGGGTTGGGGTTTGTGTGTGTGGTGTTGGTTTTTGTGTGTGCTGGGGGTGGGATAACTTTGTAGTTGCATGCGTGCAAGCACATGGAATCGCAGTATTTATTAGAGCATAATATGTGTAAATGCAAAGCATTATTTTGTCGATTCAGAGCTCTTTTGGTTTTTCAAAAACGCGTTATGTTTGATCGTCGCCTTTGTCGGTGTCTTGATGATGATGATGATGATGATGATGATGATGATGATGATGATGATGATGAATGATGATGATAAAGGTGGTGGTGGTGATAATGATAGTGACGACAACGTCGACGAAGACAACAATGACAATGACGACGATGACGACGACGACGATGATGATGATGATGATGACGACGACGAAGACGCTGGTGGTGGTGGTGGTGGTGGTGGTGGTGGTGGTGGTGTGGGTGGTGGTGGGGGTGGCTGCTGTTTGCTGCTGCTGCTGCTGCTGCTGCTGCTGATGATGATGATGATGATGATGATGATGATTTAAAAAAAAATTCTTTTATATCGAGGATAATGGAATAAGCACTCATGTGCTTTGTTTTTTTACATCTAGTCCCCGTGTGTATGCGGTTTTGTAAGTTTTTGTCATCTGTTCCCACCCCATTCCATAGGTCAGGTCAGAGACTCCCTCTGCTACTGGTAACCATGTAACCCAGTACCACCTGCCACATGTGGGGAGTAAACCCAATCAAAAAATCCGACCTGGAGAGGGATGGGCTCCGCCAGGTTTGATTTGCCCAAGATACATCCAAATATGACAAAGACAGCCAGAATTTCCATACCGGATCGGTCGTCGCCCGGGTTACCAAGGACCGCGCCTTCTGTTGCTCATCGGGACAGAGGTCGAAAGTATGCTACGATGTAAAACACAACAAAATCCGTGCCAGAAACAACACCATCATGGCACATGGAATTTTACGGACACTAAGAGCTGCAGCAAAGTGGAAGAACTGACACATGAGATGTCCAGAATCAATGGCACATCCTTGGGCTCTGCGAATAAGAGGGAAAAACAGGGAGAAACAACGACCCAGGAAGACCACAAATTATACTACAGTGGAAAACAGGATAAACACGAACACGCGTGGGGTTTCTCGTTCACAAAGACACCGTGAACACCGTCATGAGCTGTCAGCCTGTGTCCAGCAACTTATTACCATCCGCCTGAGAGCAACCCCCTTTAACAAACTGTATTTACGGGCAAAACGCCCCTACATCAACTGCACAGATGAAGCCATAGAAGAATTTTATGACCAGCTACAAGAGGTTCTGAATCAAACTCCCAAGAAAGACATCCTCGTTTTTGCAAGGTGACTGGAAACGCCAAGGTAGGAGAAGATGCATGGAAAGATTGGGGGGGCGTTTGTGAGCCACATTGTTAATAACCAATCAAATGAAAGAGACTTGAGACTCCTGGAGTTTGCCAGTAACAACCACCTCCAGCTAAATGAATACACTTGGCCCACACAAAAATCCAGAAAATGGACATGCATAGCCCAAAGGGAACACCACAACCAAATAATTACATCATGGTGAAAAGACGGTTTCAGTCTAGCGTTTAACATCGCACAGACACGAAGTTTTCCAGACAACATAGGGATTTATCATGATCTTGTGATGAACTTTCCGACTACGTCCCAAAGAAAAACCACAAGCGGAACAACATCAGGATCAAAAATTTTACCTCGAGAAGCTGAAGGACCCAAAGGGATTGAAATTTTTCAAGCAAGGATAGGTGAAAGTTTGCAGCACTCACTGTGATAGACTCAGAAAATAGATACACGACCCAATAGTTTTCAATACAGCAGTGACTGAAACAGCAAGCGAGCTTCTTGGCAAACACCGACCAGTCAAAAAACCATGGTTACACCTAACATCCTACAACCCATGCGACAAGCGTAAAGAGTTGAAGAAAAAGAAAAATGAAACAAAAGAAAGAGCAGAACAATATAGGGCAGTCAACAAAGAATCAGAAGTCCATGACGAGGCAAAAAAAGAAATGGGTCGGTGAACAGCGCCAAGACATTGAAGAGAACATCAAGAAAAACAATATCAAAAAGCATATCAGCTGGTGAAAGACCCTGACTAACACTAAACAGGAAAAGGTTTAACAAAACCAAGACAAAAATGGGAATGTCTCACGACGACCAGGAAAATTCTGAACAGATGGACAGAATACTGCTCCGACCTGTAAACTATAGAACCGCAGGAGATCCAGAAGTCCTTAATGTACCGGCAAGCAAAGACACAGACAGTCACCCTATCCTCCGAGAAGAAGTGGAAACAGCAGTCAGATCGCTGAAAAAGGGAAAGTCAGCAGGGGCTGACAACATTCCAGCTGAGTTGGTTCAAGCTGGAGGGGAAGCCATGATCAGCGCCCTACTAAGAATCTGCAACAAGATCTGGCAGACAGGAAAATGGCCAACCCATGGACACAGTCACTCATCATCACCTCCCCAAGAAAGGAAATCTACAACAATACCATAATTACCGCACAATCAGCCTCATATGCCACCCAAGCAAGGTCATGCTGCAGATAATATTGAATAGACTGAAGCCACAAGCAAGACCATCATTGCTGAGGAACAAGCAGGTTTCAGAGCAGGGCGCAGCACAACAGAACAGATATTCAACCTCAGAATACTATGTGAGCGGTACCTTCAACATCAACAAGACCTTTACCACGTATTTATCGATTTTAAGAAGGCATTGACAGGGTGTGGCATGCAGCTTTGTGGGCAACCATGAATTTGTACAGCATCAATGCAAACCTGATCAGAGTCATCAAACAGCTGTACAGCGAGGCCACCAGTGCAGTGTACTACAACAACAACATTGGAGAATGGTTTCGAACAACAGTTGGAGTAAGGAAGGGCTGTCTACTCTCACCCACTCTTTTCAACATCTTCCTTGAGAGAATCATGGCTGATGCACTGGAACATCATGAACGATCAGTCAGCATTGGTGGCAGAACGATCACAAACCTCCGCTTCGCAGATGACATTGATGGAATAGCAGGATCAGAAACAGAGCTTGCCAGCCTAACAGAACACTTGAATAAGGCCTCCAAAACATACGGCATGGAAATCAGTGCAGAGAAGACCAAACTGATGACTAATAACACCAACGGCATTAGCACTGATATCAGGGTTAATGACCAGAAGCTGGAAAGAGTTCAAAGCTTCAAGTACCTGGGAGCCATTGTATCAGACCAGGGATCCAAGCCAGAAGTAGTATGCAGGACTGCACAGACAATAACAGCTTTGTCAAAACTAAACACCATCTGGAGAGATAAAAATATCTCACTTATCTCCAAGATCAGACTAATGCGCTCCCTTGTCATATCCATATTTCTGTATGCCTGTGAATCATGGACCCTGACTGCAGATTTGGAGAGAAGAGTACAGGCGGTGGAGATGAGATGCTTTCGGAGACTCCTTGGCATCTCCTACAAAGACCACATAAGCAACGAAAGCGTGCATAACAGAATCCAGCAAACCATTGGACCCTATGAGAACCTTCCAACGATCGTGAAAAAGCGTAAACTTAAATGGTATGGGCATGTCACAAGATCCAAAGGACTTGCAAAGACAGTTTTACAAGGCACTGTCCAAGGAGGAAGAAGAAGAGGCAGACCAAGGAAGAGCTGGGAGGATAACATCAGCGAATGGACAGGCCTAGAACTCAACAAAACCCTGAGAAAGGCAGAACAGAGAGAGGAATGGAGGGAACTGGTTGTTGAGTCTTTGAGGGTGCCCCCACGGTCGTCAGACTACGGGACAGATAGATAGATAGATAGATAGTTCCCACCGGCACACGATGGCCCACTCTTCCGAAAAGCGGAACAGGATTTAACGTGTGCGCAAGATGCTGACAATGATGTTTTCTCTCTCTCTCTCTCCTCTGTGCCAGGGTGGACATCAGGGCCCGTCACTCGGTATGGGGCGTGACCATCGGAGGCTGCATGATGTGGCTGATGGCTCTGTTCGGTCAGTCCTCGGTCCAGAGAATCAGCTCCTTGCCCACACAACGCCATGCCAGATGGTCAGCTGCTGTTTGTTGCTGCTGTTGTTGTTGTTGATGATGATGCTCTTGGTAGTGGTGGTGGTGGTGCTGTTGTTGTTGTTGTTGTTGTTGTTGTTGTTGTTGTTGATATTGGTGGTGATGGTGGTGGTGGTGGGGGTGGTGGTGGTGGTGGTGGTGGTGGTTGTTGTTGTTGTTGGTGGTGGTGATGGTGGTGGTGGTGGTGGTGGTGGTGGTAGTGTTGTGGTTTGTGTTGTTTTTGGTGGTGATGTTGTTGTTGTTGGTGGTGGTGGTGGTGGTTGGGGGGGGGGGGGGTAGTATTGTGGTTTATGTTGTTTTTCTTGTTGTTTTTGTTGCTGGTTTTGTTGTTCTTGTTGTTGCTGTTGTTGTTGTTGTTGTTGTTGGTGGTGGTGGTGGTGGTTGGTGGTGGTGGTTGGTGGTGGTGGTTGGTGGTGGTGGTTTTGTCGTTGTTGTTATCGTCGTTGTTGCTTTGTTGTTGTCGTTGTTGCTGATGGTGTTGTTGTTGCCGTTGCATCTGTTATTGTTGTTGCTGTTGTTGTTGTTGTTGTTGTGGTGGTGGTGGTGGTGGTGGTGGTGGTGGTGGTGGTGGTGGTGGTGGTTTTGTTCTGTTGTTGCTATCGTCGTTGTTGCTTTGTTGTTGCCGTTGCTGCTGCTGCTGTTGGTGGTGGTGGTGGTGGTGTGTTGTTTTTGTTGTTGTTGTGTTGTTGGTGGGGTGGTGGTGGTGGTGGTGGTGGTGGTGGTTTGTTTCTGTTGTTGTCGTTGTTTTTGGTGTTTGTTGGTGTTGTTCTTCTTGTTCTTGATCTTGTTCATGCTCTTCTTCTTCTTCTTCTTCTTCTTTAACTTCTTCTTCTTCCTCTTCTTCTTCGTTGTCGTCGTCGTCGCATTCTTCTTCGCATTCTTATTTAAATCCTTCTTCTTTATCTTCTTCTTCATCTTCTTTAACTTTTTCTTTAATGCTTTTTCTTCATATGGGTCATCTTTATTTCTCCTTTTCCTCCTCTTCTGATGATGGTGATGATGGTGATAGTGATGGTGATGATGATGATGATGATGATGATGATGATGATGATGATGATGATGATGATGATGACGACGATGAGGTCAAGACATGATAGATTAATCCTAGACAATAAGGGGAAATGTTATGTTTCTTTTTATTACAATTTCGTGGTATTTATTTCTTCATTTACATAATATTCCTTTCTTCTTTCTTTCTACATTTTTTGGGGTCATGTATCTATTAATTCATGTCCATGACAACAGTGTAACACACAACGATTAATTTTGCTGCTTCTTTGTATGTGTGTTTTACATTGAAAACAAACTGATTTGTATCACACTGTTTTTTTCAGGCGTTTCACCCTCCACATTTGTATTAAACTGTTATTTCAGGTGTTTCATCTGCAATATTTGTATCACACTGTTGTTTCAGGCGTTTCATCCTTCACATTATTGTATTAAACTGTTATTTCAGGCGGTTCAGCATAAACATTTGCACTATTTTTTTGTTTCAGGTATTTCATCCTTCACATTTGTATCAAACTGTTGTTTCAGGAGTTTCATCATACACACTTGTATCCAATTTTTGTTTCGGATGTTTCATCCTTCACATTTATATCAAATTTTTGTTTCGGGTATTTCATCCTCAGCATTTTATCAAACTGTTGTTTCAGCCTCAACATTTGTATCATAACTGCTGTTCAGGTGTTTCATTTTCCACGTTTGTATCAAATTGTTGTTTCAGCCTCAACATTTTATCATAACTGTTATTTCAGGTGCTTCACCCTCCCCATTTTTATCCCACTGTTATTTCAGGTGCTTCACCCTCCACAATTGTGTCACACTACTGTTTCAGGTGTTTCATCCTCCGCATTTGTATCATGATTCAAATTTCTTTTTCAGCTTCAACATTTGTATTATAACTGTTGCTTCAGGTGTTTCTTCCTCTGCATGTGTACCAAATTGTTTCACGTGTTTTATCCTCTACATTTGTATGAAACTGTTGTTTCAGAAGTTTCATCCTCCACGCCTGTATCAAATTGCTGTTTCAGCTTCAACATTTATATCAGAACTGCTGCTTCAGGTGTTTCATCTTCCACTTGTTCACACTGCTTCAGGTTTTTCTCACATTTATCAACCTGTTTTGAGGTTTCGTCTTCCACACTTGTGTCACACTGCTGTTTCAGGTGTTTCATCCTCAACATTTGTATCAACCTGTTGTTTCGGGTGTTTCGTCTTCCACACTTGTGTCACGCTGCTGCTTGTTGTTGTTGTTGTTGGGTTTTTTTCCAGGTGTTTCCTCCTCAACATACCGCTGTGCCTCCTGCTGGGGTTGACGATGTTCCTGATGGGCACCCTCATCTACAGCTACTTTCAGACCATCGGCTGCGACCCCTATGCTGCAGGCTACATCCCCAACAAGAACCAGGTCGGCCTTGTCTTGCGCCCGTGCCTGTCATCTCAGTCGGGGGGGACGGAGTAGCCCTGAGGGTTAGAGTGATATGCGCGTTGCACACCTGATCTGCTGACCCGGGGTTCGAATCCCGTTCAAGAGGGTGTTTTTTTAATTTCCTCTGGAGTTAACCTCAAGTGCTGACTCCAACTCTCCTTAAAAAGTCCTCCCAGGGGCACGGGATAGCCTAGTGGTTAGAACATTGAGGTCGCAATCTGACGATCCGGTTTTTTTCCTTCTGGAGTTAACCTCAGTGCCGACTCCACTCCCCCCAAAAAAGTCCTTTGGATGAGACTATAAACCGAGGCCCCGTGTGTGAACGCACGCAGAACATCTTGCGCACACGTTAAATCCTGTTCCGCTTTTCGTAAGAGTAGGCCATTGTGTGCCGATGGGAACGAAAGACAAAATTGACAAAACAACATACACAAGGGGACTGCAAATAAAAAAGGCACATGAGAGCTTATTTGATTTATCCTCGAAATATAAAAAAAATGAAATAAGAATAAAAATAAAATGTCTCGGGCAGGCGGGATAGACTAGTGGTTAGAGTGCTGCACTTGTGAACTGAGGAAGACCAGGGTCGATCCATTGTCGAGGTACCCGTTTTAAGGGAATTTTTCCTCAGGAATTAACATCAGTAATGACTCCACACTCCTGAAAGTCTTTCAGGTGAGACTAGAAACAGAGATTCCAAGTGCGAACGCATGCAAAACATCTTACGCGCACGTTAAAAACCCGCCCCGCCTTTTGAAAGAGTAGGTCATTTCGTGCCGGCAAAAAAGGATTTTTTTTAAAAACCAAGCAAACGTAAAACGCTTGCACAAAGGAGTTGTGGTTAGACGTCACCCCCGAACTCAGAATGCAGATACCTTAATGGTTGGTAAAAACGGTAGCATACACAAAATCTGAATCTGTCCTTCGGACGAGACTATAAACCGAGGCCCCGTATGCGAACGCATGCAGAACATCTTGCGCACACGTTAAATCCTGTTCCGCTTTTCGAAAGAGTAGGCCATTGTGTGCCGGTGGGAACAGATGACAAAATTTACAAAAACCGCATACACACGGGGACTGGATGTAAAAAAGCACATGAGTGCTTATTCCATTATCCTCGATATAAAAGAATAAATAAATAAAATAAATAAATAAAATAAATAAACCATTGCTGAACTTCTGGGGTTCTAGCAGAGGAAAGTCTGAAAATAATCATCTCATATCTCGTTTTCTTTTAAACCGTAGGGGTTCCATGGATAACTCGACAACCACTAGCCTTCTCCATCCATCTTTCTCTGTCTTCCTTCCTTCCTTCCTTCCGTCCTGACTCTCGCAGCGCTTCCTTCAGTCAGCCTCAGTCAGGCCTGTCTGTCCAGTCTGAGATGTTTGTTGTCTGTCCTCCTCCTCCTCCCATCTCCTCCGTCTCTGTCTGTCTTCCTCTCATTCTCCCTCCTTCCTAGCACTCTGCTTTGCAGGACTGTCTTGTCATCAGATCGAG
>CM054157.1:17066150-17101314 GCA_028751875.1 Rapana venosa
AGGTACACAATTTACACAAGAAAATCCGTTTAGAATATGAAGGGTTTTCTGTTCTGTTTTATGTAGAATTTAGTTCTGGATAGTAAAGAACAGAATGCACGTCGTATGAAGTACGGTATATAATGGAAAAACTAAATTAAAAGTCATAATAATGATAATAATAAATGGAATTTATATAGCGCTATATCTTGTAAAACAAATTAGATATATCTATATATCTATTTAAAAAAATTCAAAAAAAACATTCATGATGCAAATGGCATTTCCACTGATTCATCTGTAGATTAACTGATCATAATTTTATTAACCCAAGTCTGTGTGGCAGTCACGGCTTCCATGTGTTGTCCACTTACTCATGTAAAAGTAAAGGTAAAGGTGTCCCATAACCTATAAGGTCGTAGAAGAGCGAGGCATCAGAGACCTCTATAGGGGCCAGCATTTTGAGGGCGGCGCCCATCTCCTCCCCCTCGCTGCTTTACCATCCCTGATCCTAAAGAGGGCAGGTACTCATTTACAGCTGGGTGAACTGGGGGGCTGTACTAAAGCCAAGATGCGCAAACGGTCACCCATCCAACTGGTAACCACGCTCGACGCTGCTTGACATTGGGTGGGGGAAAGCGAGTGCTCCGACCACTGAGCTATCCCGTTCCATCTGTACATTAACTGATTATTCTGATTTTATGAACCTAAGTCTGCGTGGCTGTCACTGCTTCCATGTGTTATTCCTTCACTCATTCGTAAACACAGCTTTTATTCATAATTATGTATCACGAATTGTTCTATAACATGTATTCTTTCAGTTCTATCAATGAAGGGAATGTGTTGATTCTTTGCGTCCCGTTTCATTGAGGTAAGCGTCGTGGAAAGACCTTTACCAATACATCTTTGTGTTTCCTACGCTTTGGGTTTAATTGCATGTCCACAAGCCTATTGTCACATAAGCAAATTCATTATGTTAATTAACTAATTAACTACTACACTTAGGTTCAAATGATATGTCTTCCGAACCCTTTTCACATAAGCAAATGTATATGTTGATTAACTAATTCATGTCCGCACTTTGGTCCAACTGCAATGTCCTCCGAATCCTTTTCACATAAGAAAATGCGTGTGTTTACAACAATTTAACGTCCACACTTTGGTTTAAGTTAATCGTACGTTCACCAAACCATTTTCACATATAATCAAACAAATACATCTGTTAACTAACCGCTTAACGTTACAAATCAGATGATATTTCGTACACCATATATGGCACCCTACAATTATGCATTTGCAATAACTAATAAGGAATAAAATACAATTCACTGCCCGGTTTCCATTATGGTGATTATCGGATGTTTTCTGTTAATACGAAAAGATCATTGGATGTTCACGTTTTTTCGCTGCATGATTTCAATAGCAAATAGAAGAATGAACCGCCACCTTATTCAATTCCTCATCATTGTGGTCCTCATTGGAACATTGAAAAAACTTGCTTGTTAAAAAGTTTCATTAAAAAAATTCAGAGGAATTAGTTTAGTTTAGACATTTTTATAATTATAACTTTTATAAATATTTCATCAGAGTTATTTTAAAGTAGATTATTTTACAGCTTGAGGTTGAATCCTTGCTAGTAGCAACAAAACTAAACAAAAAAGTGTTTACAAAAGAAAAAGTCAATCTAACAAACAACCCTTAATTGCTTACCACAAGTAGTGTTCCACTATAGCACACCCATTTCGTCCACCTCTCTTAATTATCTCACAAAACATTGGCGACATTGCTTTAAAATGTGTTAACGTTTATTTAAAGTGAAAAAACCGTTACTCTTTCGATGATATAACTTAGTTTGTAACTCTTTACCAACATCCTACCATTAAACAAAATCAGGAACAACAATTATTTAGAGTTAAAACGCATGTGTGACACAACAGCAAGGCATTTTCCTTTGTCAGTTACATTTGATGCTACTTCGTTTTTTTTAGAAAAGAAACAAAACGGCACTACGTACATCTGCTTATTTTACCCTTGCATACATCTAAATGTAGCCCAAAATGTAGGACTTGTGATTTTATGGTCAGTAAAGCTTCTCTCTTTTTTTTTTGAGATGACAGAATTTACAAAACCGCATACACACGGGGACTGAATGTAAAAAAGCACATAAGTGCTTATTCCATTATCCTTGATATGAAAAAAAGAGAGTTGCAACGGGTCAATAAACATGATTCTTATCATGGTCACATCCTCTTTCTAAGTGTTGTAACTGATATCAATTTCTTATTAGAATTTAGAGCACTGAAACCACTTGTTAACCAAGTCTGAAAATGTTTCTGCGCAGCAGTTATAAGGATATTTTTGTTGACAGTACTTCCAAATCTCATTTGATCAAGACACAGAGAGAGAGAGAGACAGAGACAGAGACAGTCAGACTGACTGACAGGCAAACAGACAAACGTACAGATGGAGAGACTGTGACACCGAGGACAGACAGAAAGACGCAGACAGGTGAAGAAAAAGAGACATAAACAGAAACAGCAATAGAGACAGAGACAGACGAACACCAGCAGACCGACCGACCAGCAAACAAACAAACAGACAGACAGACAAAGCAACTAACAAACAGACCAACAGACAGACAGACAGACAAAGCAACTGACACACAGACATACCAACAGACAGACAGACAAACAAACAGACAAAGCAACTAACACGCAGACAGACCAACAGACTAATAGACAGACAGACAGACCAACGGACAGACCAGAAGGATGACAGACAGACCAACAGACACTGAGACAAACCAACTAACAGACACACAAACCCATTAACTCACAGACAAACCAACTAACACACAAACAGACCAACAGACAGACCAGAAGGCTGACAGACGAACCAACTAACCCACAACAAACAGACCAACTAACAGACAGACCGACAGACCAACAGACAGACAGACAGACAGAGGGAACAGTAGGATGATGTGTTGCATGTGTGAATACCACGCAGTCCTGGGCTATGGATGCCTCAGCGTTGGCCTGGCTTATCTGATGAAGGACATGTCGGGACCTGTCTCACAAGTATGTTGCAGTAGTCGACCCCTTATCCACCTTCTCCTACCTGTTATGCTGCAGCTAGTTAAGTTAGTTGGTTAGTCGGTTAGTTGGTTAGTTGGTTAAGTTAGTTAGTTGGTTGGTTGGTTGGCTGGTTGGCTGGTTGGTTGGTTGGTTGGTTGGTTGGTTGGTTGGTTAGTTAGTTGGTTGGTTGGTTGATTGGTTGATCGGTTAGTTGGTTAGTTAGATAGTTGGTTGGTCAGTTAGTTAGTTAGCTAGTTAGTCGGTTAGTTGGTAGGTTGGTTAGTTTGTTAGTTAGTTAGCTGATTGGTTGGCTGGTTGGTTAGCTAGTTATTTTGTTATTATAGTTAGCTGGTTAGTTAGTCAGTCAGATAATAAGTTAGTTAGCTGGTTGGTTGATTAGTTAGTTAGTTAGTTAGTTAGTTAGTTAGTTAGTTAGTTAGTTAGTTAGTTAGTTAGTTAGTTAGTTGGTTGGTTGGTTGGTTGGTTGGTTGGTTGGTTGGTTGGCTGATTGGTTAGTTGGTTGGTTGGCTGGTTGGCTAGCTAGTTAGTTGGAGTTTTACAATTCTTTTATAACGATCAGTGGTCTAGAGGTAACGCGCCTGTCTAGAAAGCGAAAAGTCCGGGTCGGACAGTGGGCGGTGGTTCGAACCCCGTTTGTCCCGAAACTTTTTCCCCATCCATTAGACCTTGAGTGGTGGTCTGGGCGCTAGTCTTTCGTATGAGACGATAAACCGAGGTCCCGTGTGTTACACAAAATTATTCAGCGCACGTAAAAGAACCCACGGCAACAAGAGAGTTGTCCCTGGCAAAATTCTTAGAAAAAGCCACTCTGATAGGGAAACAAATACAGTTGCAGACCCAAAAAAAATGGTGGCGCTGCTCTTGTGGCGACTTGCTCTCTCCGGGGAGGGCAGCCCGAATTTCAAGCAGAGAAATCTCGTGACTTAAAGTGGTGTTAATAAATAAAATAAATAAACGAGGATAATGGAATAAGCACTTATTGCTTTTTTACATCTAGTCCCCGAGTGTATGTGGTTTTGTAAATTCTGTGATCTGTTCCCTCCGGCACACAATAGCCTACTCTTACGAAAAGCGGAACAGGATTTAACGTGCGCGCAACATGTTCTGCGTGCGTTCGCACTTCCGAAGGACTTTTGGGGAGAGTGGAGTCTGCACTGATGTTAACTCCAGGGGGAAAATATCCCCTTGTTAAGTTATCCCCTAGTTAAGTTCGTTAGTTAGTTGGTTGGCTGATTAGTTACTTAGTTAGCTGGTCAGTCAGTCAGTCAGTCAGTCAGTTAGTTAGTTAGTTAGTTAGTTAGTTAGTTAGCTGGTTAGTTAGTTAGTTAGTAGGTTGTGCTACAGTTGTCCTCCTACGTGTTCGTATCGGGGGTATGTTTTACACGGTCTCGGGGGTCTAGGTGGGTCGGTGGTCTAGAGGTAACGCACCCGTCTAGAAAGCGAAAAGTCCGGGTTCGAAATATGTAGTGGTTCGATCCCCGTTTGGACCAGAAACTTTCCCCCATCCACTAGATCGTGAATGGTAGTCTGGGTGCTAGTCTTTGGATGAGACGATAAACCGAAGTCCCGTGTGCTACACATAATTATTATTATTTGGCGCTCGTAAAAGAACCCACGACAGCAAGGGAGTTGTCTCTGGTTTAAAAAAAAATTCTTTAGAAAAAAAGGCATTCTGGTAGTGAAACAAGTACAGTTGCAGACAGGAAAAGAAGAGAAAAAAATGGGTGGCGCTGCTTTTTGTGGCGACACGCTCTCCCGTGGAGAGCAGCCCAATTTTCCACGCAGAGAAATCTGCAGTGATTTAAAATGGTATACAGCACAATACAACACAAGACGCTTTTGTTTTATTTTGGAATTTTTTCTTTTTTTCTTCTTTTCTTTGCTATGTTTGTTAGTTTTGTTTTGATTTGATTGAGGACATAATGCTGTTTTACAGAGCTGGGATTTTTCACGTAAAGTATTGTTGGGGGGTTTTGGAGGGGGGGGGGGGGGGGGGGGGGGGGGGCTTTGGGGCTTTTTGTTTGTGTGGGGTTTTTTTGCTTTTGGATTTTTTCCCTTTTTTGGGGGGAGGAGGGGATTCGTTCCTTAGCTACAACTCCAAGATTTACCACTGGTGAGATTTTTGTGACCATTTTGTGTTTTGTTGTTGTTTTTGTGTTTGGCCCACCATTATTTTTTTTAACACTTTATACCACTTTAAGTCACGAGATTTCTCTGCGTGAAATTCGGGCTTCTCTCCCCGGGGAGAGCGCGTGGCCACAAGAGCAGTACCACCCCTTTTTTTCTTTTAAAAAAATAATTTTTGTCTGCAACTGTATTTGTTTTCCCTATCAGAGTACCTTTTTTTCAAGGAATTTTGCCAGGGACAACTCTCTTGTTGCCGTGGGTTCTTTTGCAGTGCGCTGAATCATTTTGTGTAACACACGGGACCTCGGTTTATTGTCTCATCCGAAAGACTAAGCGCCCATACCACCACTCATGGGATATTTCCCCCCTAAAGTCCTTCGGATGAGACTATAAACCGAGGCCCCGTGTGGCGAACGCACGCAGAACATCTTGCGCCCACGTTAAAATCCTGTTCCGCTTTTCGTAAGAGTAGGCCATTGTGTGCCGGTGGGAACAGATGACAGAATTGACAAAACCGCATACACACGAGGACTGAATGTAAAAAAAAAAAAGTACTCAAGTGCTTATTCCATTATCCTCGATATAAAAGATTTAAATATAAAAATAAAAAAAATGGATGAGAAAAAGTTTCGGGCCAAAAACGTAACTATTTTCCGACTTCGGGGAAAGATTGTTGTCAAGCGTGCAGACTGCAGGGTGAATGTGTGTCTTTTGGGAGGTACACTACTTTGATTTGCACTGTTATCCTATCAGCGATGGAAGAAAAAAGTACTTGAAAAAGACTATGATACAGCACGCATATTGCACGCATATTATTGCATGGTGGACAGTCATGTTGTATTACTAGCCTTGAACTGGTATAAATAATAATGATAATGATAATAATAATAATAATAATAATAATGATAACTAAACAACAACAAAAAATAATGATAATAATACATGGAGTTTATACAGCGCTATATCTTGCAACAACAACAAAAACAAATCAAAGCGCTTTCATTCATCCTAGTCTTTCACACGCAGCCAGTTACAATTAATAGATTTTTTCACAAATTCAAATGCAAACACACACACGTGCACAATGAGACTATAAACCGAGGTCTCGTGTGCGAACGCACGCAGAACATCTTGCGCACACGTTAAATCCTGTTCCGCTTTTCGTAAGAGTAAGCCATTGTGTGCCGGTGGGAACGGATGACAAAATTTACAAAACCGCATACACACAGGGACTGGATGTAAAAAAGCACATAAGTGCTTATTCTATTATCCTCGGTATAAAAGAATAAATAAATAAATAAATAATAGTTTTTACAAATTTAAATGTAAACACGCACGTCTTCCATTCAAGGTGGGTTTCTTTTTTTGTCTTCTTCTTTTCAGTAAATGTGTGAGCAGGATATGCAATACACGTGCATGCACGCATGCTACTACTAAAAAAGGGGAGCCACCACTCAACACCACTTGAAGTGACTCAGAAGCAGTAGTGCAGGGCCTCTTTCTGGTAGGTGGCCTCGCGGCTGCCTAACATTGTTAAGTTCGATTTCTGACTCTGAAGATGCAGCATGACAAGACCAGATATGATTGGGGCGAAGCGATCAGAATGATCGATTGAAAAACAGCAGGACAAAAATGTCACAGACACTGAGGCAGCAGCAGCACACACACACACACACCACACACACACACACACACACACACACACACACACACACACACACACACACACACACACTCAACACAACACAACTCACACACAACACAACACACACACACAACACAACACAACACACACACAACACACACACACACACACACACACACACAACACACACACACACAACACACACACACACACACACACACACACACACACACACATAAATTAAGCGACATAATCACAGTTAATATCTATCATGCAGATATCATCAGATTATTATGTGTATGAATATTTTGAGAAAAGGGAAAAAGAGACGTAGAATGCAACATGCTTTTAGTGTATACATTATTCTGAGCCACACACACACACACACACACAAAACAGATAATTATAATTGAGGTTTGTTTTGCTGTATCAAAAAAGTTTACATGACTGAAATGGCAATAAAATATTCTGAATCTGAATATCTATCTCTCTCTCTATCTCTATCTCTCTCTGTCTCTCTCTCTCTCTATCTCTCTCTCTCTCTCTCTCTCTCTCTCTCTCTCTCACACCACACACACACACACACACACACACACACACACACACACACACACACACCACCACCACCACCACCACCAACACCACCAACAACAAGAAGCCTCAAACAAAAACTTGTCCGACTTCAGCATGTTTATTCTTGTCAGTTGATGCCCTGAGGCTATCGTCCACCCCCCCCCCCCCACCCACCCACACCCCCCATCCCCCATGTATTCAACGGAACACGCGAGGAGGCACTGTTGACAGGCTAAAAGTGCTGTCAAGGATCTGTCCACGTCTTGACTGGCTATTTGTCCTTGAACAACACCATGTCCAACCCACGGGAGATTTTCTTTGGGGGGGGGGGGGGGGGAGGGGAAGGGGGGACAATAAAAAAAAGTTCCAGTGAAAGAAACACGGCTGTTTATGACTCTGGAATAATTATCTTTCATTTGTCCATTGTTCGAGTAGGCCTATAGGCTCACCTGGACAATCCATTCACACACAGCTGTGTCACGCTTCAATGGATAAATCGCATGTGAAATACTGTGGTGTTCAGTCGTCATTGTCACCGTTTTTCCCCCCTCAGATTTTGCTGTACCAAAAGTACTGTTGTTGAAGTATGGTATTGGGCACCTGTCAAAAACTGTTTTTAAAAATTAGTTTGCTCTAAATATTATCAAAAAAGATGGGGGGGGGGGGGGTTGGTGATAATATCAAAATTCTAGTAGAGATAAAAGGTAAAGTGGGGTTTTTTTGTTCATTTAGAGGATTACATTTCAAATCAATTCAAATACTTGTATAACACAAAATATACATGTATAATAATAATAATAAAAATGTATGGAACTTATATAGCGCTGAATCTTGTAAAGCAACAAATCAAAGCGCTCAGATGACATGTGCGTGTGTATTCGTTTTTTAAAATTTTGTCATCTGTTCCCACCGGCACACAATGGCCTACTCTTTCGAACAGCAGAACAGGATTTAACGTGTGCGCAAGATGATCTGCATGCGTTCGCACACGGGGCCTCGGTTTATAGTCTCATCCGAAGGTATACATAACAAGATGTTGTCAATTACTTATAAACACAAACTCGGGATGTTGTAGGTACTAATAAATCTCTGTCTAAGCTGACCTGCCCAGATAGGGGGGGTGGGGGGTTAGGTTGCCGAACTTCTCTTTCCCCTGAATTGACCAGATGCTGGACCATCCAACGACCCTTTTTTCACTCACTGCTGCAAGTGTTTGCACACCCTCCGAAGAGACCCACAGTCAATCACAAGAACTGCATTGCACTGGACCCCAGAAGGAAGGAGAGAGAAAGGAAGACCAAAAGCAACGTGGAGGAGGACTGTAGAAAGTGAGATGAAGGCCATGCGGCACTCTTGGGGATCAGTGACTAGGTTGGCCCAGGATAGACAGGAGTGGAAGCGCTTTGTTGCTGCCCTACACACCACTGGGTGTAATGGTTAATGATGATGATGCTGATGCAAGCAATGTGCCAACACCGACATCAAAATCCTGTTATGCTTTGAAATTTCATGTCCACATGGTCTTCATCTATTTCAAATTCCTAGCTACCAACCAGTACTCTTAGTCTACGACGAAAAAAACCAAGTCATCTGAGGTCAGAGTATGGCTGCCTATATGGCAAGATAGACTACTTAATTTATTTAGTTATTTATTATTTTATATCGAGGATAAGGGAATAAGCACTTATGTGCTTTTTTACATCCAGTCCCCGTGTGTATGCGGTTTTGTAAAGTTTGTCATCCGTTCCCACCGGCACACAGTGGCCTACTCTTACGAAAAGCGGAACAGGTTTTAACGTGTGCGCAAGATGCTCTGCGTGCGTTATTAAAAACAGTCATGCATGCAAACTTCCCTTCCCGTGGACACTTCTGGCCTCAATGAGGCTACACACCTGTCTTAGCTTGCGGGTCATGTAGTATCTTATATAGAGTGCGAGTGGGGGGGGGGGGAAATGTGGTTATTTTCACTTTTTTTTAAGTATGAAAAAATGTACTTCATTTGGGGATTGAGAACATAGAGCAATACCAGGTAGTCACGAGAAAGTTCGAAATGATCATCAAATGAGGAATGCTTGTTATTCCTACAGCGTTGACCCCGCGAATGCATATTGCGGTAAGGAAGCTAGCAGACGACAAAGGACTGAGGGGGTACAGTGTTTGCTGATTTTTTTAAAAATTCAAATCTACCAAATTTGTTCAAAATCACATGAGTTTGGAGTCAGAGGCTAGTCTTCACAAAAAGTGATTTTTATTTCTGTGGATGCCTTAGTACGCGCGGTATGAATATAAGAGTCACATGAAAAAAACAGAAGGAAAAGTGCGATTTTTTAAACTCCGGTGTGCAGCCTGATTTCCAGGTGTGATCGGTGATACAGAGTGCTCTCCCATGGGAATGAATGCGGGGAGGTGGTGGTGGGGGGGGGAGACTGTCAGTATAAATATCATTCCCACCTTCTGCAAATTCTGTGCAAAGGAATTCCCTCTTTTCTTAACCTCTTTCTTTGTTTCTGCCTTGTTCCTTTTCTTCCTGTCACCTCATCCGTATCTATTTTCTGCCTTTTTGGTCCATTCAACTGCCTTTTTTCCACAAAAAGACTTAAAAGATAATTCTTTCCCACGCCGAAGTCGGATGCGCTGGGCCTAACTTGTCAGGCGCTTAACTGCGCTGCAACGCATTTTTGTTCGTATGACAGACAACAATAGATACTCTCTGAGCGTTCGACTAAGAAGAAGAAGAAGAAGAAGAAGAACAAGAACAAGAACAAGAAGAACAAGAACAAGAAGAACAAGAAGAATGCAGGGTGCTATTCTAGGCGATCCTCAGGATGTTAAGCCCAGAGACGCCCAACAAGCCAACACCAACATTCAGAGAGATGAAGACAACAAACGAAACCACGACTTAAAGACCCACAGACATTGTATATCAAACATTTTATTCATTCTAAAGAAATGACAGCAAGAACCTATCTGGAGGAAAAGAAAATAGGGGGGGGAGACTTTTTTAAAATGAGAAATTTAGCGAGCAGCGACACCGCTGAAATGTTTTAGTTAAACCATGCAACACATTCAAACCTATCACTCACACACACTCACACACACACACATACATACATAAACACACACACTTAAACACACACATAGTACAGAGAGATAGAGAGAGGATGAGAATATACATTCTCTCTCTCTCACTCTATCTATCTATCTATCTATCTATCTATCTATCTATCTATCTATCTATCTATCTATCTATAATATGTATATATATTTGCTTTCCATTATATATACATATACATATTCCATTATATATACATATACATTTTTGCTTTCGACTATTATATATATTATATATATATATATATATATATATATATATATTATATATAATCAATCATCATTCATCATCATCATCATCATCAGTCCCGTGACCTTGGCGGTCGTGGAGGAGACACGAAAGACGATGCCGTGGTAAGCCTCCTCCATCCATCTCGGTCCTCGGCTCTGCGCAGTAGTGCTGAGTCATTCATCCTGGTCCATTCTCTGATGTTGTCCATCCATGACTTGTTCTGTCTTCCCCTCTTTCTGCCACCTTCGAGTGTTCCCTGCAGTACTGTTTTTGGCAGAGTGTTGTGGCGGGTGACGTGGCCGAACCATGTCATCTTTTTATTTTTGACGATGGTGAGAAGAGGTTCCTGTGGACCTGCCAGCCGTGTTATTTGGCTCTTGTCAAATTCTTTGGTCTTTCGTTCTCTCCAGGATATGCCCAGCAGTTTTCTATGACATTTTGTTTCAAATGACTGGATTCGCTTTGCTGTTTCAGCAGTCAATGTCCAGGTTTCCCTTCCGTACAGCAGGATAGTCTGAATTAGGGCTTTGTAGAGCTTTATATATATATTATATATAATATATATATATATATATATATATATATTATATATATATAATATATATATATATATATATACATATATAGATAGATAGATAGATAGATAGATAGATATAAATGTAACTCTCTCTCTCTCTCTCTCTCTCTCTATATATATATATATATATATATAATATATGTGTGTGTGTGTATATATATACATACATACATACATACATCTGCGTGTGATGGCTTGTATCAGGTGGCCATGAGCATTGACGGGTCAGTGGGGAGTCCTGTGCTGGGCATTATGTTTCTGGGAGCTGGTTTTCCCAGGTGCAACACCTACGTGAGTTACTGCTGATAATTATGATTGTCTGTGATGAGTGAGGTGTGCAGTGAAGTGGAGTGGAGTGGAATGGAGTGTGGGGTGGGGTGGAGTTGGGTGGAGTCGGGTGGAGTGAAGTGGAGTGGGGTGAGGAGGGGTGAGGTGGGATGCAGTTGGGGTTGGGGTTGGGATGGGGTGGGGGTGTGGGATGGGGTGAGGTGGAAGTGGAGTGGAAGTGGGTTGGGTTGGGGTGGGGTGGAGTAGGGTGGAGTGGAGTGGGAGTGGAGTGGAGTGGAATAGAGTGGAGTGGAGTGGAATAGAGTGGCGTGGAATGGAATAGAATGCAGTGCGGTGCAGCGTATGGTATCGACATGTAGTGTAACATATCGTGTTGTTTGTTGGGGTTTTTTTTTTTTGCTTCCCATTAGTCAGCGTTATATTCTATTGCACTGTAGTAAAAAAACAACAAATCTGATTTGAATGGAAACAAAATTGTGGGGATTCCTGATGACAGGGAGCTGCAGGGGGCTTTGTAGTGGGCCTCTTGGCCAGTCTGACCATGGGCATCGGGTCATCCTTTTTCGGGCGACCTACCCTCACACTACCCTCGGCCTCGGTGGAGCACTGCGAGGTCTTCAATGGCTCAGCGGTCCAAGCGCTGACAGACTCTGTGCTCAGTTCTACGCCGATGACCAGCTCTGTGTATGCCCTGGTCAATTCTTCTGCCACCACTCCGAACGATCGATACAGGTAGGTAATTAGGTTGTTGGGTTGGGTTGGGTTGGGGTAGGTGGGTTGGTTGGTTGGAGTTGGGTTGGGTTGGGCTGGATTGGGTTGGGTTGGGTTGGTTTGGGTTGGGGTGGGTTGGATTTGTTGGTTGGTTGGGTTGGGTTGGTTGATGGGTGTGTGGGTGGTTGGGATGGGTTGGGTTGGTTGGGTTGGGTTGGTTGGGTTAGGTTGGTGGGTGGGTGGGTTGGGTCGAGTTGGTTGGTTGGATGGTGAGTAAGGGGAAGTTTGTTGGCTATGGTGGTGGTGGTAGTAGTAGTAGTAGTAGTAGTAGTAGTAGTAGTAGTAGTAGTAGTAGTAGTAGTAGTAGTAGTAGTATCATCTAAATTTCATCATTTTTGTCATCATCGTCGTCATCATCTTCATCATCGTCATCATCATCACCATCATTATCATCATCACATCATCATTATCATCATCTTCCCCACCATCATCATCATCATCATCATCATCATCATCACCATCATCATAAGCATCATCATTATCATAGTCGTCGTCATCGTCAACTTCGTCATCATCAGTATATTTCAGTAAGGGTACTTACCTTTTTCTTCTTCTTTACAGAATGTACCATTTGAACACATGAAGTGTAAGCATGTATGGATGACAAAAAAAAAGTCTAGCACGCAGAGTATACTATCCCCCCACCCACTCACACCTACCTCCCCACCCCTATCCCCCAACCCCCACCCCTCCGGACGGGATAGCTCAGTGGTCAGAGCACTCGCTTTCCCCCAGCCAAGTTAAGCAGCGTCGAGTGTGGTTACCACTTGGATGGGTGACCGTTTACGCGCCTTGGCTTCAGTACAGTTCCCCCAGTTCACCCAGCTGTAAATGGGTACCTGCCCTCTTTAGGGTCAGGGAAGGTAAAGCAGCGAGCGAGGGAGAGGAGATGGGCGCCGCCCTCAATATACTGGCCCCTAGAGAAGCTGAGGTCTCCGACGCCTCGCTCCTCTACGACCTTATCACAGGACACCCTTTACCTTTACCTTACCCCCCGCCCCCACAAAAAGCACAAAAGAGAAAGACACTGAAGCTAAAACTTGTTGCAGTTCTGTAGATGACTACACCTTTTGGGATCTACCCTACTTCTGGCTAACCTGCATCGGTTTTGTCACCACTGTCATCTCGGGTACTATCATCAGCCTCCTTACAGGTGAGATAGCCTTCTACGGGTGGATTGTGTGGAGTGGGGTGGAGTGATGTAGTAAAGGGTGGGGTTGAGGTGTAGAGGGAGTGGGGAGGCGGTGTAGTCGAGTGTGGTGCGTTGTTGGTGTTGGTGTGGTGTTGGTGTTGGTGTGGTGTTTGGTGTGGTGTTCGTGTTAGTGTGGTGTGGTGTTGGTGTGGTGTTGGTGTGGTGTTGGTGTGGTGTTGGTGTGGTGTTGGTGTGGTGTTGGTGGTGGTGTGGTGGTGGTGTAGTGTTGGTGTGGTGTTGGTGTGGTGTGGTGTTGGTGTGGTGTTGGTGTGGTGTTGGTGTGGTGTTGGTGGTGGTGTGGTGGTGGTGTTGGTGTGGTGTGGTGTTGAAGTGATGTGGTGTTGGTGTGGTGTGGAGTTGGTGTGGTGTGATGTGGTGTCGGTGCATCGGTTTTGTCACCACTGTCATCTCGGGTACTATCATCAGCCTCCTTACAGGTGAGATAGCCTTCTACGGGTGGATTGTGTGGAGTGGGGTGGAGTGGGGTGGAGTGTTGTAGTAAAGGGTGGGTTGAGGTGTTGAGGGGGTGGGGAGGTGGTGTAGTCGGGTGTGGTGCGTTGTTGGTGTTGGTGTGGTGTTGGTGTGGTTTTGATGTGGTGGTGTTGTTGGTGTGGTGTGGTGTTGGTGTGGTGTAATGTGGTGTCGGTGTGGTGTTCTTGTTGGTGTGGTGTTGTTGTTGGTGTAGTGTGGTTTGGAGTGATGTGACGATGGTGTGGTGTGGTGTTGGTGTGGTGTGGTGTGATGATGGTGTGTTGTGTTGTTGGTGTGGTGTGATGGAGTGGCGTTGTGTGATGAGGGTGTGGTGTGATGGTGGTGTCATGTGATGATGGTGTGGTGTGGTGTGGTGATGGTGTGGTGATGGTGTGGTGATGGTGGTGTGGTATGATGATGGTGCGGTGCGATGATTGTGTGGTGTCATGTGGTGTGGTGTGATGATGATGTGGTATGATGAAGGTGTGGTGTGATGGTGTGTGTGTGATGATGATGTGGTGTGATGAAGGTGTGGTGTGGTGATGGTGTGGTGGTGGTGATGGTGTGGTGTGGTGATGGTGTAGTGTGGTGATGGTGTGGTTGTGGTGTGGTGGTGTGGTATGATGTTGGTGTGGTGTGATGATGGTGCGGTGCGATGATGGTGTGGTGTCGCGTGATGACGGTGTAGTGTGGTGCGATGAGGGTGTGGTGTGATGATGATGCGGTGTGATGTGATCATGGTGTGGTGTGATCATGGTGTGCTTGTATGGTGTGACGATGGTGTGGTGTGATGTGGTGGCGTGATGTGGTGTGATAAGATGATGACGTGGTGTGATGGGTGTGGTGTGACGATGGGTGTAGTGTAGTGTGGTGTGATGGTGGGTGTGGTGTGATGATGGTGTGGCGTGGTGATGTTGTGATGTGATGTGATGATGGTGAGGTGTGGGTGAAATGGTGATGTGGTGTGATGATTGGGTGATGTATGTGACGCTGGCGTGGTGTGATGCTGGTGAGGTGTGGTGTGTAATGATGGGGTTAGGGTGACGATGGGGTGGTGTGTGTGTGATGGTGTGGTGTGATATGATGACGGTGTGGTGTGATGGTGTGGTGTGATATGATGACGGTGTGGTGTGATGGTGTGGTGTGATATTGTGGTGTGGTGTGATGATGTTGTGGTGTGATGATGGTGTGGTTTGAATTGGTGTGGTTTGGTAATGGCGTGGTGTCTGGTCGTGTGGCGATGGTGTGGTGTGATTATAGTGTGTTATGGTGTGATTATGGTGTGGTGTGTTGTGTGGTGATGGTGTTGTGTGGTGTGGTGATGGTTTGGTGTGATGGTGTGGTGTGATTAATGTGTGGTGTGGTGTGATTATTGTGTGCTGTGGTGTGATGATGGTGTGGTGTGATGATGGTGCGGCGTGGCGTTATGATGGTGTGGTGTGGTGCGGTGATGGTGTGGTGTGATTATGGTGTGGTTTGATTATGGTGCGCTGTAGTGTGATTATGGTGTGGTCTGATTATGGTGCGCTGTAGTGTGATTATGGTGTGGTGTGATTATGGTGCGCTGTGGTGTGATTATGGTGTGGTCTGATTATGGTGCGCTGTAGTGTGATTATGGTGTGGTGTGATTATGGTGCGCTGTGGTGTGATTATGGTGTGGTGTGTGATGGTGGTGTAGTGTGGTGTGATGATGGTGTGGTGTGGTGCCATGATGGTGTGGTGTGATGATGTGGCGTGGTGCCGTGTGATGATGGTGCCGTGTTGATGATGGTGCGGTGTGATGATGGTATGATTATGGTGTGGTGTGTTGTGTAGTGATGGTGTGGTGTGATGGTTGGAGGCGATGATGGTGTGGTGTGATGATGGTGTCGTGTGTGTGATAATAGTGTGGTGATGGTGTGATGATGGTGTCGTGTGTGTGATAATAGTGTGGTGATGGTGTGATGATGGTGTGTGTTGTGGTTGATGGTGTGTGTGATGGATGGTGTGGTGTCACGATGGTTTGATGATGGTTATGGTGTGGTGTCATGGTGGTGTGGTGTGGTGTCATGATGGTGTGGTATGGTGTGGTGTCATGATGGTGTGGTGTCATGATGGTGTGGTGTGGTGTGGTGTCATGATGGTGTGGGTGTGGTGTCATGATGGTGTGGTATGGTGTGGTGTCATGATGGTGTGTGGGTATTGTGTGGTGTCATGATGGTGTGGTATGGTGTGGTGTCATGATGGTGTGGTTATGGTGTGTGTGTCATGATGGTTGTGGTATGTTGTGGTGTCATGATGGTGTGGTGTGGTGTGGTGTCATGATGGTGTGGTATGGTGTAGGTGTTCATGATGGTGTGGTTGTGGTGTCATGATGGTGTGGTTGTTGGTGCCATGATGGTGTGGTATGGTGTGGTGTCATGATGGTGTGGTATGGTGTGGTGTCATGATGGTGTGGTATGGTGTGGTGTCATGATGGTGTGGTATGGTGTGGTGTCATGATGGTGTGGTATGGTGTGGTGTCATGATGGTGTGGTATTGTGTGGTGTCATGATGGTGTGGTATGGTGTGGTGTCATGATGGTGTGTGGTATGGTGTGGTGTCGTGATGGTGTGGTATGGTGGGTGTCATATGGTGTGGTGTGGTTGTCATGATGGTGTGGTGTGGGTGTGGTGTCATGATGGTGTGGTATGGTGTGTCATGATGGTGTGGTATGGTGTGATGTCATGATTATGTGGTGTGGTGTGGTGTCATGATGGTGTGGTGTGTGGTGTCATGATGGTGTGGTGTGGTGTGGTGTCATGATGGTGTGGTATTGTGTGGTGTCATGATGGTGTGGTATGGTGTGGTGTCATGATGGTGTGGTGTGGTGTCATGATGGTGTGGTATGGTGTGGTGTCATGATGGTGTGGTATGGTGTGGTGTCATGATGGTGTGGTATGGTGTTGTGTCATGATGGTGTGGTATGGTGTGGTGTCATGATGGTGTGGTATGGTGTGGTGTCATGATGGTGTGGTATGGTGTGGTGTCATGATGGTGTGGTGTGGTGTGGTGTCATGATGGTGTGGTGTGGTGTGGTGTCATGATGGTGTGGTATGGTGTGGTGTCATGATGGTGTGGTTATGGTGTGGTGTCATGATGTGT
Organism: Rapana venosa; assembly: GCA_028751875.1. Lineage (NCBI taxonomy): Eukaryota > Metazoa > Mollusca > Gastropoda > Neogastropoda > Muricidae > Rapana > Rapana venosa. The sequence continues at coordinate 17,083,338 of CM054157.1, forward strand.
GTGTGGTTTGTGTGGTGTCATGATGTGTGTGGTGTATGGTGTGGTGTCAATGATGGTGTGTGGTATGGTGTGGTGTCATGATGGTGTGGTAGGTGGGGTGTCATGATGGTGTGGTATGGTGTGGTGTCATGTGTGGTATGGTGTGGTGTCATGATGGTGTGGTGTGGTGTCATGATGGTGTGGTGTGGTGTGGTGTATGATGGTGTGGTCTGGTGTGGTGTCATGATGGTGTGGTATGGTGTGGTGTCATGATTATGTGGTGTGGTTGTGGTGTCATGATGGTTTGGTATATGTGTGTGGTGGTCATGATGGTGTGGTATGTGTGATGTCATGACGGTGTGGTGTGATATCATGATGGTGTGATGGCATGATGGTGCGGTATGGTGTGATGCCATGATGGTGTTGGTGTCATGTGAGTGTGTGTGGTTGGTTGTGATGTCATGACGGTGTGGTGTGATATCATTATTGTGTGGTGTCATGATGGGTGTGGTATGGTGGGGTGTCATATGGTGTGGTTGTGGTGTCATGATGGTGTGGTGTGGTGTGGTGTCATGATGGTGTGGTATGGTGTGGTTCATGATGGTGTGGTATGGTGTGATGTCATGATTATGTGGTGTGGGATGTGGTGGTGTCATGATGGTGTGGTGTGGGTGTCATGAGGTGGTGTGGTGTGGTGTCATGATGGTGTGGTATTGTGTGGTGTCATGATGGTGTGGTTGGTGGTGTCGTGGTTGTGTGTGTCATGATGGTGTGGTGTGGTGTCATGATGGTGTGGTATGGTGTGGTGTCATGATGGTGTGTATGGTTGTGGTGTCATGATGGTGTGGTATGGTGTGGTGTCATGATGGTGTGGTATGGTGTGGTGTCATGATGGTGTGGTTGGTGTGTGTATGGGTTGTCATGATGGTGTGGTCATGATGGGTTATGTGGTGTCATGATGGTGTGGTTGTTGTGGTGTGGTGTCATGATGGGTGGTGTTGGATGTGGTGTCATGATGTGTGGTATGGTGTGGTGTCATGATGGTGTGGTATGGTGTGGTGTCATGATGGTGTGGTATGTGGGTTCATTGTTGGTGTGGTGTCAATGATGGTGGTGTGGTGTCATGATGGTGTGGTGGTGTGGGCATGATGGTGTGGTATGGTTGGTGTGGTGTCATGATGGTGTGGTTTGGTGGTGGTGTCATGATGGTGTGGTATGGTGTGGTGTCATGTATGTGGTATGGTGTGGTGTCATGATGGTGTGGTGTGGGTGTCATGATGGTGTGGTGTGGTGTCATGATGGTGTGGTGTGGTGTGGTGTCATGATTATGATGGTGTTGATGGTGTACTGGTGTGGTGTCATGATGGTGTGGTATGGTATGTGTGTGGTGTCAGTGATTATGTGTGTGATGGTGTGGTTGTCATGATGGTGTGGTATGGTGTGTGGTGTCATGATGGTGTGGTATGTGTGGTGTCATGATGGTGTGGTGTGTTTATGGTTGTGGGTGTCATGATGGTGTGGTATGGTGTGGTGTCATGATGTGTGTTGGTGGTGTCATGATGGTGTGGTTAGTGGTGTGGTGTCATGATGGTGTGTGTATGGTGTGGTGTCATGATGGTGTGGTATTGGTGTGGTGTCATGAATGTGTGGTGTGTGATGTGTTTGTGGGTGTCATGATGGTGTGTGGTGTATGTGGTGTGGGTGATGGTCATGATGGTGTGGTGTGTGTATGGTGTGGTGTCATGATGTGTGGTGTGTGTGAGTGTGTGTGTTATGATGGTTGGTGTCATGATGGGTGTGTATGGTGTGATGTTGGTGTGGTGTGTCATGATGGTGATGGATGTGGTGTTGGGTGATGCCATGATGGTGGTTATGTGGTTGGTGTGGTTGAGTGAGGTGTGGTGTATGATGTGTTGTGTGGTGTCGATGTGATGGTTGGGTGATGTTATGAGTGTGGTGTGATGTCTATGGTGTGATGGATGGGTTGTGGTGGTGGATGTGGTGTGGGATGGTGTGGTGTATGTATGAGGTGTGTGTGTGATGCATGATGGTGGTGGTGTCATGATGGTGTGGTTGTGATGTGTGGTCTGATGGTGTGGTGTGATTGATGTCATGATGGTGTGGTGTAGATGGTGTGGGTATGGTGTGTGATGTCATGATGGTGTGGTGTGATGATCATGTGGATGTGTTGAGTGATGTGCGGTGGTGTGATGTCATGATGGTTGTGGTGTCATGATGGTGTTGGTGATGTGTGATGTCATGACTGTTGTTGTGTGGATGTCATGATTGTGTGGTGTCATGATGGTGTGTGGTATGTGTGATGTCATGATGTGGTGAGTGGTGGTTGTGATTCATATGGTTGTGATGTGCATGATGGTGTGTGTATGGTGTGTGTGATGCATTGATGGTGTGGTTTGGTGTGGTTGTATGTCATGATGGTGTTGGTGTAATGTCATGATGGTGTGGTGTCATGATGGTGTGGTGTGATTGATGGTCTTGGATGGTGTGGTGATGGTGTGTGTGTCATGGGTTGTGTGGTGTATGTCATGTGGTGTATGTGTGTGTGGTGTGATGTCATGTGGTTGGTGTGATGTATGATGGTGTTGGTGTGATGTGGATGGTTGTGGTGTGATGTCATGGTGGTGAAAATGGGTTGTGTATGTCATGATTGGTGTGTGTATGGTGTTGTGATTGGTGTGAATGTATGGATGGTGTGTGGTGTATGTTGTGTATGATGGTGGGGTGTGGTGTCATGATGGTGTGGTGTGTGGTGATTGATTGGGCATGATGGTTTTGATGATGTGGTGTGTGTATGATTGTGTGGTTTTGATGTAATGAAAGGTGTGGTGTGATGGATGATGGGGTGATTGTGATGTGTGGTGTGATGTGTGTGTGATGGTGTGGTGTGATGATGGTTTGGGTGTGATGTGTGTGATGGTGTGTATGGTGTGGTGATGTGATGATGGTGTGGTGTGATGTATGATGGTGGGTGTGATGGTGTGATGATGTGTGTGTGGGTGGGGATGTGATGATTGGTGTGGTGTGGTGTGTGTGATGGTGGTGTGAGTGTGGTGATGTGCGTGTGGTGTGTGTGATGATGGTGTGGGTGTGTGTGTGATGTGATGTAGGTGTGTGTGATGAGGTGGTTTGAGTGGTGTGTGATGTGGTGTGTGGTGGGTGTGATGGTGTGGTGTGGTGTGTGTGTGTGATGGTATGGATGGAATTGGTGTGGTGTGATGTGATGGTGGTGTGTGATGGTGATGGTGTGGTGTGATGTTGTGGTGTGATGATGCGGTGGTGTGGTGTGTGGTGTGTGGTGTGGTGTGGTGTGTGATGTTGTGGTGGATTGTGGTTGTGATGATGGTGTGGTGTGATGTGTGGTGATGTGGTGCCGTGTGTGATTGATGGTGTGATGATGGTGGCGGTGTGGTTAGATGGTTTTGTGTGTGTGTGATGATGGTTGTGGTGTGGTGTGTGTGATGGTGGTGTGATGTGATTGATGGTGTGTGTGGTGTATGTGGTGTGTGATGATGGCGCGTGTGTGTGGTGTGGTGTTGTGGCATGATGGTGGTGTGGTTGTGATGATGTGTGTGTGTGTGATTATGGTGGTGGTGTGATGTGATGATTTGTGTGGTGTGATGTGATGATGTGTGGGTGTGATGATGGTGGTGATGAATGGTGTGCGGTGGTGGTGTGATGATGGTGTGGTGTGATGATGGCGTGGTGTGTGATGATGGCGTGGTGTGGTGTAGTGTAGTGTGATGATGGTGTGGTGATGGTGTGGTGTGATGATGATGATGTGGTGTGATGATGATGTGGTGTGATGGTTGGCGCGATGTGGTGTGTGATGGCGCGATGTGGTGTGGTGATGGTGTGGTGTGAGGGTGGTGTGGTGTGATGGTGGCGCGATGTGATATGATGATGGTGTGGTGATGGTGTGGTGTGGTGATGGCGCAGTGTGATGTGATGATGGTGTGGTGTGAAGATGGCGCGGTGTGGTGTGAATATGGTGCGGTGTGGTGTTGGTTTGGTGTGGTGATGGTGTTGGCGTCGTGTGATGATGGTGTGGTGTCGTGTGATGATGGTGTGGTTGTCGTGTGATGATGGTGTGGTGTCGTGTGATGATGGTGTGGTGTCGTGTGATGGTTTTTGTTGTGAAGATGGTGTGGTGTCATGTGATGATGATGTTGTGTGATGTGATGATGGTGTTGTGTGGTGTGATGATTGTGTTGTGTGATGATAGTGTCGTGTTGTGTGGTGTGATAATGGTGTGGTGTGATGATGGTGATGGTGTCGTTGCGTGGTGATGGTTGTTGGTGTGGTGTGATGATGGTGTGGTGTGGTATCGTGTGATGATGGTGTGGTGTTATGTGATAGTGATGTAGTGTGATGTGGTGTGATGGTGTGCTGTTGTGTGATGATGGTTTGCTGTTGTGTAGATTGTGGTGTGGTGATTGTGTGGTGTGGTGTGATGATGATGCCGTGTGGTGTGATGGTATGGTGTGATGATGGTGTGTTGTGATGTGATGATGGTGTGGTGTGGTGTGATGCTGGTGTGGTGTGATGCTGGTGTGACGTGATGATGGTGTGGTATGATGATGGTGTGATGTGGTGCGTTCGTGGTGTGGTGCCGTGTGATGATGGTGTGGTGTCGTGTGATGATGGTGGGATGTGATGATGGTGTAGTGTGATGATGGTGTAGTGTGATGATGTTGTCGTGTGATGATGGTGTGGTGTGATGGTGGTGTGGTGTGATGGTGGTGTGGTGTGATGGTGGTGTGGTGTGATGGTGGTGTGGTGTTGTGTGATGATGTTGGGATGTGGTGTTGTGTGATGATGTTGGGATGTGGTGTGGTGTGGTGATGGTGTGGTGTTACGATGGTGTGGTGTGATGATTGTGTGGTGCTGTGATGATGGTGTGGTGTAATGATGGTGTAGTGTGGTGTGGTGTGATGATGTTGCGGTGTGATGATGGTGTGGTGTGGTGTGGTGTGGTGTGATGGTGGTGTTGTGTGGTGTGATGATGGTGTTGTGTCGTGTGGTGTGATGGTGGTGTGCTGTGGTGTGATGATGGTGTTGAGTCGTGTCGTGTGATGATGGTGTGGTGTGGTGTGATGGTGGTGTAGTGTGGTGTGATGGTGTTGTGTGGTATGATGATGGTGTTGTGTGATGATGATGTGATGTTATGATGGTGTGGTGTGGTGTGGTGATGATGTGATGTTATGATGGTGTGGTGTGGCGTGATGTGATGATGGTTTGGTGTGGTGATTGTGTGGTGTGATGATGGTGCGGTGTTATGATGGTGTGGTGTGATGATGGTGTGGTGCGATGATGGTGTGGTGTGGTGGATGGTGTGATGTGATGATGGTGTGATGTGATGATGGTGTGGTGATGGTGTGGTGTGATGTGATGATGGTGTGGTGTGGTGTGATGTGATGATGCTGTGGTGTGATGGTGGTGTGGTGTGTGATGATGGTGTGGTGTGGTGTGGTGTTGGTGGGGTGTTGGAGTGATGTGTGTTGAGTGGTGTGTGTGTGTTGGTGTGATGTAGTTGATGGTTTTTTTGTTTGTGAATTTGGAGTGATGTGTTGTTGGAGTGATGTGGTGTGCTGTTGGTAGTGGTGTGATGTGTGTGGTTTGGTGTGGTTGAGTGTGTGGTGTTAGTGTGATTGTGAAGTGTGTGGTGTGGAGTTGGTGTGGTGTGTGTGTGTTGTGTGGTGTGGTGTGGCGTATGGTGTGGTGTTGTGTAGTGTTGATGTGATGTGGTGTAGTGTGTTTCTTGGTTGGTGTGGAGTTGCGTGGTGTGGTGTGGTGTTGGTGTGGTCTGGATTTTGTATTGCGTCGTATTGTTTTTGAATGATTGCATTTGTTGGGGTGTAAAGAAGAGCTTTTCTTTTTAAATTATTTTTTTATTTCTCCTTGCTTCTCCTGTCTTTTAAAAAAAATCATTTTGTTTGTTTTCTTTTCTCTTCCTTTTTTGCTTTTTTTTTTTTTGGGGGGGGGGGGTGGGGGGAGAGTGGGGGGGGTTTACACATGGTTGTCTGTCAAAATTTTGTTTCTTCATTTATTTGTTTATTCTTGAGCGGGTAAGAATTTTTATTCTTTATTCTTTTTTGCATAAAAAGTGGAAACGAAAAAAGGTGAAAAGGGTTGGTTTTGTTTTTGTTTTGATCAAAGTATTTGGGTAGTGGGGGAGGGTTTACAGTTGGTTTTCTCTTCAAATTTTGTTTCTTCATTTATTCGTTTCTTCGTGAGCCGGTAAGGCTTTTTTTTATTCTTTATTCTTTTGACTAACAGAGTGGCTGGGAAAGGCAAACAGATTTTTTGGTTTTTGTTTTGATCAAATTATTTGAGTATATGGAGGTTTTTTCTTTAAATTGCGCACGATAAAGACCCCGCAGAGTCAATGTGCTACATGACTCTATGATCGGCCTTGCAGGCTGTATGAAGGAGGAAAAGCCAGCGGTGGATCCCCGGCTGATCTTCCCGCTCAGCCGAAAGCTCTTCGGACTTCCTGAGCCCACGATGGAGAAAGAAGAAGGGGAACTGGATGTTCTGGCTTCTAAGGCAAGTTGTTGTTTTATGTTGTTTGTGGTTGTGTTGTGTTGTGTTGTGTGTGTGTGTGGTTTATCGATATATCGAGTCAGTATGAATCATTATTATCATTGCTATTATTATTATTGCTTTATATTATCATTATTATTTTTATGATCATGATGATGAGGAGGAGGAGGAGGAGTTAGTAGTAGTAGTAGTAGTAGTAGTAGTAGTAGTAGTAGCAGTAGCAGTAGCAGTAAAGGTAGTAGTAGTAGTAGTAGTAGTAGTATCACTATTTTTATTGTTATTATTATTATCATTATTATTAATAATATTATTATAATTATTATTTTTATTTTTATTATCATGATGATGATGATGAGAAGGCGGAGGAGGAGGAGTTACTAGTAGTAGTAGTAGTAGTAGTAGTAGCAGTAGCAGTAGCAGTGGTAGTAGCAGCAGCAGTAGTACTCGTAGTAGTAGTAGTAGTAGCAGCAGCAGCAGCAGCAGCAGCAGCAGCAGCAGCAACAGCAGCAGCAGCAGCAGCAGTAGTAGTAGTAGTCGTAGTCGTAGTAGTAGCAGTAGCAGTAGCAGTATCATCATTATCATTATTATTATTATTATTATTGTCATTGTTGTTGTTGTCGTCGTCTTCGTTGTCTTTGTCCTTGTAGTAGTAGTAGTAGTAGTAGTAGTAGTAGTAGTAGTAGTAGTAGTAGTAGTGTTCTGATGATGATGATGATGGTGATGATGATGATGATGATGATGATGATGATGATGACATCCTCATCATTGTCGTCGTCATCACCATCAGCATTTTATCACCATTCATCATTTATAACTTTTTAATGTTGTTTGGAGATATTAGATATACTGCAAAAATCGCGTATAGCCCTGAATAAACCCGTATGTCGTTGTGTTAATTGTGTTTGTTTGCTTACCTGTTTGTTTGTTTGTCTATTTCCTTGCTTTTCTGTTTGCTTTGACATCATAGTTCTATGATTTGTGCATAAGTGGCATTAATTAATGATGAACGCAAATTATACATAGGCTATAAAAGCAGCGATGGGAGAGGAGATGGGCGCCGCCCTCAATATGCTGGCCTAGAGAAGTGAGGTCTCTGTACGCCTTACTGCCCTGCGTACCTTATAGGTTATGGGACACCTTTACTTTTACCTTTTTTATGTGTACAATGCATGTGAAGTACACACACATATGTGCATGTACAGTATGTAGAGAGATTGGAAAACACAAAGTCGTTATATTAAACCTATAGGGAAGTCTGTGCGTGCGTCCTCTGTGTTATGTGTGTGTATATAATTATTTAGTATGTATGTTGTATGTATGTAGTATGTATGTATGTAAATGTAGTAGTATGTATGCATGTATGTATGTATGTGTGATGTATGTATGTATATATGTATGTATGTTGTATGTTGTATGTATGTAGTATGTAGTATGTATGTATTGTATGTATGTAAAGTATGATTTTTGTATCTATGTGTTATAGAGGATGATGTCTCATTCCAAAAACAAAAGATGTTACATCTTCTATACAAGTATGTAAAAATTCATTTAGGTATAGAAGGCACAGAATAACACAAACATGAGTAGCCACACGAACGCAGGGAGCAGAGCAACAACACTATGGATAAATTGTCCGCCGGAATAATGCCACTCGCCCCGACGCATAGAAACGACAATTAATTGTGGTGCAGACGCCAGTACCACTCTCCCCTTCTCTCTCTCCTCATCTCCTCTCCTCTCCTCTCCCTCCCCTCTCTCTCTCCACCTCCCCTCCTCTCCTCTCTCTCTCCCAACACCACACACAACCACACACTCCCCTCTCTCCCTCTCTCCCCTCGTTCCTCTCCTTCTACCCGTTTCCCTACCTAAATCTATCTCAACGCAGGAAAATCTCATCCCCCCCAAAAAAAAATTAATGTTTCTCTGTCAATCCTGAGAGAGAGAGAGAGAGAGAGAGAGAGAGAGAGAGAGAAGGAAGGAGAGAGAGAGAAGAGAGAAAAGGGAAGAGAGAAATTTGTTTAAAAATGAATATGCCAGAAAAAAACAACACATAAATTTTGATTAACTGTGTGTGCATCTTTTCTCACAAAACTCCCAAGAGAAGATACCCGATGAATCAAAGGGAAACAGCACCCTTTATGACCAAAGGGATACAAGGGGCATCCATGGTTGAAAAGCTTAGCCTCCCTTCCTTGCCCAGTTTTACTACAACATTATTGTTTTTTCCATTTTTTGTGATCGACTAAAACTCTCTGATGGAAGTTTGACTTGAAAAACGGTCCTTATGATTTGTGTGCGTCTTGTGGTGTAAAATGTGCGGGACCCGGGGGGGCTGGTTGGCCTTGGAGAAAACCTTCAACGCTGCTGTCCTTATGCCCACTGGCCGAAGAGTGGGGATGAACTGTGAGCAAAGGCATCTCCACTAATTTTTTTTGCCCAATTTCCGAAACAGCAGCTTTCCCTCCTCTGCTGTTTTTGGAGGTCATCGTCCAAACACACAAGATATATATATATATATATAATTATATATATATATATATATATAAAATTAATATATTAATAATATATTAAAAAGTTTATAGTTATAGTTTAAATTAAAAAGTTATATTTTATATAGTATACAATATATATAAGTTATAAAAAATAGTTATATAGTTATGTAGTTAGGCAAATAAATTGATGCTGATATTCATCTATCTACACCGTTTTTGTATTTTTTGCTTTTTTGTTTGTTTTATTGCAGTTAACAAAAGAAATACTCTGCGTTTTAATAACCAAATAATGCATTTTTGGGGCCATGAGAATATTTAGCCTAATCTTCCATTTTCTAATCTTTTTCTAATCTTTAACGAAGCATAAAAGCATCAACACTTAAATCTCTCTCTCTCCTCTCTCTCTCTCCCCGTTCCCCCTTTACTTTTCCTCTCCCCTCTCTCCCCCTCTCCCCTCTCTCCTAATATATATATATATATAAATATTATATTTATATATATATATTAAATATATATAATAAATATATATATTATATATATATATATAATTATATATGTATGTATAAATATATATATATATATATATATATATACATATATTTTGTGTTGATGCTTTTATGCTTCGTTTTAAGATTATTAGCATTTATACTTATTTACATGTTTGTCTCTTGATTTGCAAAATAATAAAACAGGGAATGTTTGATGATACTTTTTATATTTTCATAAGAGTTTTTGTAATTCTAAAATGAATGTGTCCCTGTGTGGGGTCCATAGTCGTTTCCCGAAGGATTGTAAATCATCTTGTTATTATGTTTTTCCCAAATTTTTTTATATACAGTTTTGTCAGCACTTTAAAAACAAAATTTGTTTTACATATAGAGGTCCGAAGTCCAAATCACTGATCTAGAAAAAGAGAAAGGGTTTAGGGTTTGATTCCCATATTGACTTAGACCTCTTCCTTATCCACAAGACCAAAAGCAAATTGTCTGTATTCTAGTCTTTCGGGTGAAATGATAAACCAAGAGTCCACGTTGATGATGAATTAAGTGCAGGTGAAATAACTCAAGAAAATAAAGCGAATTTTCCATGAAATAACTCTGTGTGTAAAAAGTTATTCTCACAGAATAAAAAACAACACACAAATCCTACAAGTATACAGTCGGACAGCGACCAATTGTCCTCAAAAACTGATTCCAAAAAGATTATCTTTTTAAGTGTTAAGGACGTATAATTGTCCCCCGTGGGACTCCCGGGGTATGCTTGCAAAGCAAGCATCGCAAGAATAGGATCTCTGCCCCCCAACCAGGCATGTCGTAAAAGGCGACTAAGGTTGAACCCTTCCCCTAGGTAGGGGGTTAGACACAGGGCTAACAACCCTGTTCTGTAAAAAAACAAAAACAAAAAAACTTTCGTTACGGAAACAGCAACAAAAGAAATAAACAATACGGGGTGTGACAGGCTTCCAGAGTCATCGGAAGATGCTCGTATGAATGTCAGTGGTGAAAGCCGAAAGGAAGCCACTGACAGGGAAAATGGAAGTCTTAAGCGCCAAAAAAAAAGACCAAAATAGGATTCTGGAATTGAGAACCATGTTCGAAACAGGAAAATTTGCGCAAGTTACAGCAGAGATGAGACGCTACAATTTGCATATTCTCGGAAAACATGAAACCGATGGACAGGATCAGGCAAATACAGAGCCAGCACAGGAGAGACAGTGCTGTCTCGTTTAAAGATGACAGCCAACACCAGAGGGAGTAGCAATTATAAAATGAAAAAAGGGAATGGAAAAAATGCTGATGGAGTGGAAACCTATCAACAGCAGGATGATGAGGATAAGAATGAAAGGTAACCAATCCCTAAAAACCACAATCATACAGAAACATGCCACCAACCAACGACATGGAGAAAAAAAGCAAAGATACATTTTATGAACAATTACAGCTGAAAGGGAAAAACCCCCAAACCAAACCATGACATGAGGAAAATGTTTGGGTACCTAAATGCAAAAGTCGGAAAAGACACACAAAATCAAAAAGAGCCTTTGGGAAAAAAAGGATGTGGAAAGCATAAATGACAACGGAGAAAGATTGGTGAATTCCTGCATGAAAAAACAACCTGGCCATTGGAGGGACATTATTTGCACACCCCTTGAGATCCACAAGCTTACCTGGTTTTCCCCCAATGGAAGAGAAAAAAAACCAGATCGACCACCTATGATCAATGGGACAAGGAGGAATCGCTCCTAGATGTAAAAGTAAGGAGAGGAGCCGATGTGGGCAGTGATCACCACCTTGTCACTGCAACCCTAAAAGTGAAGCGAGAAAAAAGGATCTGGGAAACCAAGACAACAACATTTTGATGTGGAAAAGCTGCGCAACACCAAAGTAAAGAGTGCTTTAAACCCTCCAGCTCAAAAACAAGTTCCAAGCACGGGTGGATACTGAAAAACTACACACCTCCTACACCACAAATATAAACACCATGTGGAAAAAAAAAAAAGTCAGAGACAGCCACACACAAGCCAGCGAAAGCGTGCTTAGGACAGAGACAGAGGAAGAGAAAAAGGTGATTACAGCAGACACCGGGCAAGCCATTGAGAACAGGAGAGAACTGAAGAAGAAAATCTTAGAGACAAAGTCAAGTGGATAAAGAAAGGTACAAACAACAGTACAGAGAAGCAAACCAAACTGTGAAGAGAATGACAAGAACAGACAAGCGTACCTACAATGGATGATATTGCAAGACAAGCAAGGAGGGGCCCGCCGCAAGGACAGGTGTATAAGATCACTAAGACGGGTCAGTGGCAATACCGGAGCAACACCGAAAACACCAATCCTAGAAAAACAAGGCCAAATACTTACCACAGAAGCAGAACAAGAATGCAAGATGGCAGAACATTTCAGCGAAGTTCTCAACAGACCCACCACCAACTGAAGAGGCAGATGTACAAGATCCTGATGCTGATTTTCAATGGGGAACAGCCTCACCACCAAAGAAGGAAGAGATTATAGCAGCAATCAGCTCTCTCAAGAATGGAAAAGCCCTGGCCAGACAACCTCAACGCAGAACTTTTCAAGGCAGATCCAAAAATTTGCATCTAAAGTTCTACAGCCACTCTTTGCAGCTATATGGGAGAGAAACAGCTACCAGCAGATTGGACAGAAGAGTCATCGTGAAGATCCCAAAGAAAGGAGCCCCGAACAATTGTAACAACTGGAGGAATCACTCTGCTATCTGTTCCCAGCAAGATTCCCGGCAAAGATCATCATCGGACGAATCTCAAGGCAGTGGACCAACAAATCAGAAAAGGGAAAAGGCAGGTTTTAGACCAGGAAGAAATGCATAGACCAGATCTTCACCCTGCGCAACATCATCGAACAGTGCACGGAATGGCAGAGACAGCTGTATATCAACTTCGTAATTTTGAAAAACCTTTGACAGCATTCATCGAGAAAGTGTATGGCGCATACTCCGAGCATAAAGGAATTCCACAGGAGATTAATCCAAGTCATTTAAAAGCTTCTACAACAACTTCACGTGCAGAGTAGGGAAAAAGCAAAACCAGTTTCAGTGTACAAACTTGCGTCAACAAGGCTGCCCCATGTCAGCACTACTCTTTAACCGACAATTGATTTGGGGGATGAGACAAACAACAGCTGACCAGTCACGGGGCATCAGATGGACCCCTTCTCAACGCTTTAAGACCTAGATTTTGCGACATCTGGCACGCTCTCACATACCCCCCATCACATCAAGAGAAACATCCCGTCCCAGCACTTTCGCACAGCAAGTAGGCCTGAAAATCATCAGAAAAGACAGAGGTGATGACACTGAACGTCCAAAAACCCCTCACCGGGCACAGTGAATTGAAGAAGTTTACCAACAACTAAGATTCACGTACCTCGGGAGCACTGTTAGGCATGACGGCGGAGCAGGCAGCGACAACAAAAACCGGATTTGAAAACAAGAAATGCCTAAAAAAAATCTCAACAATGTGTGGAAATCGTCCCAGTACAGCCAGAACCAAACTAAGACTATACCAAGCTGTGTACTTTCCACCCTTTTGTACGGCTCGGGTGCTGAGGATGACCGAGAGTGACCTCGACAAACTAACCACATTCCCACACGAAAATCTCAGAAAATCTTGCGCATCTTCTGGCCTGAGACCATCTCCAACCAAGAACTTTTTGCCCGTTTTAACCAAGAAAGCATGGACAACATCATCATGCATAGGCGATGGGGATGGATAGGCATATCTGCCGTCGGGAACAGGGAAACATCGCCCGAACAAACCCTCCACTGGACACCAAAAGGAAAACGCAAACGAGGACGACCCCAAGAACACTTGGCGTCGGACTGTTGAAGCAGAGCTGAAGACTTCCAACTAATCCTGGGGAACCATTTAGAAGCTGGCCCAGGACAGACAGGAGTGGGAGAACTTTTGTTGCAGCCCTACGTGCCCAATAAGCACACAGGGGATTGATGAAGAGATGATGATGATGATGATGACGTATAATTGTCCTCCTACCTACTTCCTTCAACGCATCAGTGATGAGCTTACCCAAGATATATATATATCGAAAACTAGAAATTTTGGTCAATTCCACAATGTATCACTTGATATTCCTTTGGTGTAAAAAAAAAAAAAAAAGAACTGAACAGTTCCAAAGACGAAAAAAAAACCCCAACATTTTGTTCGAAATTTTTCATTCTCATTTTGTATACAAAAAAAATTTCTCCTCCGTATCGTTCCATGAGAACTGGCATAAACTGAATCACCCCACATCAAATCTTAAAGTCTTTTTTTTATGTGCATTATTTTTTTAAAACAGGCCCCCGTAATCCTCTTTTAATTAATCTTAAACATATTGACATTATTCTGTGGGGGGAATGGCAGGGGTTTTGACTCGTCGTGACTGAGGGTCCGGGTTTCAAACCAAACCAAAGGGGGCCCGTTCGGGGTGAGTTTACCCTGGGGGAACAGTAATCCGACTCCACACCCTAAAAGTTTTTAGATGAACCAAACCGAGGCCCCGTGACGAGAATACACGAGTATTTTGTGCACACAAAAAAACCCCCTTCCGTTTTTCGGAAGATGGGCCTTGGTCCTTTAGGAAGATGACTTTTTTTTTTAACGCATGCACACGGGTTTTTTTTAACAACAACCCTAAACACAAAATGGGGCTAACCTTTAATGGGGGGTAAAAACGGTCGTGTATGCATAACTTACCAAGGTTAAACCTGGGAGCTATAGCGGGACCAAAAAAAAAACCCACAAAAAAAACAAAAACTATACAGTTTTATTACTTTCATTTTCAGAGTTACTTAAAATCCTTTTTTTAATAAATCTTAAAAGAAATTTTTTTGATTTGAAACCTTTTCCGTATTCAAAGTGCTTCATTTTGATTTTTTTCTTCTTTTTTTTAACAATTTCTTATTAAAAATTTTTTTGGGCTAAAGGTATTTTTAGTTTGGGTTACAGGCCGTTTTTAACCTTATCCCAAAAGTATTCCCCCACGTGGTTGTTTTCTAAGGAATTGTGGCACTGGGGCCCCACTGCGTCTTTTTACGTTTTTCCCCAGCCAAAAGGGGAATCAATTTTTTAAACTATTTTCCGGGTCATGCCCTTTTTAAACTTATTAAAGGGGTTTGGTTTGCTTTTTTGTTTGTTTCTGCCATGGATCACACAATATTTCAAAGGGTTTTTGCCAATAGTTTGTTTTTTTTTTATCCTGAACATGGAGGTATCACTCTATAATTATGAACAAGGTATTATCAACGAGGGCAAAATTAATTTTGGGCACAGTATAGCTATTTTGGGGCATTGCTAAATTATTTCTTTCCTGACTTGCCCAACTTTTGTCTTGACCTTTGAAAGTAGCTTTTCGGACAGATATTTTTTGAGAGGGTTGTTTTTTTGGTAAACCCAAATCCTGGCTAGTCATCGGTGACCTAGGAGCGCTTCATCGTCAGAAAGCGAAAACCCGGAGCCGTTCCGGGGGGGGAAAATTTGTCACAATATCCTTAACTTCCCTTGATTTCTCCCCGAACTCCTTAGGATGGGGACCTGAAAACCAGTTTTTCGGTAGTGCTTTTTGTAGGCAGGTGAAATTTGTGGGTGTTTGTCCTCTTCAAGTGCCTGTTCCAACACCGCGCTTCCCCGACCTTCGTCGAACCTCAGACACGACATTGTTGCTGCATTAGAGCGAAAATGCGCTGGGCTTGGGTTAAACGCCTGACAAATCCCGGCCCGCGATCCGACTTTTGGCAGGGAAGAATTATGTTTAAGACCTTTTTTGGGGGGAGGGGGGGGAGGAGGGAAAAGACCAAAAGGCAGGAAATAAAAAGGAGGGGACAGAAAGAAAAGGAACAAGGGAGAAAAAAAAAGAGCGATGGAAAAAAGGGAATTCCTTGCACAGAAATTTTCCCCAAGTGAGTTTTGATTGTACTGACCCACGCCCCCTTTCCTTTCCCCTCCCACCCCCCCAACCCCCCCAGCATCCCCACAAAGGGGTTTCCGTGACTCCTTACTGGGGAACCTAAATTTAATAGATTTTATTTTAATTTTTTTTCTTTTTTGTGTTGTATTCCAAATAAAAAATACCAATGACTCTCCGGTACATACAAAGGTTTTTTGGGGTAAGCTATTAAGCAACATTGTTGGGGTGATTGTGTCTTGAATGTGTACATAATATAGTTGATTATTAGAAATCGTGGTTTTGGCAATAATAAAAGTTTTAATCCCCAAAGTTTTTAAGTCGTTAATATTTTTTCGCTGTGATGGGAATACCATGTATTGAAAATTCCCGGGTCTCGTTGTTAAGTTCTGGGATTGTGTGTGGTTGTATTGTAATTTTTTTTTTCCTGGGAAAGTTATCCCAAAGGAATAACGGGGGAAAATTTAAAAGGCCCTTTTTGTCAGGCGTTGTGCAACGGCCCCACATCTCAGGGGAAGTACAACGGGGGGCGTGCAGGAAAAAACAGGATGGAAAACTGAAACCCCCTGTTCAATTCCCTATTTATAAACATTTATTCCAAAATTACAACCACACTTTTTTTGTTTCTGATCATGTAGATGCAAAACCTAGGCTTCCTCATACACAAAAATCAACCCACCCTCTCGATGCAACAACCCTTTTGAAAATTTTTACAGACCACTCTGAACCATCAACAAATGTCAGTTTTTTTGTTTTTTGTCCCATCTAAATCAGACCTCTTATATCTATGCATTGCCCGTTGGAGGCTTTACAGTCCGTGCACTTCACAAACTATGAACTGATTTGTATTGCTATTGATCGTTCCTCGATTCTGGTGACAATGTTTGTTGTTTCAGTGCTCCTTTTGTGTGATATACTTGCAGCATTTGATTACACTCATTCAGTCTCTACCAGATATGTACTGGAAATTTCACTAAATATCAAGGGGTCTCTTTTTTTTTCAAAGGGGCGGGGTCGTGTCTGTTGAAAAACTGCAATCAATCATCACAGGCAGAAGTTTCCTCAGGGCTATTCTGTACCGTGTGTGGTGTTTCACAAGGATCTGTTCTGAGGCGGCTTCTCTTTACTCTATGCAATAGATGTCTGTGACGGGATAGCTCAGTGGTCAGAGCACTCGCTTTCCCCCAGCTAAGGTTAAGCAGCATCGAGCTTGGTTACCAGTGACCTTGTGCACCTTGCCTTGGCTTCAGTAGTCCCCCAGTTCACCCAGCTGTAAATGGGTACCTGCCACTTTAGGTTCAGGGAAGGTAAAGCATCGAGGGAGAGGAGATGGGCGCTGCCCTCAATATGCTGGCCCCTAGAGAAGTGAGGTCTCTGACGCCTCGCTCCCCTACGACCTTATAGGTTATGGGACACCTTTACCTTTACCTTTTTACCATTTCATATGACTGTACTTTTCAGTTTATTAATATACTGCTGATACATAAGATGATATCATGAAAATTAGCATTACTTAAAACTAAAAAAGATCAACGAATAAAACAAATTAAACTTTTTAAAAAAACTGGACATACGTAGTAAGTTATGGGGTTTTTTTTTATTAGTTTTCTGAGTAAAGCAGACCCCAATTTTGATTGCATATACAATCAAAAGAACCCCATTGCCTAACAAACTACGTTCTTTACAAAAGTAGAAGTAAGTCTCCTGAAGTCAGAATGGGACTGCCTATAACAGTGGGGAGGAGTTTTAAAAAAACTGCCATTCTCGCAGTCATGTCTTACATCATAAATAAACCATGATTAGTATGGTATAGCATGGATTCCCTAGTGAGATTAGTCAAACACAATTCATAATATTGTGAATAATCACTTATTTGTCCCTTACCACCACTGTTCCCCTCCCGTTGACCCTCTCTCACTTCCTTACATATCAACCAAAAAAGGGAACGCTCATCAACAGCAGCAAACGACCGTAATTTTGTTTCGTTTCCGTTTGCCTTTTTCCTGTCACAGCCGATCATCATCACTTTGGGTTGTCGTTGTTTTTTCTCTGCATGTCAGGTACCCATTTTTTGTTCAGACTTCGTACACGTACGTCAGTCAATGTACGTCATTTAGGAACATATATTTTATTCTGTTTCTCGGCTAAACCAGTGATGAGACTTTTTTGGCATGCGACTGTCTCCCCCACCACCCCCCTCCACCCCATCCCCCCTACAATTAAGGTAGCCGCATTCGGGCTTGGGGTGTACATTTGAGATTTACACCTACTAATTTTGCCATGAGTCACAGGTGACCTCCCTGCTCTTTCCAATTTTCAACTGTCGTGGGATCTTTTGATGTGTACAAGTCTGTTGCCTTCGATTGGTTTAAAGTCTCCTCCGAAAGACTTGATATTCAGTTCGATTTTTCCATCTCACTGGGAAAGGAAAGGCGAGGCTGGGAATCGAACCCAGAAGTTCACTGTTTACTTGTTAGGCAGGTGAACGTCTTTTCTAATTTGAAA
>CM054157.1:17101814-17106814 GCA_028751875.1 Rapana venosa
TTTGATTTTTGGAGTTTTGGGTAGTAAAGGGGGGGGATTAAAATGTAGAGGTTTGGGGGAGGTGGTGTCGTGGGGTTGGGGTGTTTGTTGTTGGTTTTTTGTGTGGTGTTTTTGGGGTAGTGTGGGGGGGGGGGTTTTTTGGTGTTGGTGGGGTTTGTTCGGTTAGTGGGGGTTTTGGTTTTGGTGTGGGTTGGTGTTGGTGGTGGTTGGGTTTGGGGGTTTTGGGGGGTTTTGGTGGTGGGGTGGGGGGTTGGTGTGGGTGGGTGATGGGGTTTGGTGGGGGTGGTGGGGGTTTGTAGTGTGGTTTTTGGTGTGGGGTGATTTTGGGTAGGTGTGAGGTTGTGTGGGTTTCATCGGTTTTGTCCCCAATGCCCATCCGGGTACTATCTTCACCTCCTTACAGGTGAGATGGGCCTTCAAACCGGGTGATTGTGTGGATGGGGGGGAGGGGGTGGAGTGTGTAGTAAAAGGGGGGGTTTGAGGTGTACAGGGTGTGGGGTGTTGGGGTTGGGGTTTTGGGGTGCGTTGTTGGTTTTTTGGTGTGATGTGGTTTTTGGGTTGGGGTTTGTTCGCGGGGTTTTGGTGGTGGTGTGGTGTTGGTTTTGGGTTGTGGTGTTTTTTGGTGTGGTGTTTGTGTTGGTTTTGGTGGGGTTTTGGTTTTGGTGTTGGTGGGGTGTTGGTGTGGTGTTGGTTTTGGTTTTGGGTTTGTGGTTTTGGGTTTGTGGGGTGATGTTTTTGTCGGGTGGGGGGGGTTGGTGGGGTTTGTGATTTTGGGGGTTGGAGTGGTGTTGGTGTGGTGGAGTGGGGGTGTTGGTTTTTGGTGTAAAGTGGTGTTGGAGTGGTTTTGGGTGTAGTGTGGTTTTGGGTTTTTGGTTTTGTGATGTGGTTTTCGGGGGTGGTGTTTTGTTTTTGTGTGGTGTTGGTTGTGGGGGGGAGGGGTTTGTGTGATGGTGGGTGTGGTTTGGTTGGGGTTGTGGTTTTGGAGGGGGTGTGTTAGGGTTTTGGTTTGGTGTTGGTGTGGTGTTGATGTGAGGGTTGGGGGGATTTTTTGTTGGGTGGTGTGGGTAAGGGTTTGTGGCGCTGTGGATGGGGGGGGTGGATTTGATGATGTGTGGTGTGTGAGGGTTTGTGGTGTGATGTTTGGTGTGGCGTTGTGTAAATGAGGGGGGCGGTGTGATGTGAGGATGATGGTGGTATGTTTTTTTGGTGTGGTGTCGTTTTGATGATGAAAAAATGTCGCGTAATGATGGTGCGGTGGGGTTGTGGGGAAAGGCGGGGTTGTGTGATGGTGCGGTGTGATGATGGTTTTTTTGGATGGGGTGTTGGTGTTGTGTGGTGTGGTGTGGGGGGTGATGGGGTGAAAATTTTTTGGGGGGTTTGTGATGGTGTGGCGCTGTGTGATAAAGGTTGTGGCACTGTGTGATGATTTTTTGGGCGCTGTGTGATGAGGGTGTGGCGTTGTGTGTGATGGGTGGCTTTGGGCGTTTAATGGTGTGATGTGATGAGGGTTTGTGATGAGGGGGTTTTGGTGTGATGCGATTATGGCCCGGGGGGGTAAAGAGGGGTGTGGGTGTGAAAATTGGTGCGGGGGTGATGGTGATAAAGGGTGGGGGTGCGATAAAGGGTTTTAAGCAGGTGCAAGTAGGTGTGGTGTGTTTGTGATTTGGGGGTGAAATGTCGTGTGAGGGAGGTGGGGTGTAAATAAGGGTTTTGGGGTGGGGTTGTAAAAGTAATGGGGGTTTCGTGTGATGAGGGTTGGGGGCGATGATTGTGGGGTTGGGGGATGATGGTGATGGTAGTTGGGGTGGGGTGGGGGTTTGTGGTTGTGTGTGGGGTTTTAAATGGTGTGTTTTGTGTGTGAGATGGGGGGGAAAGATGAGGGTTTGTGGTGCGGTGTTTTTGTGCGGATGGTGGGGGTGCGTGTGTTTTTTGATGAGGGTTGGGGTGGTGTGTTGTGATAAAGGGGGTGGGTGGGTTTGTTGTGATGATGGTGGGGTGTGATAAAGGTTTGTGTGGTGCGTTTGATGGTGTGAGGCGGTGTGATGATGGGTGGTGCGATAAATGGTGTGGTGTGGGGGATGTAAATTGGGGCATGGGGATTTTGATGATGGGGGGTTTTTGGTGGGGTGATGTGATGTAAATGATGGGTGGGGGTTGTGGTGATGGTGGCGGGGGGGTGGGGGGGTTGGGTTTTGTGGTGAGGGCGCGGGGGGGTTTGTGTGATGGTGGGTGTGGTGGGGGGGAGGGTTTTGGGGGTTTTGATGATGGTTTTGTGGGTGTGGTTTTTTGGGGGGTGATATAGGTGTTGTGAGGGATGGTGGGGTTTGGGGTCCCGGATGGTGTGAGGCGGGGGATGATGGTTTGGTGCGAGGGAATGGTTGGTGGGGGTGTGTGTGTGATGGGGGCCCATGTGTTTGTGAGGGATGGTGTGGGTGGGGGTGTGATGTGATGTAAAGGGGGGGTGGTGTGGAGTGATGGGGGCCCGGGGAGTGGGTGGTGTGGTGATGGCGCGGTGGGGTGTAAAAGATGAGGGGTGGTTTTGGGGGGTTAAAGGTGGGGTGTGATGTGGTGGGGGTTTGTGGTGTGATGATGGTGAAAGTGTGGTGTAGGGTGATGATGGTGTGGGGTCTTGTGTTTAAAGGGTTTTGGGGGTGTGGTGGGGGATGGGGTTTGTAGTGTGGTGTGGGGTGGTGATAGCGGGGTGGGGTTGGGTGTGGTATGTGAGGGTTTTTTGTGGGTGGGGTTTTGGTGTGATATAGTGTGGTGTAAAGTTTGGTGTGGTTGGGGGTTTTGGGTTGTGATATAGTTTTGGTGTGATGGGGGTGGGTTGTGGTGTGGGGTGGGGGGGTTATGGTGTGGTTTTGGTTTGATAGGGTTTGGTGGGGTTGTGGTGTTACGCGGTGGGGTAGGGTGGGTAGTGAGGTTTTGTGGGGTTTTGGGGGTGTTGGTGTGTTTAAAGTGTGTTGTGATGATGGTGTGGTGTGGGGGGGGGGGGATGGGTGTGGTATGGTGGGGGTTTTGGGTGGGGGTTATTTTTTTTTTAATTTTTTATTTTTCTTTTATATCGAGGATAATGTAATAAATTTCATGTTTTTTTTTACATCCAGTCCCCGGTGAAATGCGTTTTGTTAACTTTGCCCTCTGTTTCCACCAGCCCCAATGGCCAAACTCTTTTCGAACAGGGGAAAGGTTTTAAAGAAATGCGAAAGTTTTTAATCATGCGTTCGCACACGGGGCCTGGGGTTTTTTATAGTCTAACCTGAAGGCCTTTGCCCATTCATTTTCGATTTTTTTGTCAAACGGGAAAAAAGCGGGGGACCCTGGGGTTTCGAACCCACAACCCATTACTTTTTGGCAGGAAAAAACATCTTAACCATCCTGCCCCCTTTTCCTTCACGGGGTAAAGAGGGGGTTTTGGGTTTGGGGTGATTTTTTGTGATGGGTGTGTGTCCCTGAGGGGGTTTTTGGTTTTGGATGATGGTGTGGTGTGGGGATGGTTTTGGGTGGGGTGGTTGTTGGTGGGGTTTGGATCGTGTGATGATGGTGTGGGTGTCTTTGAAATTGATGGTTTTGGTTTGTCGTGATGAAAAAGGTTTTGGTTTGCCCGTGTGATAAAGGTGGGTGTGATGAGGGTGTGGTGGGGGTGGTTTTGGTGGGGTATGATTTGGTGGATGTGGGGGTGTCGTGGGGATGTGGGCGTGTCGATTTCCCATGATGGCGTGGTGTAAAAAAAGGGTTTTGGTGTGGGTTTTGGTTTTTTTAGTGTGATGACCATGTGGTGTGCGATGGGGTGTGGTGTGGGTTGTGTTGATGGTGTGGCGTGTTAAAGGTGGGCTTTTGGTGGGATAATGGTGTGGCGGGTTGTGATAATGGGGCGTCTTTTGTGGTGATGGTTTGGTGTCGTGTATGATGATGGGGATGTGGTGTGATGAGATGTAGTGGGGGGTGGGGGGTTTTAAAATTTTGGGGTGGGGGGTGAGGGGTTGGTGTGGTTTTGGGTTTTTATGAAATTTGTGTCGGGTGCTTGATGGTGTGGAAATGATATGGGTGTTTGTGATTTTGGTTTTTCGTGGAACGCCCGTGTGATGGTGGTTTTTGGGTGTGGTGTGATTTTGGTGTGTTGGGGTTTAAAAAGGGGTTTGTGGTGTGGCATGATGATGGGGGGGTTTTTGATGTAAATGGTGTTTTGTGGTGATGGGGGGGGTTGTGGCGAGGTGGGGTGTGGTGATGGTGGGGGTGTGTTTGATGGTTGGTGAGGTGTGATGTTTGGTGTGGGTGGTGATGGTGTGGGTGTTGAGGGTTTGTGGGAGGTGTGAGGGATGGTGTGGTGGGGTTTTGATGATGGTGGTGTGATGATGGTGTGGTAAAGGGTGTGAAGAGGGTTTGTGGTGTGATGATGGTGTGGTGTGATGATGGTGTGGTGTTGTGTGTTTGATGGTGTGGTTTGATGATGGCGTGGTTTGATGATGGTGTGGTGTGGTGTGATGGTGTGATGTGATGATGGTGTGATGTGATGATGGTTTGGTGTTGTGTGATGATGGTGTGATGTGATGATGGTGTGGTGTGATGGTGGTCTTGTGTGATGATGGTGTGGTGTTGTGTGATGATGGTGTGGTGTTGTGTGATGATGGTGTGGTGTGGTGTGATGGTGTGGTGTGATGGTGGTGTGGTGATGGTGTTGGGGTTTGGTGTGGTGTGGTGTGGTGTGGTGTGGTGTTGGTTGTGGTGTTGGTGTGATGTAGTGTGGTCTGGTGTTGTGTGATATGGAGTGATGTGGTGTTGGATTGATGTGGTGTGGTGTTGGATTGATGTGGTGTGGTGTTGGAGTGGTGTGGTGTGGTGGTGTTGGTGTGATGTGGTGTGGTGTGGGTGTGATGTGGAGTGGTGTTGAAGTGTTTGGGTGTGGAGTTTGTGTGGTGTGGTTTTGGGTTTGTGATGTGGATGGTGTGTGGTGTTGGAGTTGTGTTGGAGTGGTGTGGTGGGGTGTTGGAGTGGCGTTT
>CM054157.1:17111814-17139314 GCA_028751875.1 Rapana venosa
TCATGAAGAAAGGAATGGAGAAATGCCTGATGGAGTGGAAACCTATCAACAGCAGGATGATGAGGAATAAGAATGAAGGTAACCATGTAATAACCACAACATACAGTACTATGCACCAACCAACGACAGTGGAGAAGAAAGCAAAGATAATTTTATGAACAATTACAGGCTGAAATGGAAAACACACCAAACCATGACATGAGGATAGTGATGGGTGACCTAAATGCAAAAGTCGGAAAAGACGACACAAATCAAGAAAGAGCCATGGGAAAAAAAGGTTTGTGGCAGCATAAATGACAACGGAAAAAGATTGGTGGAATTCTGCATGACAAACAACCTGGCCATTGGAGGGACATTATTTGCACCCCCTGAGATCCACAAGCTTACCTGGTGTTCCCCCCAATGGAAGAGACAAAAACCAGATCGACCACCTGATGATCAATGGGACATGGAGGAGTCGCTCCTAGATGTAAAAGTAAGGAGAGGAGCGGATGGGGCAGTGATCACCACCTTGTCACTGCAACCCTAAAAGTGAAGCTGGAGAAAAAATGGATCTGGGAAACCAAGACAACAACATTTTGATGTGGAAAAGCTGCGCAACACCAAAGTAAAGAGTGCTTTCACCCTCCAGCTCAAAAACAAGTTCCAAGCACGGTGGATACTGAAAAACTACCACCTCCTGGACACCACTAATATAAACACCATGTGGAAACAAGTCAGGACAGCCTACACACAAGCCAGCGAAGCGTGCTTAGGACAGAGAGAGGAAGAGAAAAAGGTGGATTACAGCAGACACCTGGCAAGCCATTGAAAACAGGAGAGAACTGAAGAAGAAAATCTTAGAGACAAAGTCAGAGTGGATAAGAGAGAGGTACAAACAACAGTACAGAGAAGCAAACCAAACTGTGAAGGAATGACAAGAACAGACAAGCGTACCTACATGGATGATATTCCCAAGACAAGCAGAGGAGGCCCCCGGGCAAAGGGGAACAAGGACTTTGTATAAGATCACTAAGACTGTCGTGGCAAGTACCGGAGCAACACCGAAACACCAACCCTAAAAAAACAAGGCCAAATACTTACCACAAAAAGCAGAACAAGATGCAAGATGGGCAGAACATTCAGCGAAGTTCTAACAGACCACCACCAATGAAGAGGCAGATGTACAAGATCCTGGGGTTGATCTCAATGTGAACAGCTCACACCAAAGAAGGAAGGGATTATAGCAGCAATCAGCTCTCTCAAGAATGGAAAAGCCCCTGGCCAGGACAACCTCACGCAGAATTTTTCAAGGCAGATCCAGAATTTGCTCTAAAGTTCTACAGCCACTCTTTGCAGCTTTTATGGGAGGAGAAACAGCTACCAGCAGATTGGACAGAAGGAGGTCATCTTTGAAGATCCCAAAGAAAGGTGCCAAACAATTGTAACAACTGGAGAGGAATCACTTGCTATCTTTTCCCCAGAAAGATTCTGGCAAAGATCATCATGGGACGAATCTCAGAGGCAGTGGACCAACAACTCAGAAAGGAACGGGCAGGTTTTAGACCAGGAAGAAGATGCATAGACCAGATCTTCCCCCTGCGCAACATCATCGAACAGTGCACGGAATGGCAGAGACAGCTGTATATCAACTTCGTAGATTTTGAAAAAGCCTTGACAGCATTCATCGAGAAGGTGTATGGCGCATACTCCGAGCATATGGAATTCCACAGGAGATTATCCAAGTCATTAAGAGCTTCTACAACAACTTCACGTGGCAGAGTAGGAAACAGCAAAACCAGTTTCAGTGTACAAACTGGCGTCAGACAGGCTGCCCCATGTCAGCACTACTCTTAAACCTGACAATTGTTTTGGTGATGAGACAAACAACAGCTGACCAGTCACGGGGCATCAGATGGACCCCTTCTCAACGCTTGAAGACCTAGATTTTGCCGACGATCTGGCACTGCTTCACATACCCACCTCACATTCAGAGAAGACATCCCGTCTCAGCACTTTCGCCAGCAAGTAGGCCTAAAAAATCAGTCAGAAGAAGACAGGGGTTTGATGACACTGACGTCCAAAACCCCCTCCCCGGTCACAGTAAATTTGGAGAAGTTTTACCAACAATGAAGATTTTCACGTACCTCGGGAGCACTGTTAGGCATGAGGGCGGAGCAGGCAGCGACATCAAGAACCGGTTTTGGGAAAAAGCAAAAAATGCCTATAGAAATCTCAACAATGTGTGGAAATCGTCCCAGTACAGCACCAGAACCAAACTAAGACTTATACCAGAGCTTTTGTACTTTCCACCCTTTTGTACGGCTCGGAGTGCTGGAGGATGACTGGGGTGACCTCGACAAACTATCCACTTTCCCACACGAAGAATCTCAGAAGAATTTTTGCGCATCTTCGGGCCCTGAGACCATCTCCAACGAAGAATTTTTGCCCGTTGCAACCAAGAAAGCATGGACAAATCATCATGCATAGGCGATGGGATGGATAGGGCATATCTGCCGTCGGGAAAAGGGAAACATCGCCCGAAACAGCCCTCACTGGACACCAGAAGGAAAACGCAAAAAGAGGACGACCCAAGAACACTTGGCGTCGGACTGTTGAAGCAGAGCTGAAGACCTTCCAACATACCTGGGGAACCATTCAGGAGCTGGCCCAGGACAGACAGGAGTGGAGAACTTTTGTTGCTGCCCTACGTGCCAATAAGGCACACAGGCATTGATGATGATGATGATGATGATGATGATGATGATGACGTATAATTGTCCTCTACCTACTTCCTTCAACGCTTCAGTGATGAGCTTTACCCAAGATATATATATATCGAAAACTAGAAATTTTGGTCATATTCCACAATGTATCACTTGATATTCTTTTGGTGTAAAAAAAAAAAAAAGAACTGAACAGTTCCAAAGATCGAAAAAAAACACCAACATTTGTTCTGAAAAGTTTCATTCTCATTTTGTATACAGCAAAATTTCTCTCCTGTATACGTTCCATGAGAACTGGCATAAACATGAATCACCCACATCATCAAATCTTAAAGTCATTATTTTTATGTGCATTATATGTTCAACAGCTACTGTAATCCTCTTTTAATTAATCTTAAACATATTATGACATTATTCTGTGGAGGAATAGGCTAGTGGCTTGAGCGTGGCGCTCGTGATCTGACGGTCCGGGTTCGAACCATCCGGAAGGCGCCCGTTCTAGGTGAGTTTACCCTGGGGGGTAACAGTAATGCCGACTCCACACTCCTAAAAGTTCTTCAGATGAGACTCTAAACCGAGGCCCCGTGTACGAGAATACATGCAGAGTATCTTGTGCACACGTTAAAAACCCGTTCCGTCTTTCGGAAGAGTAGGCCATTGGATGCCTTAGGAACGATGACTTTTTTTTTTTTTAAACTGCATGCACACAGGTGTTGTGTTTAGACAACAACTCTGAACACAGAATGCGGCTACCTTAATGGTGGGTAAAAACGGTCGTGTATGCATAATCTTACCATGTGGTGAACCTCGGAGCTATAGCTGAGGAACGAAAAAAAAAACCCACAAACAAAACAAAAAACTATATCAGTTTTATGTACATTTCATTTTCAGAGTTACTGAAATCCTTTTTTTAATGAATCTTAAAAGTATATGTTTGATTTGTAATACACATTTCGTATTCAGAAGTGACTTCATTTTGAGTTCTTTTCTGTTCTTTTTTTACAATTTCTTATTAAAAATATTTGGCTATAATGGTATTTTAGTTTAGTTATCAGGCCTGTGTTAACCTTATACCATAAAGTATGTCGCCACGTGAGTTGTTTTCTAGAGGGAATTGTGGCACTGTGGTCACTGCTGTCTGTTTATCGTTATTGCCATGCCAAAATGGTAATCAATCTTTTAACTATTTTTCCAGGTCATGTCTTTTTAGCTTGATTGAAGTTTGGTTTGCTTGTTTGTTTGTTTCTGCCATGTGTATCACACGTAATATTTCATAGACGGGTTTGCCAATAGTTTGTTTTGTTTTTATCTTCTGAATCATGGAGTGTATCACTCTATAATTATGAAGCAAGGTATTAATCAACGAGGGCATAATTAATTTTGGTCACAGTAGTAGCTACTTTGGCAGTTGCTATAATTATATCTTTCCTGACTTGACCAGACTTTTGTCTTGATCCTTTGAGAAGTAGGCTTTTACTGGACTAGATATTTTTTGAGAGGGTTGTTTTATGGGTCAACCAATCCTGGCTAGTTCATCGGTGACCTAGAGGTAGCGCATCTATCTGTCTAGAAAGCGAAAACTCTGGAGCTCGATCCGGGGTCGGAAATTGTCACTATATGCCTTAACTTCCCTTGACTTCTCACCCGTAACTCCTTGAGGAGTGTGGACACTGTACCGAGTTTTTCAGGTAGTGCTTTTGTAGGCAGGGTGAAATTTGTGGAGTGTTGTCTCTCTTCAAGTGCCTGTTCCAACATCTGCGCTTCCCTGACCTTCGTCGAACGCTCAGACAGCGACTATTGTTGTCTGTCATTATGAGCGAAAATGCGCTGTGCTGCTGTTAAGCGCCTGACAAGTCAGGCCCAGCGCATCCGACTTCGGCATGGGAGAGAATTATGTTTAAGACCTTCTGGGGGGGAGGGGGGAGGAGGAGAATAGACCAAGAAGGCAGGAAATAGAAAAGGAGGTGACAGAAAGAAAAGGAACAAGGCAGAAACAAAGAGAGCGATGTAAAAGAGGGAATTCCTTGCACAGAATTTCCCTAAGGTGGAGATTCTGATTGTACTGACAGCCATCGCCCCCTTCCTTCCCCTCCCACCCCCACCCCACCCCAGCATCCCTACAAAGGCGTTTCCGTGATCTCCTTACTGGCATACCTAAGTTTAATGAGATTTTATTTTAATTTATTTCTTTTTTGTGTGTGTATTCCAAATAAGAAAATACTCAAGTGACTCTCCGTGCTACATATCAAAGGTTTGTGGAGTAAGTCTTATTAAGCAGACATTGTTGGGGTGATTGTGTCTTGAATGTGTACATAATATAGTTGATTATGTAGAAATCGTGGTTATGGCAATAATAATGTTTAATCCCTAATAGTTTGAAGTCGTTAATATTTATCGTCTGTGAGTGGGAATACCATGTATTGAACAATCTCAGGCTCTCGTTGTTAAGTTCTGGCATTGTGTGTGGTTGTATTGTAATTTTTTTTGTCCTGGTGATGTTGATCCACAAAGTGAATAACTGAAGATTAAGATGGCCAGTGTTTTGTCAGGCGTTGTGCAGACGGCCTACATCTCAGGGCAAGTACACGGTGGGCGATGCAGGAAAATAGCATGTGATGGAAATACTGAAACTCCCTGTTCAATTCTCTATTGATAAACATGTTATGTCCAAAATTACAACCACACTTTCTTGTTTCTGATCATGTAGATGCAAGCTGCTAGTGCTTCTCTCATACACAGAAAATCAACCCAGCCCTCTCGATCGCAACAACCTTTCGAAAATTATTACAGACCACTCTGAACCATCAACAAATGTCAGTTTTTTTGTTTTTTGTCCCATCTAAATCAGACCTCTTATATCTATGCATTGCCCGTTGGAGGCTTTACAGTCCGTGCACTTCACACAATTAATTATGAACTGATTTGTATTGCTATTGATCATTCCTCGATTCTGGTGACAATGTTTGTTGTTTCAGTGCTCCTTTTGTGTGATATATTTGCAGCATTTGATTACACTCATTTAGTCTCTACCAGATATGTACTGGAAATTTCGCTGAATGTCAAGGGTCTCGGGTTTTTTCAAAGTGGCGGGGTCGTGTCTTTTGAAACACTGCAGTCAATCATCGCAGGCAGCAGTTTCCTCAGGGCTATTCTGTACCGTGTGTGGTGTTTCACAAGGATCTGTTCTGAGGCGGCTTCTCTTTACTCTATGCAATAGATGTCTGTACCATTTCATCTGACTGTACTTTTCAGTTTATAATCTGAGAACATAAGTGATGTATGAAATTAGCATTAGTTACAAAACTTAAACAAAGATCAACGATAAAACAAAAAAGCTTTAAAAAAGTTTGGGCATACGTATTAAGGGGATGGGGTTTTTTGGATTGTTTTTTGAGTAAAGCAGACCCCATTTTGATTGCATTATACAATCTTTAAAGAACCCATTGCATAACAAGTACATTCTTTTCAAAGTAAAAAAATGGTTCTGAAGTCAAGGGATGCAAAAAACTGTGGGGGGAGTTTAAAAACTGCCCTTCGCATGTCATGTTTACATCATATATACCTGATATTATGGTAAAAGCATGGATCCTTTTGGGATTAGTCGAACAGAAATGCTAATATTGTGAAAATCACTTCTTTGCCTTACACCCCATTCCCCTCCCATTGACCCTCTCGCTCCTTACATATCAACAGGAAGGGGAACGCTCTCACAGCAGCAAAAAATTATTTTGTTTCGTTGCCGTTTGCCTTTTCCTGTCACAGCCCATCACATTCACTTATGGGTTTCGTTGTTTTTTCTCTGCATGTCAGTACCATTTTTTGTTTCGACTTCCTATCAACGTACGTCAAAATCAAGTACCGTCATTTAGGACATATATTTTTTCTGTTTCTCGGCCTAAACCAGTGATGAGACTTTTTTGGCATGCGGACGTCTCCCCAACCCCCCTCCACCATCCCCCTACAATTTTAAAGGTAGCGCATTCGGGCTGGGGTGTACATTTGGAGATTTACACCTACTAATTTTTGCCATGAGTCCACAGGTGACCTCCCTGCTCTTTCCAATTTTCAACTGTCGTGGGATCTTTTGATGTGTACAAGTCTGCTGCCTTCGATTGGTTTAAAGTCTCCTCCGAAAGACTTGATATTCAGTTCGATTTTTCCATCTCACTGGGAAAGGAAAGGCGAGGCTGGGAATCGAACCCAGAAGTTCACTGTTTACTTGTTAGGCAGGTGAACGTCTTTTCTAATTTGAATAAGCTTTGGTTTGTGATTTTTGTACTGTTTGAGTGGTCTTCATTAAAGACTTGACTTACTACAGCTTGCAGTCATGCTCTGGGGTGTTTTTGTGTATGTGTGTGTTTAAGGGCGCGTGCCGTGGGAAAATGTGGTGTGTCTTATTGAGCGTGGAAAAACAGTATAAAAAAAATATTTTTGGGAAATTAGGGGTACTGTTTTTTCTTTTTAACGTTTTAATTTTTTTAATGAGTATTTTTTTAAATTTCCATTTTGGGGCAAGGGGTTATTTTGTTGACAAAAAAAAACCCCAATTGTTCTTTATAAAAAAAAATTTAAGTCCTTTTGACAAGTTTGTGCAGCAGAACATCTTACCCGATATGACAGGAACCATTCCCGGGTTATTATTACTCAATTGTTTAAATCAATCGTTGACAGATTGGTATGGCTACGTGGCAGCGCACTGGAGCAGTGTGATTGCAGCTCGAGGTGGCACTGTATTGTTTGGGGTTGGATAGTATGGGATGGATGGCGTTTGGGTGGGTGGCGGCGCGGGGGCGTGGCGTGGGTGGGGGGTGGCGTGGCGGGCTTTGGGGTATTTACGGTAATTTATGGGATTGATTGATTTCATTTCATTGGGATTACATTGTTGATTGCATTGTATTGTACTGTACTGTACTGTACTGTTTTTATTGTTTTACCCTTTAAGTCAAGGCCGATTTTTCATTTTTTGGGGAAAATTTGGGTGGGTGAGGGCGTCCCCCAAAGACAGCGCCCCAAATTTTTTTTTTTTTTTTTGTTGGGAAGTGTTTCCCCATGAGTGGGGATTTTTTTTTTCAAATTTGCCGGGGAAAAATTTGTTGCCCGGGGGGGGTTTTTTTTTAAGTTGGGTAAATATGTGTTTTAAAAGGGGGCCCGGTTTTCGTTATACCCAAAAACCCAGACCCCGGCCCCCATTACGGTCTAGATGAAAGGGGGAAAAAATTTTGGGCAAAATTTGGGGTTCGAATATGCACACTTGAAATGGTTTTTCGTTTTAAGCAGGTGCGTTTTGCTTAAAAACCCGATCCCCCAATGCTCTAAGCACGGTATGTTTTGGTATGGGATGGTGTATGTGTAAAAGGGGTGTTGCTGGGTTGTATGTGTGCATGTGTATCTGTGGGTTTGTTGTTTTGTATGTGGTATTTTGTATGTATGTGTGTCTGGGTATATGTTGTATGGGATGGTATGTATGTGGTATGTATGTATGGTATGTATGTTTTGTAAGTTTGTATGAAAGTGTAGGGATGTGTGTATGATGTGTGTTGTGTGTATGTTGGTTTTATTTTAAAATTTTTGCTGGTAAGGGATGAAATTGGATGGGTTTGGGGATGGTATGTTGTATTGTTAAAATGGTATGTATGTGTGTATGTTTTAAAAGGTTTTTATGTTGTATGTGTGGATGATGAAAGTAATTTTGTGTGTATGTATGTATGTGTGTATGTGTGTCTTCAATTTTACGTATGTTCACTTAAAGTGATATTAGACGATGGAGGCAGGGGGGAGGGGGGGTGCAGCATAATGAGATAAGGGCTTTAAGTAGAAGAGATACATGTTGGTATGAATGCACATTAAAAGACTATTCCAAACTATATAAATAGTATGTTGCAAAACACATGGCATAGAACTATAAAAATTAACAAAAACCCAGAACAATTGAAAAATACTCGAATGTTGGAAAACAAACAATTGTTAACTACTTGTAACGGCAGCTGTGAAACAAGCAAAATGTAGATTCCCACGACCATACTTTACAAAAAAGAGAATACTGGGGATTGCAACAGAGACAAGTCTATCTCACATAATAACTCTGGATTGGTTAAAACTTCCTGCAGAGACTTATCTTGAAATGATGGTAAAAACGTTTTTAAACCTTGACATTGATACAGAACATGAACATTGGAAAATTGTTCACCGCATATACATTGTATATTTTGGGCAAATTTTGCTCGAAAGGCATTTAATTTCAATCTGTAGATTAGAGAAACAATTTTTCTAGTACAGGATTTTCGAAAGCCGTACTGAGTGCAAAGAATGTTCTCAATATCCAGAACTGAACAAGTATGCTGGGGATAACCAGCCTCTTCCTGTTTCTTTTTCACATGTTTCCAGCAAACATTTTGAAGCAAAGCATAACCTTCATGAAGAGAAAGAGGAATATCTACAACAGCTGAATAGCTATCATGCTTTGCTGCCTTTTTGGCAGCTTTGTCAACCTTTTCATTAAAATGAATACCACAATGAGATGGAACCCAGCAGAAAGTAACATTCGAACCCCTCAGAATTAGAAAATGTACCAACAAATTAATTTCAGTAATAAGATTGTGCCTAACGGTCGAAGACGAGTTACTGAGAGACTGTAATGCAGATTTAGAATCAACACAGAACAAAATCTGCAAAACAGTATTGGGGAAATCAAGCAGAAAGTACAAAGCCATCAAAATAGCAGTAAGTTCAGCAGTAAAGATGAAAATGATTTTTGCCGATGTGATAGAACTTTTCAATCTTTAAAGCTGGAATGATGAATGCTGCCCCTACTTCCTTGTTTTTAAGAAGGGATCCGTCAGTGTATATCTTAAGATGAGAAGTATATATATATATATCTTCTAGGTGCACCTTTATATAAGAGCCAAGAATAAGCCCATTTTCTTCTTTTTTTAAAGAGAGATGGTAGATATCAAAATCTGCTTTCTGAAGTTCCCATTTTGGACAAAGTGTTAAAAGAGGTGTGGATTTTTGCCAGTCTTTAGGATTGATAGTTGACTCTTTGAAGGTATCGGAAGTATGTGTGTATGTGTGTGTGTATGTATGTGTGTATGTATGTACGTATGTATGTGTATATGTGTGTATGTGTGTATGTATGTAGGTATGTGTGTGGAATGTGGGTTGTTTGTGTGTAGGATTTATGTATGTTGTAGGTATATGGTGTGTGTTTTGTTTTTATGTGTGTGTGTTTGTGTGTGTGTTTTTGGGTTGTTGTTTAAATTTAACGCCCGGTTAACACTCAGTGTTTTTAGACGAGGGATGGGGAAAAAATTTTAGGGGAAAATTTGAAGGGAAGGGATAGGGGAAAGATGTTTTAGGAAACAAGGTTTTTGGGAATTTTTCAGGGCAACCCAAAATGGGGGGGGGGGGGGAAAAATCTTAAACAGAGCAAAAATTTAAATTTCAACAAATTTTAACATGAAAAAAACTTTTAAGAACACAACAAATACTCTACGGGTGGGGAAAATTTGGGAAATTTAAAATGTGTGTTTTGTCTGGGGTTCTGTGCGTGGTCTGTTTTTTGGGTGTGTGTCAAAGTGTGTGTGTGTCTGTTGTGTTGTGTTTTCTGTGTGTGTGTCTTTTTCTGTGTTTTGTGTGTGTGTCTGGGTATGTGGGGAGTATGTATTATGATGTTTGTGTTTTTGTTGTGTATGTATGTATGTTTTTAAAGTTATATTTTTGGTGTGTCTGTCTGTCTGTGTGTCGTATGTATGTAGCAGTATGCATGCTGCATGAAGTATATATTTTATGTAAATTAGGAGAAACGGGAAAAAAAACACCCCCTTTTTGGGGTTAGGAGAGCAGCGGGGAAGAATTCCCAAGAGAAAATTAAAGTGTTCCAGGGGTAGGCTACCCCCCTTGAAACCCTTTTTTTTCAGTGGTTTTTTTAGTTTTTTGGAAAACTGTTTTTGCCCCCTTTGTGGCCATTTTTTTTGGTTTAAATCAATGACTTACCGCAACATTTTAATTTTTAATCTATCTATCTGTCCCTTTGGGTTAAACGCCCGGGGGGGGGGCCCCTCAAGCCCCTCAGAAACCCATTTTCCCTCCATTCCTCTCTCTGTTCGCCTTTCTCAGGGTTTTGTTGATTTTCTAGGCCTTCCATTCATTGATGTTACCCTCCCAGTTTCCTTGGTCTGCCTCTTTTTTCTTCCTCCTTGGACAGTGCCTTGCAAAACTGTCTTTGTAATTCCTTTTGGGAAACTTTTTGACATGCCCCCACCATTAAATTTCGCTTTTTTTTACGATCGGTTAGGGAAGGGTTTTCATTGGGTCCCAAGGGTTTTTTTTTGGGTTTGTTTTTTGGGACGCCCTTTTTGGTTTCTTATTTGGTCTTTTTGGAGATGCCCCAAGGGGGTTCCGAAAGCTCTCATCTCCAAATGCCCTGTACTCTTCTTCCCAAAACTGCAAACAGGGTCC
Organism: Rapana venosa; assembly: GCA_028751875.1. NCBI lineage: Eukaryota > Metazoa > Mollusca > Gastropoda > Neogastropoda > Muricidae > Rapana > Rapana venosa. Next base: position 17,122,977 of record CM054157.1, read on the forward strand.
CTGATTCACCGGGCCCTACAGAAATATGGGAAAGACAAGGGGGCGCATTTTGTTGATTTGGAGGGTAAGTGGGGGTTATTTTTTATCTCTCCCGGGTGGTTTTTTAGTTTTTTTACAAAGCTGTTATTTCCCGTGCAGTCCCTGCCCAAAACTACTTTGGCTTGGATCCCCGGTCGGTTTCAATGGCTCCCAGGGGACTTGAAGGGTTTTTAAAAATGTTTCCAGCCCTTTGGTCATTTTAAACCCCCTATCAGTGCTAATTTCCCTTGGTGGTTTTTAGTCATCCCGTTTGGTTTCTCTGCACTGATTTCCATGGGCCCTTTGTTTTGGAGGCCTTATTCAAGGTTTTTGTTAGGTGGGGAAGCTCTTTTTTGATCCTGCTATTCCATCAATGTCATCTGCGAAGCGGAGGTTTGTGATCGTTCTGCCACCAATGCTGACTGATCCTTCATGATGTTCCAGTGCATCAGCCATGATTCTCTCAAGGAAGATGTTGAAAAGGGTGGGTGAGAGTAGACAGCCCTGCCTTACTCCAACTGTTGTTCGAAACCATTCTCCAATGTTGTTGTTGTAGTACACTGCACTGGTGGCCTCGCTGTACAGCTGTTTGATGACTCTGATCAGGTTTGCATTGATGCTGTACAAGTTCATGGTTGCCCACAAAGCTGCATGCCACACCCTGTCAAATGCCTTCTTAAAATCGATAAATACGTGGTATAGGTCTTGTTGATGTTGAAGGTACCGCTCACATAGTATTCTGAGGTTGAATATCTGTTCTGTTGTGCTGCGCCCTGCTCTGAAACCTGCTTGTTCCTCAGCAATGATGGTCTCTGCTTGTGGCTTCAGTCTATTCAATATTATCTGCAGCATGACCTTGCTTGGGTGACATATGAGGCTGATTGTGCGGTAATTATGGCATTGTTGTAGATTTCCTTTCTTGGGGAGGGTGATGATGAGCGACTGCGTCCATGGTGTTGGCCATTTTCCTGTCTGCCAGATCTTGTTGCAGATTCTTAGTAGGGCGCTGATCATGGCTTCCCCTCCAGCTTGGACCAACTCAGCTGGAATGTTGTCAGCCCCTGCTGACTTCCCCTTTTTCAGCGATCTGACTGCTGTTTCCACTTCTTCTCGGAGGATAGGGTGACTGTCTGTGTCTTTGCTTTCGGGTACATTAAGGACTTCTGGATCTCCTGCGGTTCTTAGTTATACAGGTCGGAGCAGTATTCTGTCCATCTGTTCAGAATATCCTGGTCGTCAGTGAGACACTTCCATTTTTGTCTTGGATTGTTAAACCTTTTCTCTGTTTCGTGCTAGTCAGGTCTTTCACCAGCTGATATGCTTTCTTGCTATTGCTTTTTCTTGATGTTCTCTTCAATGTCTTGGCACTGTTCACCGATCCATTTCTCTTTTGCCTCCGTCATGGACTTCCTGATTCTTTTGTTGACTGCCCTATATTGTTCTGCTCTTTCTTTTGTTTCATTTTTCTTTTTCTTCAACTCTCTACGCTTGTCGCATAGTTGTAGGATGTTAGGTGTGACCCATGGTTTTTTGACTGGTCGGCGTTTGCCAAGAAGCTCGTTTGCTGTTTCAGTCACTGCTGTATTGAAACTATTCGTCAGTGTATCTATGTCTGAGTCTATCACAGTGAGTGCTGCAAACTTTCCACCTATCCTTGCTTGAAAAATTTCTAATACCTCTGGGTCCTTCAGCTTCTCGAGGTCAAATTTGATCCTGATGTTGTTCCGCTTGTGGATTTTCTTTAGACGTAGTCGGAAAGTCATCATCACAAGATCATGATCACTCCCTATGTCTGCTCCTGGAAAACTTCGTGTCTGTGCGATGTTAACGCTAGACTGAAACCGTCTTTTCACCATGATGTAATCTATTTGGTTGTGGTGTTCTCCATTTGGGCTATGCCATGTCCATTTTCTGGATTTCTTGTGTGGGCCAAGTGTATTCACTAGCTGGAGGTGGTTGTTACTGGCAAACCCCAGGGTCTAAAGCCCCCTTTCTTTTGGGGATTGGTTTTACAATGTGGCCCACAAAAGCCCTCCCGTTTTTCCCATGCATTTTTTCCCCCTACCTTGGCTTTCCCAGTCGCCTTGCAAAACCCGAGGATGTCCTTTTTTTGGGTGTTTTATTCAGAACCTCTTGTAGCTGTTCATAAAAATTCTTTTACGGCTTTATCTGGGCGTCTGATGTAAAGGGGGGTATGCTTTCTATAGTTTTTTGTTAAAGGGGGGTTTCTCTCGGCGGATGGTTTAAAAGTCTGCTGGGAAAAGGCTGACAACTCATGCCCGGGGTTCCCCGGGGCTTTGTGAAAGAGAAAAACCCCCCGCCGTGTTTCCCTGTTTTTCCTTTTTTCCCCTGTAGTATAATTTTGGGGGTCTTCCCGGGTCGTTTTTTCTCCCATGTTTTTTTCCCCCTGAATTCGCAAGCCCAAAGGGGGTGCCAATGATTCTGGACCTTTTCCCTGTGTCAGTTCTTTCCCCTTTGCCTGCAGCTCTTAAATGTCCGTACATTCCCCTGTGCCAATGATGGGAATATAATATGGGACAATTTAAAATTTAACATAGTTTTTTTTTTAAACCCCCAAAAACTGCCCCCCAAAAACCTGTTGTACCTATTTTGATTTCTATTTTTTTCTTAAGTACAAACTTGACAAAAGAAAATTTTCCCCATGACTATCAATAGACAGAATTTTCAATTTAAAGGTGGGGTTGATTGTGGTCAAAAGGTACTGCATTGGTCCCGCAAAAAAACGATTAGTGTCCTAAGTTTTGATCCTCCTTTTTAGCCCCAAAATTTCCCCCCTCCCTTTAAAATTGAATTTGGGTCGGGTGCTGGGGGTGGTTGTTTTTTTGGATGAATGGTAAACCGGGGGTTTCATGTGAAAATTTCAATTTAGCACCCCTAAGAACCCTTTTCGCAAAAAAAAAAAAAAAAAAAGTTGGGATAAAGCTGGGCCCCGAAATTGTCTTTTTCTTAACAAACAGTGCAGGCATTTTTTTGTCATTGAAATAGTTGCGTCCCGAGCGTTGACGAAAAAGAACCCCCAAAAAAAAAACGGTTGTCCCCGGGAAAAATTTCCCGACAAAAAACACCTTTCAAGAAACACTTTCAAAGAGGAAAAGTAATCAAAGAAAAAAAGGGGGAAAGGGTGGGGGGGGGGGGGGGGGGGGGGGGGGCACTGCTCTTGGGGCGACTCTCTCCCTGAGGAGAGCAGCTTGAATTTAAAATCTTAAAATCTGCCATGATCGACAGTTCAATGAAAATATATACCAAATAAATCATTGTTAAACATGTAGATGGCTTTTTTTGCATATGACATGCACATCACTTCCTAGGTATAATGATAACCTATTGATGCAAATGATCAATATTGAAACTTTTACCTACTGGAAAAAGGTTTTTCCTTCATCTTTTTAACCTCAAAACTTTTTATATAAATGTCTGTAGGCTCTAAATTGTAAAGTGATGGGGAAAACAGCCTATAGATTTTTCGATCAGGTAACCGTCTAAGATAGTACATGCTATACATTACATTACTGAAGCCATTCGTTTGTGTGCTAACATTTTGATAAATCTGATGACATTTTAAAGTGGTTTTGCTTAGGTTTGAATCCATACTTTGGGGAACTTATCACATTGCGTAAGTAGTGCTTGAATGTTCTAAAGAGAATATAACTTGTTTCTTTATGTGTATTTCTAACAGGCATTTGAATACATCTGAATGGGTCAGAGTTTTTCACATATATTTGCTGGACTGATTGGGTACTTTTAAATGTAAGGAAGGTAGAAGATTGAGAGACAAAAATTGTGAGGATGGGATAGAGAGAAGTACAGATAAAAGGTGTATATGCATTTGAGATCTTGTACACATTCTACATTTGCAAACTTTCATTCTTGAACGAAACTATGAACAAAGACCTTGGTCATGTTTTTTTAATTTCTTTTCATTAAGCTTTGGCAATATATTTTTCAAATAATTCTAAAATCTGATTTTCAGCTGCGAGCCGGCTACCCAACCCTAACTCCAGCCTCTTTTGGGGCTGAAGGGGGAGGTAGGCTTTTCCCAATGCTCTGACCAGCAGTGACACTGATTAACCAACTGACTTGTTTTCTTTTGAATGTTCGCATCATTTGAAATATCTCAGGTTAAGATGACGTGTTCATTTCTTCACCTTCACCTATCCTGTAGTCCCGTGGACCGTGGGGACACCCATGGAGATTTGCAACCAGCTTCCTCCACTTCACACGGTCCTCTGCTTTCCCTAGCAATTTGTTCTACTCAAGGCCAGTCCACTCTGATGTCTTCCCATCGTTTTCTGTCTGCCTCTTCGTCTCCCTCCTTGTACTGTTCCTTGTAGGACAGTCTTGGCCTGTCGAGATGTTCGTGCGAGGTGTCCGTACCACTTCAATTTGCGTCATTTCAACGAGGTCAGAAGCTCTTCATATGGTCCTATGGCATTCATTTCAATGTGCTTTTAAATCACAAATGTGGCAAAAAGCTTACTTCCAGCCATGATCTCTTTACAGCCAGAAAGCACAAACGCCGTAAAAAAAATGTTCAAAACATCAACTTGCAAGTTTTAAAGGATTTGTGCTAAGGTTTCATTTCATTTCATTTCTGGTTGTTTATAGCAACCACAAAAAGCTTTATCTTTCTCAGGACAGGTCAGTTGGGTAGTCAAGTGCCAGAGGTGTGTGCTCACCTTTTTTTTTATAAAAAGATGTCTAAATATATCAGATATATACAGGAAAAAATATCAGCAATACTGGTTACATGAAACTTAATTCTCTAATGGAACATGCAACATTTTCTCCACTCATTTAAACAAGCAATTGGATTTGATCCTTACATAAAACAGTAATTAAATTACGATATAAAAAGAACATTTCCAGTTGGGATTCTAGAACAAGTTTAACCAGGTTCGGGGCAAGAACAGGTTTTTTTAATGAAATGTACAGAGCAAGGAAACCACTGATAATACTTGCAATCCAAAAAGACCAACTTCACATGCTACTGGCAAATGGGGTTTCCAATTCACCCTTTCATGGGAGCAAATTCAACTGAAAAACAGCTTCAAATGCAGTACATTTTTAAATAATGCACAAAATAAAGCTAAGATTGACCCTGGAATAATAGGAAATGGGAGGGGGACAACAATGTGGAGGGCATTGACTGCATAACATTAAACAAGTCTACCGTGAAAAACCACTGTCTAAAAATATCACATAATTTATAGAAGACACGCTGAAGACATAATTTAAGCTATGTCCTTCAGGTTGTTATGATCAAGAAATGATTCAGGCAACAAGCTACAGACATACATTATCCCTCAATTGAAGGTGAAAAAGATGGGCATTCCTTGAAATGGTTACATATAAGTAAACAAATTAAACTGTCAAGATAAAACAGATACTTCAAGCTCCCAAAATAAATATTGAAACATCAAATGCCCAAAAAATCCATTACTGAACATGTAAATTTAAAAGCATTGTGCAATTCCTTCAAGGAAGGGCAATGTTATATTTTAAAGACATTTTTTTAAAGGGTATCAGCAATAAACTGCTTCACTTTGCACTCGGTACTTCAAATTGAGTGCATCAAAATAGCAAGAATAAAATGCAACTTTGCCATCTGGTATTTAAGTCCAAGAAAACTAGGCCAAATGTTTTGATACAAAATAAAATAAGCGACAAGAAAAGTGGCCATTTTTCTTCTGCTTAAAAACCGATTCAAAGCACACACACAAAACAACCACCAAAACTAAAAACAAACAATAAAACCCCATGAATACAGCTAAGTGTTTTGTATAACTGCTTGTAAACATTCACAGTTTACAACAAACCACTAAGAAATAAATCACACACATTTTACACCATTTTCTAGTTAAATTACACAACCCAGGTTGCAAGAGAGCACAAAAGTAAAAGCCAGAAGAAAGGCTGAACAAAAGGACAACCCTGTACCACACTGTGCTTTCTCTGTGATCTGCTAGAATACATTAGGAATTTCAATATGCATACATTTGAAGAAAAGTTCAATACTTGCAGACAAGTAGCACAAATGGACACAACAGATGGAGTGAAAAAGTTGGACAAATGCAAGAAAGCAGACAATACATCATGCAGCTATCAGCACTGATCAAAGTCAAATCTTTCACTTTAGTCTTGCAAATAAAATCTGGTGTTTTTTTCTTGGACGGGGATGGGGGCGGGCATCTAACCCTTTTCCCCCACTTCTTTTCTTTCATTTTTTAAAAATTATTCTTTTCTATTCTTCGGGGGATTTATACTAAATTACATTGTGGGGCCTCCACCCTCTTTTTCTTAAACCCTTTTACAGTTTTAAAAAACAGGATTTGACAGAGGACAATTGTACTGACAATGGTAATGAAAGACTGCTGGGAGAGATGCAGATGGAAAAGTCAATGAGCTGGGAGTGCTATGACCTGGGTAATGGGCATGTCCCTGACGTACGGCAAAGCAAAAGGTGAGTAGGAAATAAGGAAACAGGACATACCAATACAAGGTGCCTTATACACATAGAATGAAAGGGGGGGGGGGGTTCTTATGTCAGATTTTGTCAAATGAAAGGAACAAATATCTTTTCTAATGCAAGCTTTTCTTTATAAAAAAAAGAAAAAAAGAAAGAAAAAGAAAAATGAAAAACATACACAGAAATATGTCTTTAAATAGAATTCCGCAACTTTTATGTGGCATTCCAATATTTCCTCCACATCCATCCTTTTCAAAATAATGGCAAATCTTTTAAATTCGAAGCTGGTTACAGCAGCAAAGCCAGTAATTCTACATTTCTTTGAACCATACACACACAGAGACCTCAAATTCATGTTTCAGTAAGTGCTGTTTTGCACATCACATTTCTTCCCCCCTTTATAAAAAAACACCTACACACACACACACACACACACACACACACACACACAGAGGGGGGAACTAACTTTTGTGCTAGTTGCACAATATAGCCTACACTGGTGGTGAGAATTGCCTGTAGTATACCATTCCTTAGATTTTTCTGCAGCACAAGTCCATCTTTCCTACACATATGCCGTGGGAACGGATGACAAAAATGTACAAAACCGTATGAACATGGAGACTGGATATAAAACGGCACACGAGTGCTTTTCCGACCGTTATCCTTTAAAAAAAAAAAAAAGAACAAATGAAATATGACCAGACGCAAACGGAGGAGTAGGCCAATGTATGCCGGTGGAAACGGATGACTTTTTTTTTTAAATGCATACACACAGGGGACTGGATGTAACAGGGGCTGGGACTGGATATTTAAAAAAAAGCACATGAGTGCTTATTCCATAATGCTCGCAAATAAAAGAAAATAAATAACAAACACACAATACTGCACACGCACTCATTCCCACAGAGCTGAACATTCTACCCCTCGCTTTTTCTGCAATGCATCCTCACTGTCTCCCAGTTACCTTCCCCCAATGACTATTCACTAATGCATTCTAAAACCAGCATCCCCTATTTCTGTTGAAATTTTTTTTCGATTCACCATCCCTTCCAAGTTATTCAATCATGCATCCTACAACAACCACCTCTTATTTTCTTTTTTTAAATATACTTTTTTCTAAAATGCTCCCTGCCCCCACCCCCCACCCCTGAAACCTAATCGCAAAGTTTGATTGCCTGCCCCTTTTATCCCCACACAGTACAAATACGAATATGAATGCTATCTCAAAAATACTTATCTGAATATTTTATTATCTCCAAAACAAGAAATCATCCCCATCCTCGGTCATTACACCTCTTTCCCCATTCCTATACACCAGAGAATTCTAACACCCCCTAAAATTCTGACACCCCTCCTTCTACCAGCCTTAGCAGTAGTAGTATTTTATCATATCTTACCCCATTCCTGAAGTCGGAATGCTGCTACCTTAATGGTGTGCGAAAGCGGTCGCGTCCGCAAAAATCTAACCATTGGTGAACATAGGAGCTCTAGCTGAGTAACAAAATAATAAATCACAATTGGCATTTTATTATGATAATTTTCAAATCATTTTGGTACAGTTGATATTGTTGATCACTGTTCGCGTATGATTTTTAAGAGCGAGGTGTAAAGAAGCCCTGTGCTTAACCATTCTAATTCAATTCAACACAAAAGAAAAAAATTCAGCCATAGTGTCAGCGTATACCCGTTGTCCACCTGCCTTTTGTGTCCACATGTGGGGCCAGGGTTAGGGTTAAGGTTAGTGTTAGGGTTAGTGTTAACAGTTAATAGCGGGTAAGGGATGTTTTGTCAGCTGGTCGGTCTGAATGTTAAATGCATGTGGACACAATAGCACATAGATAAAGGGTATGTAGCTATAAACACGATGGTATTTATTTCAATTTAATTTAATGTTTATAGCCCCACCGACCACGAAGGCCATACTTAGCTACCAAGAGTGTGGAACTTCCAATTCTGAATCATGAATCCTAACAGCAGCCAAGGCTATGTATTGGACTTCAGTGTCCACACATTTTCAGTGTTAGATATATATATAATTTCAGGACTAAGACATTTTCAAAGTTACTTTCATCTTTTAAAAAAATCCTGAAATATAAGAAAAGTTGCTGCCATTTAAGAAAAAAAGCCTATAAGCCAGCCTTCTTTCTATCTGTACTGCTCTAAATGTGCATCTGTTCCCCTCCTAGGCCCCCTTTTCCTTTCCTTGCCTCTCTTTCCGACCATATGTCTCCTCCCCAGTACTACCCCCTTCACACACACACACAAGCACGCACGCACGCACACACACACACACACACACACACACACACACACGCACGCACGCACGCACGCACGCTCACACGTCTAATATCCTTTATGTGTAAAGACAAAGAAAAAAAACACACACAGATGTCTAATATAACTTTGTGTAAAGATGTTAACACAACACACACACACACACACACACACACACACACACAGACGTCTAATATCACTTTATACGTAAAGACGTTAACACCACACACGCGCGCGCGCGCGCGCACACACACACACCTAACTCTAATACTCTTAGGAACATGAAAATCGAGTTTAAAAAAAATTACGTCATTCCCAAAGTGGGAATACAACCTTTGACGCAAGCAAAAATTGGGTACCTACGCAAAAATCACACTATGAATGAACTTTAGAGCTCTAGCCAAAGATTGGGGTGAGGGTGAGGAGATTTTCGATTAATTCTAAAACTTTCATTGACGTACTTGATGCCACAAACCAATTAGAAATGGTATACCACTGGCAAAACATGACGCACATTTGTTTCCATTACTGCAAAGCATATTACTAATTCTGCTAACATAAAAAGCTATTGAGATAATTATGCACTGATCTCAGATCTTGGAATGATAAAAAAAATTATCAGTGGTGGCCAGATCATAGATTTGCCACAGCAAATGAACAGTCCTGCTTTAAGTCATCTCATGACTCAAATTATGTAAGTGAAGGGGCAGATTATCATAAAAGTATTTTCTTTCCCTTGATCCACATCACTTGGGGGGATAATTTGTTGCCAGTCACTTAAGGCATATTACAACAAGGGTATTTTCAAGAACCATCATTAAATCAGATTCCATCTATCATGGAATCGGCATCAGAAATAACTTGACACTGTGTCCTTTTAAAAATGAAAAATAGCCTTCGTGATGAAAACACACAGATTCTTCCCAATCCTTAATTCAGTTAAAGTTATCTCACGATCTGAGTTATCTTTTCAAGCCAACATTGGATCATTTCCCACCAAAAAAAAAAGAAAAGTAAACAATTTCACTTTTTAAAAAACGTGACTTTTTTTAAAACCTCAAAGTTATGTCAGAAACAATATTTTCTCATTTGATCAGATTTCATATAAACAAAAAAACATATAATATATTCACGAGCTACTCTCTGTCCCATAGACATGAAGGGACATAATTATACAGATTTTTTTTCTTTTATTAATCTGATTAAAAACAAAAAAAAAACCTTTTCTGCCACCAAATTTTTGACTAAAGAACTCTCTTCAGCGCCAGATATTTTCCAGTCGTATTGCCGATTTTTTTGAGGGGTAGGTCTCTGTGTCAAAATAACACGGTGGCTTTTTTCCGCTCGAAACTGTTAAGGGGAATATGTCTTATGTGTGCAAGTCAACTGTAAGTGTGAAACCTTGTTACTGTATGAAAAACTGTCTTTTCGACAAGGACCTGTGCTGTCGACGAAAGTCGCTTATGGGCGGCTTCAGAGTTAAAAATTCATCTTGAATCATTCTTAATTTTTGCCACCTTCCTCAGTGGTACTTTGGACGCACTGAATTTTTTCCATAACATTTCAAACAAAAATTCACAAGATATTTCATCCTTTGATTCATCAGTCAAAATATTACAATTTCATATTTGATTACCAGCCAAAATATTACAATTTCATATTTGATTATCAGCCAAAATATTACAATTTCATACCTATCTTTAAAACCAAACCACTCGTCCAAGGTCACCCCCCAAAAACGTGAAGGCTGAACAAAAAAATGAGGCGCCTTGTGGTTCCAGTCCCACAGCCCCTAAAAACAAGGAGTCCTAATCACTACCATTAAAAGTTTAGAAGGGGTCTTGGTCCTGTATTTACCTCATCACCCTACTTTGAAAATTCTTTATAGACTTTAACCACGATTCAATTGTACCCAAATATAGTAGTGATTTAAAAATCACATTTAAGATTTCATTTTTTAATATTACATAATCTTATAATTCTATTTCCAACCCCTTGTTTGGATGGAATTTTTTTTACTGGTAACTTTGCAGATGTACACTAAAAGGTAGAAGTGTCCCATAACCTATGTAGTCGTAGGGGAGTTGGACGTCAGACCTCAGCTTCTCCAGGGGCCAGCAGACTGTTGAAGGTGGCGCCCATCTCCTCTCCCTCGCTGCTTTACCTTCTCTGACCCTGAAGAGGGCAGGTACCCATTTACAGCTGGGTAAACTGGGGGACTGGTACTGAAGCCAAGGCGCGCAAACGGTCACCCACACAAGAGGTAGCCACGCTTAATGCTGCTGACCCTTAGCTTGGGGGAAGCAAGTGCTCCGACCACTGAGCTATCCCGTCCCCAAATGTATACTAAGATTATGTAAAACCCAGGTAAATTGTTTCTTAGCCATTCCATTTTTCACATGTTTTCACAAGCAATGAGGGTCAAATGCATCTAAGGAATAAAAAAAAGAATGCTTTGATTATAAGTGATAGCGATTTTCAAGTCCAACCCTCGCAGCCTCTGCTGCAGTTGTAGCAGATGAAATTGGATGGCGAGATGATGGCCTGCTTTAGCAGTCCCGTTTGATGTTGGATTTCACTGGAACTGGCTGGCATGGTATCTGGTTAAATAGAAAGAAACAAATTGCACATTTCAAAAAAAAAAACAGAAGGAAAAAATCTAACATTAGCAGAAGATTTTAAAAAATCAACCATCTCCCATGGTGCAGTAGCTATCACACTTGACTTGGTAATATATGAGTTCTAATCCCTTGATTAGCCCGTTTATTGTGTTGGATTTTTAAAAAATGTCTAGCCTACTTGACTCCTATCTAGATTTTTAAAAAACCTTCAGGCTTAATGGGAAGACTGGGACCACAATGTTGAACATCAACCACTTTAACAGATGCAATATTGTATATGTTTTGTCCGGGGCTGCAGCACATAAGGACTGTGCGAGTCAAGCCTCCTAGTCAGAGAGTCATAGTCGATCACTAAAGACTAAGCTGTAAAGTGGAATTCCATGAGTGGGAAAGCCACTGGTCATACAGCCTCTCACCTTGCTGTTGCAATGTTGAGAAATGTTTAAATCACACCAACACTGCAGGTGTTTGTTATCTCTAAGGCCTGACCGACACCAGAGCACAATGATAGGAAATGCAGAGTGCAGCCCTTTCAAGTAGACTCTAAGTACTAATTCAATACCATCATTCCCATATCATACACAACATCACGTTCACCTGCCAACAAATAAACCGTAAGGTTCTAGGTTCGATTCCCAGCCTCGCCCTTTTTTCCCAGTTTGACAGAAAAATCGAGCTGAATGTCAAAGTCCTTCAGGTGAGACAATAAACCAAGACCTCATGTGCGAACCCACGCAGAACATATGCGCACATGTTAAAAACCTGTTCCGCCTTTTGAAAGAGTAGGCCATTGTGTGCCGATAGGAACGGATGACAGAAAAAAACGAATGCACACAGGTGTCATGTAAGACACTGTCCCTGAAGTCGGAATGCTGCTACCTAAATGGTGGTGGTGGTGTGTTGGGGGGGGGGGGGGGGGACGGGAATAGGGTGGCCTTTAAAACATCTTTCTAATTCAATGTTCCCTGTAGTTCTGATCTCAAACTGTCATGTTGTCCATACTTTTTCATGCCTTAAGACTCAGACAGAAAAGGGTAAAAAAACTGAAAGACAGAAATAAAAACAGTGAAATACAAGTCCCAAGAAAGACAGGCAGAAACAAACAAACAAAACGACTGAAATGCAAACACCAGCAAGGACAGACAAACCAAAAGAGAAAAAGATGAGTACAACTGAGAACAGACATAGCGACAAACATCAATCAAAGATGAAGACAGATAGTAGACCAGACAGAGTAAAAGATGACAAAATTTAAAGGTACCTGATAGTTTCTTTTTGCTGCCTGTCACGAAAACAGAAGTGCCTGGTAGTGATGGACTCGAGTGGCACTCTCTCCTCTCATACAGTACCTGGTAAAACATGAAACACCAGAAAGTTAAAATCTGGTGGAAAATAAAAACAACAACAAAAGAAACAAGAACAGAGACCATGAACACATTACAAATTAAGAATTTAAGACTTTACCAGGAGGAAGGTAAGTAAAAAAAATAGTTCCTAAAGTAGAAGTAAATAATGATCAAGTTTGAGGTGCTAAATATTTCTTCCTTTCCACTTAAATATGGGTTGCTTATGATTTGACAGCCCAATCTCAAGCTCTGTTTTGAGCCACCACTAAGACTCCCTTTCAAGATTTTTTCCCCTGCACTCAAAGCCGAGTCCAATCATTCAGTTCTTCGGGTGAGACTATAAATCCTGGTCCTACGTACGTACGAACACGTGCAGAACATCTTGTGCACACATTAAAACCAGTTCTGTCTTTCAGAAGAGCCGGCCAATAATTCCAGTAAGAATGGATAATGTTAACTTTAAAAAAAAAACTGCATGCACACACTAGTGTGTTTAGACTTTTTCCCTCAACTGGAATGCAGCTACCTTAATCGTGAGCAAAATACTATTGCATGTAAAAGTTCACCACTGGTAAACCTTGGAGCTGTAGCCGAATTATGAAAAATTAAGATAAAATAAAACAGACCTGTAGAAACAAAAAGATGCCCCCCCCCCCCCCTCCAAAAAAAAAAAGAGGGGGTGGGGAAGGAAAAAGTATGTCAGAAATGAAAAAAATGGAAGAAAATATGAACACTTTATTGGTTCAGATATAAAAATTCGTCACTTCCTCAATTTAGTCAAATTCCATTCCGATCAGTTTAAGGAGTTCCATAGTCAAGCATTATAATGAACCACCCAGTTATTCTTTAATCAACTATACTTGATCAGTAATTTTTTTAATGGCATACAAGGAGGCATTTCTGTCAATACACGATGCCCCCCATTCCAGATAATACATAGAAATTACCATGTCCGCAGCAACCAAACACCACAAGCTCTGTCAGTAAAAAAACAACAACAAAAAACCCTAAGTGATTCGTTTCAAGAGAATGCGAACTCGGCTGTAGCTACAGCTATAGCTGTATACTCACCCACAAGAACTTGATGGAGCAGACGACAGCCCCACTACTGGAGCAGATGACAGTCATGGAGCAGATGACAGCCCCACTCATGGAGCAGATGACAGCTCCACTCTTGGAACAGATGACAGCCCCACTCATGGAGCAGATGACAGCTCCACTCATGAAGCAGATGACAGCCCCACTCATAGAGCAGATGACAGCCCCACTCTTGGAGCAGATGACAGTCATGGAGCAGATGACAGCCCCACACATGGAGCAGATGACAGCCCCACTCTTGGAGCAGATGACAGTCCCACTCATGGAGCAGATGACAGCCCCACTCATAGAGCAGATGACAGCCCCACTCATGGAGCAGATGACAGTCCCACTCATAGAGCAGATGACAGCCCCACTCATAGAGCAGATGACAGCCCCACTCTTGGAGCAGATGACAGCCCCACTCATGGAGCAGATGACAGCATGGAGCAGATGACAGCCCCACTCATGGAGCAGATGACAGCCCCACTCATGGAGAAGACTCTCAGATGATCCACAGAACATGGCCCCACAAGACGACTCCCCGTTGATCAACACCATGACTCACCATGTCAGGACCCATGTTTAACAAAGGGTGGGAAGGCTAAGGAAATGCAGGGATGACCCGAGTCGCAATACCTCATGATGACCGTCTTAAAGCTATTGTAGGTGATGTAATTCCCGACATAAGGAAACTTATCAGTAATGGAAAGGAACGATCGAATAGCAATACCTCATGATGACCGTCTTAAAGCTATTGTAGGTGATGTAATTCCCGATATAAGGAAACTTATCAGTAATGAAAAGGGACGATCGAATAGCAATACCTCATAACCACTGTCCCAAAGCTATTGTAAGTGGTGTAATTCCCGACATAAGGAAACTTATCAGTAATGGAAAGGAACGATCGAATAGCAATACATCATGACCACTGTCCCAAAGCTATTGTAAGTGGTGTAATTCCCGACAAAAGGAAACTTAGTAATGAAAAGGGACGGTCGAATAGCAATACCTCATGATGACCGTCTCAAAGCTATTGTAGGTGGTGTAATTCCCGACAAAAGGAAACTTATCAGTAATGGAAAGGGACGATCGATTAGCAATACCTCATGACCACTGTCTCAACGCTTTTGTAGGATGTGTAATTTTCGACACAAGGAAACTTATCAGTAATGAAAAGGGACGATCGAATAGCAATACCTCATGATGACCGTCTCAAAGCTATTGTAGGTGATGTAATTCCCGATATAAGGAAACTTATCAGTAATGAAAAGGGACGATCGAATAGCAATACCTCATAACCACTGTCCCAAAGCTATTGTAGGTGGTGTAATTCCCGACAAAAGGAAACTTATCAGTAATGGAAAGGGACGATCGAATAGCAATACCTCATGACCACTGTCCCAAAGCTATTGTAAGTGGTATAATTCCCGACATAAGGAAACCTATCAGTAATGAAAAGGGACGATCGAACAGCGATACCTAATGACCAATGTACCAAAGCTATTGTAGGATATGTAATTTCCAAAACAAGGAAACCTATTCAGTAATGAAAAGGGATGACTAAACTGCAATACCTCTGCCTACTGTCTTGATCAAAGCCATTGTAGATAGTGTAGTTCCCGACATAAGGAAACCTATTTAGTAATGAAAAGGGACGACCCATTCACAATACCTCTGCCTACTCTCTCAAAGCAGTGGTGTGGTGATTCCCGACCAAAGAAAACCTAGCAGAAAAAAAGGGACGACTGCATCGCACTACCTCTTGACCACTGTCTCAAAGCGATGATGTCATGACCAACATAAGGAAATCTATCAGTAATGGAGAAGAACAATACTTCTGCCTACTATCTCAAAGCGAGGGTGGTAACTCCAGACCAAAGGAAACCTAGCAAAAACAAAGGAACGACTGCGCTGCACTACCTCTTGACCACTGTCTCAATGCGATGGTGGTCATTCCTGACCAAAGGAAACCTAGCAGAAACAAAGGGACGAACGTGTCGCACTACCTCTTGACTACTGTCTCAAAGCGATGGTGTCATGCCCAACATAAGGAAACCTATCAGTAATGGAGAAGAACAATACCTCTACCTACTGTCTCAAAGCGAGGGTGGTAACTCCAGACCAAAGGAAACCTAGCAAAAGCAAAGGAACGACCGTGTCGCGCACTACCTCTTGACCACTGTCTCAAAGCCGTGGTGTGGTAACTCCCGACATAAGGAAACCTATCATAAATGGAATGGGATGACCAAGTTGCAATACCTCATGTTGTAGGTGGTGGTGCTATCTTCAGACGTCGAGATCACTGTCACCCAGATTGCTGTCAGATTTCTTGCTTCTCTATTCTAGTTTATTCTTTTTGTGGCTAATTTTATGGCTTGGGGTTTTTTTTGTTTTTATTTCATTTCACTTTATTTTCATTGTATTTTATCTTACTTATTTTTTTAATTTTATTCTACTCTAATCCTAACTTTTTAGTTTTATTTCTCAATTTTTCTTTCATTTTTTATTTTGC
>CM054157.1:17144314-17191814 GCA_028751875.1 Rapana venosa
TCACCCTGCCAAAATATAACCGTAAGGGTGTGTGTGTGTGTGTGTGTGTGTGTGTGTGTGTGTGTGGTGTGTGTGTGTGTGTGTGGTGTGTGTGTGTGTGTGTGTGTGTGTGTGTGTGTGTGTGGTGTGTGTGTGTGTGTGTGTGTGCGCGCGCGCGCGCAAATTTGAATTTGTTAAAACTGCTTGTGATGGTTGCATAACTGTGTAAAAATGGGTTGAGTGCAAGGGCTTTGATTTGTTTTTTTTACAAGACATAGACTCTCTAGCCCTCTATACATTCCATACATTATTATTTCAAACATGATAATTAATAACAAACAATCAGCTTCACCCACAAAATAAAACAAGTCTCACCTGTTGCCTCAGGTGGGAAAATTGCGAAGATGCATGGTGTGGATTTTCAGCATGCCTATACACCGCGATCTTGTTCCAGTGGTGGCCAAATCAGAAATGACCGTGTGAGCTTGGCAACACAGTTCAACACCCTCCCTGGGAATAGCAGAGTTCATTCTTTTCTACGTGCATCACGGGACATCAGCGTTGACAGTGATAGCTTTTTTTTCACCATTTTTTTCTTTCCAGGTTTTTTTTTCGCCTTTTTTTTCTCCTCTTCATCACTAGCTAACTGGCTGGCTGATTTCTTTCAGCTTGCTGTTAGAGTGTCCGGATTTTTTTGCTTTGCCGACACACGCTTAAGGTTGGTGGGGGGGGGGGGGGGGGGGGGGGGGGGTTCAAACTGTGACGTCATACCCAACTTGCGAAGTCAGCCGAAGCGAGCTTTCTTTAATGACGTCGTGCAGGTTGATATGAAAGTGTGGGGTGGCAACCTGGCTCCACCACAACAGCAGCGCCACCCATTTTTTTCCTTCTTTTCCTGTCTACATGTGTATTTATTTCCTTATCAGAGTGACTTTTTTTGCTACACAATTTTGCCAGAGTCAACTCTCTTGCTGCCATAGGTTCTTGCTAAGATTCGTGTAACACGCGTAATCCCTGTCTATCCAAAAGGCTAACACCCAGACCACCACTCACGGTCTAGTGGATGGGGGAAAAAAGTTTTGGGACTCAAACAGCGATTGACCCACCACACACTTCGAACCCAGACTTTAGAAAGGACCATATACTGTGGACATTATTTTCCCTTGCATTATTCACAGTTGTAGCAATACTTTTGCTTGCAGATCATGAGTATCTTGTATAGAGTACTAGTCGGGAAAAAAATCGTGCTGATTTTTACAGATGTTACAACGTAGGAAAAAAAAATGCACTGTGTACTTGTTTTGGGGAGTTAGGACATAAGAACAGCACCAGGCAGTCACATGAAAGTTGGAAATAATCATGAAATAAGGATTGTTCGTGTTCCTACAGTGTTGACCCGCCGCGTGTTAGGAAGCTAAAGCTAGAGGACGACAAAGGACTAAGGGGGTATAGTGAATGCTGTTTTTTGTTAAAAATCAAACCTACCAAATTTGTTCAAAATAACATGGGTTTTGAGTCAAAGGCTAGTTTCTTACTTTGTTGTTGTTGATTTCTGTGGATGCCTTAGTATGTGCAAAAAATAATTGGTGTATAGCCTGTTAGAGCTCCCCCCTTTTTTTCTTTTTTTCTTCTTTTTTTGGGCAAGATAAAACGAACGCAGAACGCACGAGAGAGAGAGAGAACATAAATAATAGTGCATCCCTAATCTGCAACTATGGACTGCCACCAGATTTGTTCATATAAGGGAGGCAACTTGGATATTATGATTGCTTTATGTCCCTTCCTCACTGCAACCGGAAATAAAAGCTGTTTGCTTTCACAAGTTTGTCAGGCGTTCATCATTTTATAACCTCCAAAACAACTTGAAATGGGGTCAGCGAAAAAAGTTGGTATTCTTGCTGAGTTCAACTTTGAGGATGCAGAGGTAATACGTTGGAAATGTCTATGCACACACGAACTCATTCTACACAACACGCGCTCGCGGCCACGCACCTGCATGCACGAACACTTTTGTTGTTGTTATGCTTACATACCGCACACGCACATGCGCTCACATCACACACACACACACACACAAACACACACCACACACAACACACACACACACAACACATTCTCTCTCTCTCAGTCTGTAACAAAAGCAATAACATGCCGCCACCAACATCCAAAAATGAAAGAGAAGAGTGAGCCAAAGGCCAATCCCAAATTGATACAAAATTAAGTTTTTAAAAGTAATAAAACACATCACACACACACCACACACACACTCACACCACACACACACACAAAACCACACAGAGTAAACACATACACACCACAATGCACCTATCCAGCAGCACTTGGTCAAAGGTCCAGGCCCAGTGCTAAAATTAGCAGCCCCATCCATTTGCCCCCACACCCCTCCCATTTCTCCACCTGACCACCTCACAGCCTCTCAAGCCTAGTTGCACGCACACATGCTCGCCCCTGATGCCACAGATCTGGGCTAGCCCTTAGCGTATTGGAAAGGGTCTCAGACCAGACTGAGGTAATGCTAGTTGAAACTTAACTCCCTTTTAACCATGAACATGCACCCTTATGGCTTATGCTTGTGTGTGTGTGATATATATATATATATATATATATATATATATCTTTGATGCACAAGGATGAAGATTTTAAGCCAAGCCTAGTCTTACATTTTACAATATGTCCTTGTGAACAAATTAAATATATATAATACATCAAAGCAATTAGGCATACTAGTATGAATATTGTCAAACAGAGAACAAGAAAATCCATGCTAAAAATACATGAAATCTCAATAACACACTAAGTACTATCAATCTACTCATTTAAACCACACACACACGCTCGCGCACACACAAACGCGTGCGAACTCATGCAGAATCAGAAACTAACAGCTAAAAGGATGGCAAAGGTTATGTTATGTAAGACAAGCCTGCTGTGTGCAGCAAGCCTATCCTCTCAACACACACAGGCACTAGATTGAGACAGCAAACAGACATTTTGCCCAGATTTGAGCCCTTCAAAACTGATGAACACTTATCCTAGACACAACAAAAGTTGATTGAGCTTAAACAATCAAACATTAACTGATTAACTTCATTAAGATTACAAACCCTACTTTGTTGAAGCGAAACTTAAATGAATTCAGAAGGAAAACTGCAGTCAGTTTATGTCACTGGCACGAAAATTACCACTCTCAATACTAAACAAAGAAGAGCAATCTGGTGGGAACATCCAATCCAGCTGTTATTTTTGTTTTATAACTCCTGCACAACAGTTATATACTGATTCAGATTAACTTCTTCACAACAACAAGAGAACACTGCACTGAATATACTTTAATAAAGCGCTAAAGAATATTGCAAACATATCACAAAGCACTGAAAAGTTGGATATAAAAATATGTGTGGCCACTTTTCTCCACTGTAACAGTGGAAAGAATGCCACGCTATCTTGATGGCGCCAAACGGGACCCTTGCATCTGTTCAGTGCCTGAGTTAAGATTAGCTCATTAGGGGTCAAGTTCCAGAGTCTAAGAGCAGCAGAAAATGGAGGAAAACGACTGCTGTGACACGCACATTTTCTTAAGTTTTACTTGCATGAATAATTTAATTTTGTCATTATTTTTACACATACTGGACATAGTTGATGAAGTGGTCCATGAAAAGATGTCAAGTATTTTATTGTAGTTGAGCCTCACATTCCAGCTCCTTAAATTCTTCTGTGCAGGTTTGCTGTTTATGGAAAGGACGTTGAATTCACTTCAGTAATTTTACAGTTTTGTTTTCAGATTGATGTTAAAAAAAATAATCTTTCCAGACTTATGTGAGCTTTTTTTTATGTGCTCTTTGTATGTATGTATGTAGGTATGTATGTGTGTATTATAATAATATATAAATTATATATATATAATTATATATATTATATATATAATACATATATTACATATATATATTACATTTATAATAAATACATAACAAATATATATATATAACATATATATATTACATATATACATATATTACATATATATATTACATATATAGCATATATTACATAATATAATTTAACATATATTACATATATATATTACATATATAACATATATATATATATATTACATATATATAATTATAGCACTTTTTAACAGCATACATGCATGATTTTCTTTCTTTCCAGCTGATTTATCCTCTGTACCGATTTCAAGAGGCAGGGTATACAACTGTCGTTATCGGACCTTCCAAAGAGACTGTGTACAAAGGAAAACATGGCTACCCAGTGAAGCCTGATTTGGCCATTGATGAAATCAAAGCTGAGGTGAGTAAAGTTCTGTGTTTTAAGAGTTTGTGTAGCACAGTTACATGATCATTTCAGTAAACTAGTGCTTAAACTTAAATATTAGTATGACAATCATTATGTCAATGACTTTTTTTTAGCTTCAGCTTTTGAGTTTCTTCTTTTTATTTTTTCTAAAAGATGCTTTTGCATAATTACTTTGTACCATAAATGAAAGGTAAAAATATAAAATTTTAAAAATGAATCAAGAAATAAATCTTAGATGAATAAATATCTATGGATACAAAAGAGCTGTAAAAAACGATAAATAAATAAATTAATGAAGAAACAAATTAACAGTATTACTAATTAAATGAGTAAATTAGAGGGAAATAATCCAAAAGAACACACAAAAGCATGCGCACACGCACGCACATCAACACACACACACACTGCACACACAACAAACACCACACACATCAGCGTTTGCACACACTGTGAGTGTGATGCACTCCACATAGTAAGTATGTACTCTCTCTCCTCGCTCTCTCTTCTCTCTCTCTCTCTCTCTTTCTCTCTCTCTCATCTCTTCTCTCTCTCTCCATCTCTCTCTCTCTCTCTCTCTCTCTCTGAGACCCTCTCAGTCTTGCTCAACCATACCCACAAAGAGGAGGAAATAATCATTTTAAAAAATATATTGGCCACAGGCCTTCCTCAAACCAATAACATTGATAACATAACATACATATCAAAATGAGAAACATATAACTTTTAAGTAAGTTTATATGTCAAAAATAAGTGGTACATTTTTTTAAAAACAGGTAAAAATGATTGCAGACACCAATTTCTACTCTTTTGTGTACATTTGTTTCATGTTTAAATATATATTATAAATTTCATTCCTTTATTTTGCTAAATATTCATCCACACACATATCTTTATTCATTTTCAGGACCTGGCAGCTCTGATCATTCCAGGAGGCTGGGCTCCAGACTATTGGCGAAGAGACGCACGATTCCTGGATCTCGTCAAAGGTGTTTATAACGCAGGTAAAGCTGAACCAGTGCTGATAGGCAGGGGAGGTAGGGCTGGGAGATGGAACAGCCTAGCCTTGTGGTTCTAAGAGCATCTTCCTCCTGCTGTGATGGCAACTAAGGTTTAGTTTAGTTTAGTTTATTCTTTTATTTTGAGGATAAAATAATAAGCACTCATGTGTTGTTGTTTTTTAAAAATCAAGTCCCCGTGTGTATGCAGTTTTGTACATTTTGTCATCCGTTCCCACTGGCACACAGTGGCCTGCTTTTCTGAAAAGCGGAATGAGTTTTAACATGTGCACAAGACGTTCTGCATGCGTTCGCACACAGGACCTCGGTTTATAGTCTCATCTGAAGGACTTTTAGGGCGAGTGGAGTTGGCACTGATGGTAACTCCAGGGAAATAAATCCTCTTGAACGAGATTCAAACCCGGGTTAGCAGATCACCACCAGGCTATCCCATTCCCCCCGTGTGTTAAGTCTCTGGTGAGGACACAGGTTTACACTAACACGTCTGTTTCAGGAGGGTTTTTTTTTACCTGGAGTTAATATTGATATGGGGGGGGGGGGGGGGGGGAGGGGGGCGGAGTGGGATAGCCTAGTGGTTAGAACATGATGCTCATGATCTGATGGTCTGGGATCAAACCACCACTGAGTCACTGCCTGTTCAAAGGAATTTTTTCCCAAAGGAGTTAACATCAGAACTGACCCCACTCTCCCGAAAGTCCTGCGGATGAGACTATAAACTAAGGTCCTGTGTGCAAACACATACAGACATACACACTCACACACCATTCTGATTCCACAAGCTTATCATCTATGTGTGTGTGCGTGCACACGTGTGTGTGCACTTGCATCAATACATCCACATATCATACATGCATGCATGCGTGTATTCAACAGGTCGACCAGTGGCTGCGATATGTCACGGGCCGTGGATGTTCTGCTCGTGCAAAATACTGAAGGGCAAGAGAGCCACGAGTTTTGTCGCTATCAAAGATGACCTGGAGAATGCTGGGTATGTCTTTGAATTTTTCTCTCTTCAGCTGCTTCCAGTGTTATCTTGTTTATATGGTATGGTGGTGTTGTCGTTGTTGTTGTGTCTGTTTGTCTTTAATGTCTTCTCTCTTCTTCACTACCTCCGTTATCTTTTTTATATTGTGTGGTGGAGTTATTGTTGTGTCGGTGTGTCTTCGACCTCTTCTTTCTTCTTAACTACTTCTGTTGTCTTGTTTGTATTATAGTGTGGTGTTGTCGTTGAGTCATTTTTTTCATGTTCTATTTCTCTTAAATTCTTTAATGTTGAGGATAATGGAATAAGCACTCAAGTGGTCTTTTTTACGTTCAGTCCCTGTATACATACACTTTTGTAAATTTTGTCATTTCATTCCCACTGGCACACACATGTATTATAAGCCTACTCTTTGAAAATGCAGAACAAGTTTGAATGCGTGGGCAAGATGTTCTGTATGTGTTTACATGGGGGATTGTGGCTTACAGTTTCAACCAAAGGAAGTTTGGGAAAGTGGAGTTGGCACTATGTTGGCAAAAATGACAATTGCACGTAATCACCGATCACTCGAAATCACCCCCTCTCCCCCACCTCCTTTCTATCTGTACCTTTTACTTATTTTGTTGTTGTTGTTGTTGCTAATAAAAGAAAGTGGAACATGTAAAACGTATACAGTGACTTTGTTAGTACTGAATGGGGTGACATAATTACAATTTTAATGAGGAAGCAAAATTATGAATAACTATGGTCATACAAATTCATTGAATTGGGAAAAAAACTGTGATAAATGATTTTTATAACAAAGGCAAATGAAAAATCGCTTGTTACATTCAGCAACTTGTTTGCAGGGGTGCAAAATGTAGTGCAAATATATTATAATAATCATAATAATCATAATAATAATAATAATAATGTATGGAATTTATATAGGGCTGAATCTTGTAAAGCAAGAAATCAAAGCGCTCAGATGACTTTTTTTTTCTTTTCTTTTTTTTTCTTTTTTTTTTTTTATGCGTGTGATTGCGGTTTAAAAAAAATTGTTATCTGTTCCCACCAGCACACAATGGCCTACTCTTCCGAAAAGCAGAACAGGATTTAACATGTGCGCAAGATATTCCGCGTGCGTTCGCACATGGGGCCTCGGTTTATAGTCTCATCTGAAAGACTTTTGAATATCTGGACAAACTTGTTTTATCTACAGTTTCCAGGTGACCAAACTATTTGCTGATTCTAAAAAGTTATTGCCTTTGCTGTGCCCTGTTAAACACTTAAGGGTTTTTGCTGTAGGTTTTTTTTTCTTTTAGGTCACACAACAGTACAAAAAAAGAGTTTTTTTTATATCAGACTGTTCAAATACACAAGGTTTTTGAAGAGTCAGAAGCTCACACAGGCACACTTTGATAAAAAAAAAAAATCCTGCAAGGCAGTGGGAAGTTTATCATGGGAGGCAACTGTAGTTCTTTGTCAACAGATTTAGCCCATTACTTGTTGCTTCCCCTTGATTGGCCCCCCCCCCCCCCTTCCCCCCTTTTAGTCTTTTATAAAATGCTTGTTTTATATATTTTTAGGGGGGTGGGGGTAGTTTTTTTTTTTTTTATTGGGGGGGGAAGGTTAGTTTGGGGAGGGGGTGTTCATGTTTTTTGTTGGCTCTTGTTAGGTTGGTTTTTGTTTGGGGGTTTGTTTTTGGAGGGATGGGGGAGGGGGGTTGGAGGGACAGGAGAGAGAGAGAGTATTTGCTTGTTTAATAAGTAGAGTTACCGTTTATAAGGCAACCAGCTCAGTCATTGATCTGTGAGGCTAGACAAGTCACTGCACTCCGTACAAAAGAAAAAAATTGATCAACGCCATTGTGTTCAGTGCCATACGTGTTTTAAAAACTGAGCCATTTTCTCTCTGCGTTTTCAGCGCCATATTCGAGGACTCTGCAGTGGTGGTGGACGGCAACTTGATCACATCCCGCACCCCCAAGGACCTCCCCGAGTTCTGCAAGGCTATTCTGGCTCAGCTGCCTGCTCCGCCATCCCTGTGATTCCACACACTGCTTTCACACATACACACATACGCACACACCACACACACACTCACACATGCACACACACACATACGTGCATGCACACAGACATGCATGCATGCACACATGCACACACTCACACACACACATCATGCACACACTCACACATGCACACACAAACACATACATGCATGCACACGCACAGAGTTCCTCACAACATTGGTGCAGCCTCCTCTCATGTTGATAATCATTGATGCCATGAGACAGTAAGCAGACTTTGAACAGCAGTATTGATTGACGGAATATTTTATTTTGTGGTTTCTGAGATTATAAAAAAAAAAGCTCGTTTTATCAGGGGTTTTGGGTTGGTTGGTTTGGGGTGGTTTGTTTTTTTATAGACACAGGTGGTTTCAATTAACAGAATATTTATATTCATCGACATCTAAGATTATAAAATGCTTGTTTTATAAGGCTAAGACTATAAAAAATATTATATAGGTTGCTTTTTGTTGGGTTTTGTGTGTGTGTGTGGGGGGGGGGGGGGGTTGGGGTGTTGCTGTTGGGGTTTTTTTTGTTTGGGGGGGGCGGGGGGGAGGTTAGTATTGTTTAGATGGAGAAAATTAAGTTGAGTTGGTATAAAAATTAAAGATGGTCTGTTAGAAAGTGACTGTTTTCTGCTCAGACATATTTCTTCTTGAAAAAAAAAGAGGCCCACTATTGTACAACACAATACATGGTTATCTAGAGCAAGAACAAGCTCAGAGCCGATATCCACGGCAGCTCTGATAATTATGGCTTCTGTGGTCGGCTGGTGGGTGGGGCTGTAAACAGTATGATAGGATTGGAGCTAACATCATGCTTGATCAAAAGATATCCTTTAGAATATCATCGTGCTTGATCAAAAGAGATCCTTTTGAATATCATCGTGCTTGATCAAGAGAGATCCTTTGAATATCAACAGTGTTGTGAAGAAGATACACAAAAAAACTATTAAGATCATGGTGAAAGCGTTTTTGTAGAGATAATGATGTTTTCTTGATCATGGATAATAAATTTCACAGGCTTGTTGAGAACAGGTGTGATGAAGATTTTCTTTGAAGTGAAGAATTGTAAAAGAGAATATGACAGGGTGGTAATTAGATTACCTCCCATGAGATCAGAGCGATGTGTGTTACTATTTTGGGACATAATAACGTTTTCTTGATCATGGATAACAAATTTCATAGGCTTGTTGTGAACAGGTGTGATGAAGATTTTTCTTGAAGTGAAGAATTGTAAAAGAGAATGTGACAGGGTGGTAATTAGATTACCTCCCATGAGATCAGAGCGATGTGCGTTACTATTTTGGGACATACCTACAGATTGTGTGATGCCCTGTTTCCTTGGGTGGTGGTTGAAAACCATCCATTGCATACACTTTGCCTTCACAGTAAAATGTAGAATGTATGCAGTCTCTTCATAGAGGCCACATCCTCTCTGTTCTGACTATGCTGCTGTAGCCAAGGAGTTGCGCAGAGTTGTGGTAGGTCAAATACCTCCACTCTGTTACTAGAAGAAATGGACATTTCCAAAAAGTCAATATTCAGTGTACAATGGTGTGATTGAGTGTGTGTGTTTTGACAGATATTTTGGTTAGAGAGAAGTGTTTTGTTTTGTTTTTGTTCTGCGTGTCGTTTTTAGTCATAGCAGATTTCTGCACGTAAAAGTTTAGGTTGCCCTCCTTTGGGAGAAGAAGCCACTAGAGTTTGTGAAGGTAGCTATCATTATGATACTGAATGATTGGACAGATAAGATCCAGTGCCAATCAAGACCACAAAGAATTTTTGTCTGCCGGTGTGTGTGTGTGTGTGTGCAGAGAGAGAGGGTATGTCTGATTATCGATAAATATTTGGAAGAGCTGACGACATTGTTTTTGCATCTGACATAACGTGCCTCAAGTGAGCTGCAGACCAATGTCTTGGTATTATGATTGTTGTATTCTGATTACCAGACTTATTTTTGTATAATGCAAGTCAGCTTTATATTCATTCACTTTATAATTTCATGTTCAATTTCGATTCTTAAGAATTAATGAAGAATGAAGCAGATGCTTCCTTAGCTGTTCATGGATATTGGACTGATTTTTTTTTTAATTGAAGCCAAGGAAGAGTGTGTCATATTACCACTGCTCAAAATTGGGTGCTTTTTTTTTCCTCAGATGAAGATTATTTGGTTTATTCTTATAGCAGACAGCAACAATGCATTGTGTTGACCCTGTTTGATATTGCGCTGATTTGTTTACTTGTGTGTCTGCCTTTTGCACTTTAGTTGTTATTGTATTTCTCAAAATATTCAGCTCTTGTTTGTTATTTCACTTGATTTTTGATCAAATGTGATCGATGGATAATTTTTGAAAATATATTCTGCAAGTATTTTTTTTAAAGAAAAGTACTATATTTGGAAGATTTGTTTTTGTGGGGTTTTTTCTGAACATGTGTATGTATTGTACATGGACTTTGTTATCTAATATTGCTGCATGATTATTACTTTTTTTTAAAGAAATGGTGAAAAAACTCAAAAATGATTGAGTGCTATATATACTGGTTTTTTGTTATTAGGTGCTTTACACATCTGTCATTGGTCCAACCAAAATACCCATCTCATATCTTCCCCCCCTCCCCCCCTTCTTTTTCATTCTCTCTTTCTTTACCTTTCTTCAGATTACTTTTAAGTCCCACCCACTCACTCATATGTAATATGTGGTACATGTGCACTGGCACACACACACACATACACACACGCACGCATGAACACACACATGCATGAACACACGCACACAGAAGATCTTGCGTATACGCTAAAACACGTTCAGCTTTTCGTAAGAGTAGGCCGTTATGTGCCGGTGGGAACAGATGGCAGAATTGACAAAACCGCATACAAGCAGGGACTGGACATAAAAAAGCACATAAGTGCTTATTCCATTAGCCTTGATATAAAAGAATAAAATAAATTTTTAAAATTTAGAAAACACACATGCATGCACGCACACACACATACACGCACACATAGACACAACACATTTACATAACAGAAGGGTTGATGACCATTAGGATGATTGAATAATGCATAGTCTGTGAGGGGTCAGAGTAGCCTAGGGGTCAGAGCTTTGTACTTGTGATTGGATGGTGACTGAAGTCACAGTTCCAAATATCTTCTATCCCCGAAATTGTAATGTGGCTATCTTAATTAATGGTTGGGAAGGAAAACGGTTGCATATGCAAAAATCTCACCAGTGGTGAACCTCAGAGCTCTAGCTGAGGAATGGAAAACAAAACAAAAATAAAATTTTCAAAAACCAAAATATACAAAAAGTGGCTTCATTACAGTCTCCCAGTCCACCCAGCTGTAAATGGGTACCTGCCCTCTTTAGGGTCAGGGAAGGTAAAGCAGCGAGGGAGAGGAGATGGGCGCCGCCCTCAATATGCTGGTCCCTGGAGAAGCTGAGGTCTCTGGTGCCTTGCTCGCCTATGACCACTTAGGTTATGAGACACCTTTATGCTTTACCTTTATATATAGATACATACATACATACATACATACATACATACATAGATCAAGATCCACAGACATGTTTGTTCAGTGGGATTCCCCCCACCCCCCACCCCCATAAGCTAACACATATACCAACCCCATGCCATTGAAAGTTCCTTTAGATAAGACTATGAACCAAGGTCCCCATGTATAAACACACACACACAGAAAACATCCAACTCGCACAAAATCTGCCATTTGCATTCAGAACAGTAGACCAGCTTTACCCAGTGGTATGGGTGACACAAACATACCCAGCATGCATCCTGCTACCAGGACGTGGGTAGAACTCCGCCATGCCTTACGACACATTGCCTGAAAACTTAAGCGCAAGTACCCCCAACAACTTATAATAAATGGAATTTATATAAAGCTATATCTTGCAAAAATGAATCAAAGTATGTACATTCAACACGCCCCTACACATACAACCAATAACAATTGACAAAGTTAAAAAATTCACAAATGTACACCCCCCCCCCCCCCCCCCCCACACACAACTCACACAAACTTATCAAAGAATGAAGGGACAAGTCATATCAAGTCAAGTCTTCTTCATCAAACACTCAGACAGCAACTGTTGTTTGTCTGTGATGTCAACGAAAATATGTTTTGCTGCCATTCATTAAGTGCCAGTACTAGGTAAGTCAGGTCCAGTCATATGACTTTAGTTGTGAAAGTCAAGTTTTGTTAATGTCTTATCTCTCTCCATCTCCATCATCTCTACTCTCTCTCTCTCTCACTCTACCTCGTCTCTCTCGATCTCTCTCCTCTTCTCTCTCTTTTCTAAATTTGTTGGGGCCCCAAGTCTTATGTTTGAATTAAATGAAGAGTCCTTTATGTTTCACAGATGGGCTGTTTTGTGCTATTTGAATAAAAATGTGTTTTATTTGCTTCTCAGAGGACTGTGGAGTTCACTGTGATTTTTGTTTTTTAATGAAGTATGTTGCTGCAGGAGATTGTGGTCTTACTTATTTCTTTTTTTTTTCTTTCTTTGTTTTTTGGAGAATTTTTTCTTCTTTCTTTCATTTTTTTTCTTTTTGGTTTTCTCTGTCCTCTCTGTCTATCTGACCATCTTGTCTGTGTCTATCTGTCTGAAATACAATCTGGATTTTATAAAGACAGCTTTTTTATCTGTCTGTCTCTTTCTGTCTGCCTGTCTGTCTGCCTGCCTGTCTGTGTCCTCTGCCTGTCCTGTCGCGTCTGACTCTTTCTCTTGATCTGTCTCTCTCTCTCGCCTCTGCATCTCTCCTTCTCTCTCTCTCCTCTCTCTCTCTTCTCTCTCTCACTCACTCTCTTTTAGTTTTTCTTTCTTGTCATCTGCTGAATACCCAAATAAAACATCAATTTGCACCCAGCGAAACATTCTTATCACTTACTTTGATATAAACAAAGCTTATGACCAGGTTTTGATTGCTAGACTATTATAGAAATTAAAATGTATTGGCTTTTTGTGTTGTATCTACTACCTTTAAATAAAATTCTTACAGGAAGAAGCATTCAGTCAAAAGTTGGAAATACTTAATTCTAACATAGATTTCTGCATATGCATGGGTGTACCGCAGGGTTCAGTAATTGCACCCTATTTTATTTGATATGTAGCTTTATGATTTCCCTAAATCTATATCCGACAACATTGTCTGGCCCAATATGTTGATGACCTTTGTATTTGGAAAAGGGTAACAAATGAAAAGGGTAAAACCTAAAAGACAGTTGAACTATTTTAGAAAATTATACCAGCTTGTGCTGGAGAAGGTTTGTAAGTAAATGGTAGAAAGTGGATTCAGTCTTTCCACAGAAAAGACGCAGATTATGCTTTTTAACAATAGCGCTGATCCTCTTAAACTTTCTGTTTTTTTAAATTGATAGTAAAGTTCTGGATTATTAGCCTCTGGTAAAATTTCTAGGTATCATATTTACTTCAAAGATATTTTTTTAATGATTAAATGGAATTGGCATGACATTGTCACATCTAATATGCTTCGAAGAAACCAGAATCTGAATATTTTAACTCACTGAGGTTGTGCCGAAGCTTAAGCTCTCTTCTTCGCTGTGACACTTAAGCTTCGGCAGAAATATGATTTTTTTAAAAATACACTAAGTGATGTTAAACTCAAGGGAAAGTACTCTGGCCTGTATGGCAACCATTTTTCTAAACACAGTTGCTTTCTTTGACCATAAGCTTGCCTAGTTTGTCTGTTGGCTAATTTTGTTTGACATATCAACAAGTGATATCTTTGGGATTTCAGGCTCTCCAGTGTTATGATTCTTTAAAAACAAATCTGTTGTACAAAAAGGGACATCAGATGGATTCAGCCAGCTTCAGGGAACTTTACTTTGGTGAAAAATCTTCACATTGCTTTAAGAGGACTAGTTGATGAACAGTTCAAGCCATGTAAGATAGGCAGCCCTAATTTTCAAAACTTTTTATTTTTCAGCATTCAATGACATATTTTGAAAGATTGTAAAAAATAAATACAGTCATCTATTGAAAAACTGTAAAACAATCTCAAAAGAATACATTATAAACTTTTCAATGATGTATAATGTGTATGTCATTATTATGTTGGGTAGGTCTGCTGATTTTTCAAATATAGCCCAAATCAGCATCACCACAAAATGGTGGGATCCATTTCACTGCGACTCCATTGAGTTAAAGGCAATCAGTAAGCAAATATTGGCAGGAAATTCAATAGTACTAAAACGTTTATGATTATCACTGGTTTGTTCTAAACTAACATAATTATAGACAAGGGTTATTCTTTAGTGCTCGAAAATATCTACCAACAAAAATTCAATTTTTAGATTGTAAAGCCTTCGGTACTGCTTTGGGAGTTCCGTTTCATGCATCTTCGTTAGGAACATCCAGAGAAGTAGTGTGTGTGTGTGTGTGTGTGTGTGTGTTATGTGTGTGTGTGTGTGTGTGTGTGTGTGCGTGCATGCGTGCGTGCATGTAAACATTCAAGATCATTATAGCCCAAAAGTGAAGGAGTGGTGGCGCTTTTTAAAATACAAAAAAATCAACAGCCAGTTTAATCATTAAAAAACCCCCACCCCACTATCAGAAAGAAAAGCTTCCAGATGACGACATACTGAAAACATCTGGAAAGGACAACAGCTGATGTCCCTAATGAATCATCCCAGTGTTTTCTCAATAATCCCAAACTCCCTGTTTTACAGTAACGTCAGTTCAGCATCCCCCCTTCACACACCCCAGTCAGTGAGGTATACAATACATACAACACAACACAACACAACAACGCAACTACACACAATACATACAGCACAAAACAACACAACATAACACAATACAACACAACACATCACAATGCAATACAATGCAATAAAGTAAAGGTAAAGGTGTGCGTGTGGTCGTAAGGGGAGCGAGGCGTCAGAGACCTCAACTTCTCTAGGGGCCAGCATATTGAGGGCGGCGCTTTACCTTCCCTGACCCTAAAAGAGGGCAGGTACCCATTTACAGCTGGGTGAACTGGGGGAACTGTACTGAAGCCTCGGTGCGCGCAAACGGTCACCCATCCACTTTGGCAACCACGCTCCACGCTGCTTAAACCTTGCCTGGGAGGGAAAGCGAGTGCTCTGACCACTGAGCTAGCTATCCCGTTTCCCATACAATAGGATGCTTAATTAATCATCCCAGTGCTTTTCTCAATAATCCAACACTCCCCGTTTCAAGGTAACGTGAGGTCAGCATCTGTCCTTCACACACACACACACACTCACACTCACACACCACACACACACACACACTCACCCCAGTCAGCGAGGTCAGATGTGAGGTGGGTGCTGCTCTGCCCAAGGCTGCTAGGAGCGCTGTCATGGTCATTATCCCCACGATAATGGATCCGGTGCGGCCTGGCTAGCAGTGGAGATGGCAGCATGAATTAACTGCCAAAAGGTACCTACGTAGGTACGTACGTCACTTTCCACTTGGCGCACAGAAACAACCGCGTACTCAGTCAGACCCACTGGCGTGAATGAATAAGATATTCGGGATGGTTTATACCCTTTGCTGTGTGGAGCTACACTAACTGCTGTGTCTTCGGATATTTCGATGGTTATACCTTTTTAATATTTAAAAAAAAATTATTCTTTTATTTCGAGGATAATGGATTAAGCACTCATGTGATTTTTTCAGCTAGTCCCCGTGTGTATGCAGTTTTATTAATTTTGTCATCCGTTCCCACCGGCAGTCAATGGCCTACTCTTCCGAAAAGCGGAACGGGTTTCGACGTGTGCGCAAGATGTTCTGCGTGCGTTCGTACACGGGGCCTCGATTTATAGTCTCATCCGAAGGACTTTTGGGGAGAGTGGAGTCGGCACTGATGTTAACTCTAGAGGAAAAATTCTCTTGAACGAGATTCGAACCCGAGTCAGCAGATCATGAATACATCACTCTAACCACCAGGCTATCCCGTCCCCCCACACCTTGCTGTGTGGAGTTTCACTAACTGCTGTGTCTTCAGATATTTCGATGGTTATACGTTGCTGTGTCAAGCTACACTAACTGCTGTGTCTTCAGATATTTGATGGTCATACCTTGCTGTGTCAAGCTACTCTAACTGCTGTGTCTTCAGATATTTCGATGGTCATACCTTTGTTGTGTGGCTACACTAACTGATGTGTCTTCAGATATTTCGATGGTCATACCTTGCTGTGTGGAGTTACACTAACAGCTGTGTCTGTCGTTATCGTTTTGAGATTGTGTGTGGGGGATTTATACTGACTTGTTGAAGTTGGCAGGTGGCGTTCATTTCATACAACGGATCTGTGGTGTTTTTTTTAATTTTATCTTATCTCATCTGCTCCCATAACGCCCTCCAGGGTCGTAGGGGCACTGCATTGACGAACGTTACACCAGTTGGATCCATTTGCGGCAGTTGTGGGCAAGTGCCTGGGTTGTGGAGAAGCTCTTCCCTGTCCATTCAGTGATGTTGTCTGCCCATTTCTTAGTCGGCCTGCCTCACCTTCTCCTCCCCTGCACTGTTCCTTGCAGTATGGTTTATATTTAGATGATGTGTATTTCTGTTCAAGATACCAAAGTGATGTACGAGATTCTTCTCTGTTTTCTTTTGATGACCTAATGTCGTCTTCCGACTAGAAAGTATTAGAACATGCTGTGGAAATGATGGGGGGGGGTTATACTATTTTGAAGATGACTAAGACAGAAATTGCTTGTGTCAAGGAGTGGTTACATTGATATACTCTAGTTAGTTTGAGAAATACAGTTCGGATTTATAAATGCTATTTTAAAGAACAAATCTTTTGATATATTAAGCCTGTAGTCAACGTGCACTGCCTACATGTTTAACAATTCTTTGATTATTAGAATAATGAATAAGGCTGCAGACCTTCTGAAATACCCCATCCTTGCATCAAGAGATGTTAATGGATCACATTCACGTTATACGTAACCAATGGAAAGCAAATTTCCCCAGAACTCAGATATTTGGACGACAGGAAGATATTTACATGTGATACGCAGAACTAACCCTTTCAACAGTGAAGATGCAAACGCTTCACAGATGAGCGAGATAAAAATCAATCTAACCTGAAGACAGGATAACCCCGATAATCCTCTGTGGCGCGTAAAAAAAAAAAATCCCCCCCCCAAAAAAAAACAAACGGAGCACATCCATCTTCCAAAAACAAAAATGGACAAAACGGACGTACATCACCCAGCACCTCAAACCACCCTTACGGACCCTAGCCAGAGTAGTCCCCGCTCCACCAGTCCCGCAACAGATCTCTCCACCTCTCCACACAAACTGACCTCTACAACTACAACTACAACTACTCCTACTCCTACTACAGACTTTGTGTCCCTCTCCAGTCCCCCTCCTTCCCCTACCCCCTCCACCCGCTCCACGCGCCCCTCCCCTCACGAGGACCCCTGGTGGTCAGGCAAGTATGACCTGGCGGCCAAGATCATCATCCTGGGGGACTACGGGGTGGGCAAGTCCACCCTGCTGAGTACCCTGGGTGCCGTGAAGGACATGGGGTGGTGTCGCTGCGTGGCTTTCAAGCCCAACGAGTACGTGGAGATGGAGTGTTCCAAGAACGACAAGAAGATTCTGATTCGCTTGATGGACACCGGGAGTGAGTGTGGAGTGTGTCTCGTCCTTCTTCTTCTTCTTCTTCTTCTTCTTCTTCTTCTTCTTTCTCTTCTTTCTTCTTCTTCTTCTTCTTCTCCTTCTGTTTCTTCTTCTTCTTCCGCTTCTCTTCTTCTCTTCTTCTTCTTCTCTTCTTCTTCTCTTCTTCTCTCTGTTCTTCTCTTCTTCTTCTTTTCTTCTTCTCCTTCTGTTTCTTCTTCTCTTCTTCTCTTCTTCTTCTTTCTTCTTCTTTTCTTCTCTTCTTCTCTTCTTCTTCTTCTTCTTCTGTTTTCTTCTTCTTCTGTTTTTGTTTCTTCTTCTTCTTCTTCTTCTTCTTCTTCTTCTTCTCTTCTTCTCTTCTTCTTCTTCTTCTTCTTCTCTTCTTCTTCTTCTTCTTCTTCTTCTTTTCTTCTTCTCGTTCTGTTCTTCTTCTTCTTCCGCTCTTCTTCCGCTTCTTCTTCCGCTTCTTCTTCTTCTGTTCTGTGTTCTTCTTCTTCTTCTTCTTCTTCTTCTTCTTCTTCTTCTTCTCTTCTTCTTCTTCTTCTTCTTCTGTTTTTCTCTTTCTTCTTCTTCTTACTTCTCTTCTTCTCTTCTTCTTCTTACTCTTCTTCTTCTTCTCTTCTTCTTCTTTTTGTTGTTGTTGTTGTTGTTGTTGTTCTTCTTCTTCTTCTTCTCTTCTTCTTCTTCTTTCTTCTTCTTCTTCTTCTTCTTCTTCTTCTTCTGTTTCTTCATCTTCTTCTTCTTCTTCTTCTTCTTCTTCTTCATCATTCTTCTTCTTCTTCTTCTCTTCTTCCTCTTCTTCTTCTTTTTGTTTCTTCTTCTTCTCTCTTCTTCTCTTCTTCTTCTTCTTCTTCTCTTCTTCGCTTCTTCTTCTTCTTCTTCTTCTTCTCTTCTTCTTCTATCTTCTTCTCTATCTCTTCTCTTCTTCTTCTCTTCTTCTTCTTCTTCGTGGGGGGACGGGATAGCCTAGTGATCATACATGCGCTCGCAATCTGACGACCCGGGTTCGATTTTCTGTTCAAGGGGATTTTTTCCCGTTGGAGTTAGCATCAGTGCAGCCTCCACTCTTCCCCAAAAAGTCCTTCGGAAGACACTATAAACCGAGGTCCCCGTGTGCGAACGCACCCAGAACATCTTGCGCACACGTTAACATCCTGTTCCGCTTTTCGTAAAAGTGGGCCATTGTGTGCCGGTGGGAACAGATGACAGAATTTTACAAAGCGCATACACACGGGGACTAGATTAAATAAAAAGCACGTGGGTGCTTATTCCATGATCCTCGATATAAAAGAATAAATAAAATAAAATTAAAATAAAATAGGGCCTTCGTCGGAATGTTTCCCTGAAGTCGGAATGCGGCTGGGTAAAGATGGTTGCGTTCCCCAAATTTCCCTTTTGGTGAACTCTCGGAGCTCTAGTCTAGGAACAAGAAAGCGAACAAAACAAACGGAATTGAATTGTATACCATTTTGATTGTGTTGTGTTTTGTTGTTTTGTATGTTGTTGAAATTTTGTTGTGTTGTAATTGTATGAAACGTGTTGTGTTGTGTTTGGTGGTGTTGTTTGTATTGTCGTGAAGTGCAGTGTAGTGGGAAGTGTAAATGTGTGTAGTGGGGTGTAGTGTAGGGGTAGTGTTTGTGTAAGTGTAATGTAGTGTAGTGTTGTAGTGTAGTGAAGTGTAATGTAAAATGTGTTTAGTGAATGAAGTGCAGTGTAGTGTAGTGTAATGTATTAGTGTAGTGAAGTGAAGTGTAGGGATGTGGGGTAGTGTAGTGTAGTAATGTAAGTGTAGTTTAGTTTTGTGTAGTGTAGTGTTGTGTGATGTGTTGTGGTATGTTGTGTTCAGTGTGGCTTTTTTCTAAAGAATTTTGCCAGGGACAAATCTCTTATTGCCGTGGGTTCTTTTACGTGAACTAAATGATTGTTGCGCACGGGACCTCGGTTTATCGTTTCATCCCTAAGACTAGCACCCAGACCACCACTCACGGTCTAGTGGATGTGGGAAAAATTTCGGGCACAAACGATTAAACTGTGCATACTGGATGAAAGAAAAAAGTCTGGTATTATCTTTTTTTTATTCAATAAATATATCATAAGCAAACAACAGACCCAACCCCTTCCAACACACACACCAAAACACACACTACCATCCACACACACTCACACACACACACACACACCCCCACACCCTTTCATCCATACACACATACTCACCCCACACACAAACTACATCCACACACCACACACCCTACATCCACACACACACACACACATGGACACATACACACACGTGCACGCATGCACGCACGCACACACAGAAAGACAGACACAACCACACACACACACACACATACACACAAAACACACACACACAAACACACACACTACATCCGGAGAAGGACATCAAACAACCTTATTTTATAACCCCATCCATGGGAAAATTGATATCATATTATGCTTGTTGCACCTCAAGTTATATTTATGTGCACATGATTATAAGCCATTATTGCTGTTGTGATAGTGATGGTGTTATTGTAAATAAATAGACAATCGATGCACCTGTATACATAAATTATCTTCGCTTTCAGGCCAGGAGCGGTTTCGCAGTATGACGTCATCTTATTTCCGAGGCGCCCACGGCTGTTTGCTCATGTTCAACGTCACCAGCGAAGAGTCCTTCAACAACGTCACCAACTGGTAACTACCTACCTAGACCTTCAGTGCGCAACAGTCGTCGTTGTGACAGCTGCAGTTCGCGAAAGTGGTGGTGGTGGTGGTGGTGGTGGTGGTGGTGGTGGTGGTGGTAGGTTTGGGGGTGGGGTGGGGGTGGGGGTGTTGGTGGTGGTGGTGGTGGTGATGGTGGCAGTAGTATATAGTATGTAGTAGTAGTGTAGTAGTAGTAGTAGTAGTAGTAGTATAGTGGGAGTAGTAGCAAAGTGGTGTGGTGGGAGTTGTTGTAGTAGCACAAAATAGTTACCATCTAAATCCGAAAACTCTTGTAGTACAGGAGTAGTATAGTAGTAGTAGCAGCAGCAGCACAGCAGCAGCACAGTAGCAGCACAGCAAACAGCAGCAGCAGCAGCACAGCCCGCAGTAGTAGTAGTAGTAATAGTAGTAGTAGTAGTAGTAGTAGTAGTAGTATAGTAGTAGTAGTAAGTGGTGGTGGTGGTGGTGGTGGTGGGGGTGGCTAGTAGTAGCAAAGGTGGTGGTGGGGGGTGGTGGTGGTGGTGGTAGATAGTAGTAGTAGTAGTAGTATTTGTAGTAGTAGTAGTGGTGGGGTGTTGGTGGGGGTGGTGGTTTTTGTAGCACAAATAGATTACCATCTAAATCCCGAAAAACTCCTGTAGCAGCAGCAAACGCAGCAGCAAGCAGCCCGCAGCAGCAGCAGCAGCACAGTAGTAGTGGGATTAGTAGTAGTATAGTAGATAATAGAGTATAGTAGTAGTAGTAGCAGCAGGGGTAGCAGCAGAAGCAGCAGCAGCAGTAAGTAGTAGCAGCAGGGGTAGCAGCAGCAGCAGCAGCAGCAGCAGCAACAGCAGGGGTAGTAGTAGCAGCATCAATAATAGAAGTAGCAGCACAGCACAGCAGCACAGCAGCACAGCAGCAGCAGTATAGAAGAAGTATGTAGTAGTGTAGTATAGTAGTATAGTATAGTAGTAGTGTGGTGGTGGTGGTGGTTGGGGGTGGTGGTGGTGTGGTGGTGTTTTTGTAGCACAAAAGAAATTTTCATCTAAATCCAGAACATCTCCTGTAAGTATAGCAGCAGCAGCAGCAAGAGCAGCAGCACAGCAGCAGCAGTAGTATAGTAGCAGCAGCAGTAATATAGTAGTAGCAGCAGCAGCATAGTAGAAAAAGTAGTATAGTTTGTTGTAGTAGTAGTAGTAGTAGTAGCAGAAGCAGCAGCAGCACGAGTAGTAGTAGTAGTATAGTAGTAGTAGTAGTAGTAGTATAGAGTAGTAGTAGTAGTAGTAAATAGTAGTAGCAGCAGCAGCAGCAGCAGCAGCAGCAATATAAATATAGCTACACAGCAGCAGCAGCAGCAGCAGCACAGCACCAGTAGCAGCAGCAGCAGGAGTGGTGGTGGTGGTGGTGGTGGTGGGGGTAGTGGGGGTGGTGGTGGTGGTGGTGGTGGTGGTGGTGGTGGTGGTGGTGGTGGTGGTGGGGGTGGTGGTGGGAGACACATAGATTATCAAGTAAATCCAGAAAAACTCCTGTAGTAGTAGCATCTACAGCAGCAGAACCCGCAGTATAGTATAGCAGCACAGTAATAGTAGTAGTAGCAGCAGCAGCAGTATAGAAGTAGTATATAGTTTGTTGTTAGAAATAGTAGTAGTACAGAAGCAGCAGCAGCAAAAGTAGTAGTTAGTAGTAGTAGTATAGTAGTAGTATAGTTAGTAAATAGTGAGTAGTAGTAGCAGCAGCAGCAGCAGCCAGCAGCAGCAATAGTATAGTTTGTAGCAGCAGCAGCAGCAGCAGCAGCAGCACAGCACAGTAGTACAGCAGCAGCAGGAGTGGTGTGGTGGGGGGTGGGGGTGGGTGGTAGCACACATAGATTATCAAGTAAATCCCGAAAACTCTTTGTATAGCATCTACAGCAGCAGAAGCAGCAGTAATAGTAGTAGTAGCAGCAGCAGCACAGCACAGCAGCAGCAGAGTAGTAGTATAGTAGTAGTAGTAGTTAGTAGTAGTAGTGTAGTTAGCAGTAGCAGAGTGACGGGAGCACAAGTAGTTATCATATAATCAGAAAAACACTGTAGTAGTAGTAGAGCAGCAGCAGATGTAGTAGTAGTAGTAGACAGCAGTTAGTAGTAGTATAGTCAGCAGCAGCAGCCAGCAGCAGCAGCAGAGTAGTAGTAGTAGATAGTAGTAGTAGTAGTAGTAGTAGTAGTAGTAGTAGTAGTAGTAGTAGTAGTAGTATAGTTAGTAGTAGTAGCGAGAGCAGTGTAGTTGTGGTAGTTAGTAGTTAGTAATAGTATTTTAGTAGAAAGAGAGAAAGACAGCAGCAGAAGCAGCAGTAGAATAGTAGAGCAGCAGCAGCAACAGCAACAGCACAGCAGTAGCTAGAGTAGCAGCAGCAGCAGCAGCAGCCAGTTAGTAGTAGTATATAGTAGTAGTAGTAAGTAGTATATAGTGTTGTTGTGTTTTGTGTTGTTGTTGTTGTTGTTGTTGTTGTTGTTGTTGTAGAAGTCGCAATGTGGCTACAGTAATGGTAGGTAAAAAAAACACAAAAAACGGTCGCAGAGCCCAAAATGTCGCCATTGGTGAACCTCGAAGCTCTAGCCTAGAAACGAAGGGGGAACAAAAAAAACCCCATCTAGGAGAGCAATAGCCTCAAACAGACAGCTCCAGAGAGACTCAAACCCATGTCCTCAGATAACTCCCCATATCACTAGTTCGAAGCTTTAACCACTGAGCCACTAGGAGAAACTGGAGAAGAATTAACACGGTGTCTCATCCCGACACTTCTGTATAGAAAAAAAAACACTTTTTTCCCCTCTCTCACTCACTCCAGTGCCAATGATAGTACTACTGAAACTAAGGATGATGATAAGATGATGAGGAGAGAATGATGACGAGATGAGAGAGAAGGAGGAAGAGGCGGAGGAGGAGGAGGAGGAGAGAAGAGAGGAGGCAGGTTGGGTGGTGGTGGTGGTTGGTGGTGGTGGTGGTGGTGTGGTGGTGGTGGTGGTGGTGGTGTGGTGCGTGGTGTGGGAGGAAGAGGAGGACGACCGACGACGACGACGAGGATAACGACAATAAATTAGAATGACAACAACAAACAACAACAAGCAACAAAACAACAACAAAACAACAAACTAAACAACCCAAAACAACCCTAACCCAAATTAAAAAAACCCAAAACCCAAAAACCCCAAAATCCCCCAATAACCCCCCCACCCCTACCCAAACCCACCAACCCCACCCCAACCCAACCCACCCACCACCCCAACCCCCACACCCCAACCCACCCCCCACCCCCCAACCCCACACCCACCCCCCACCCCACACCCCAACCCCCCAAACCCCCCCCCCAACCCCCACCACCCCACCCCCACACCCCCCCCCAACCCCACCAAACCACCCCTACCCCCCGACAAAAGTACACGACCCTAGAGTGTACCCCCCGCGAGAACCATCACAACATCAGCGCCATGGGGTGGCAACACAGCCTGCGCAAGACCTCGCGCCGCCGCGTCACGGCGAACGGCCCCTACCGGCCCGAAACCCTGGGCTGCCTACGCGAAACGCCGTGCCAACGAGCAACGCGCTGGCATCCTGACGCCCTGGTGAACAACATCATCGTCACCGCGTGGGGCGCCAAGCCTGGCCATCACCATCATGCCGTCCATTCAGGTGCAGCCAAGAAGCTGAGACTGCGCGGGAGAAGCGGCGTGGCGTGCTTGCAAGACGTCTGAGAATGGTTGATGGGGATTGAGTGGATGTGGTGAGGGTGGTGGGTGTGATGGTTGGGTTGATGGGGTTTTGTGGTATGGTGAGGATGGAAGATTTTTTGGTGATGGTGGAGAAGTGAGGAGGAGGAGAGGATGATAGATAGTTTGAGTCATTGATACGTTGGCTTATCATTATGCTAATTAGCGATGAACTCTTGCTTTTCAAGTTACTGTTTGTGTTCATGTTGTAGTTGTTTTTTTGAGGGGTGTGATATTGCGTAGATTTATTCTCCTGCTCATTTGGGGGGTGGTGGTGAGTGGTGAGTGGTTGGGGAGGAGGAGGAGAAGGATGATAGATAGTATTGAGTCATTGATACTGTTGGCTTATCATTATGCTGATGAACTCTTGCTTTTCAGTTACTGTTAGTTTTCATTTTTTATTTTTTTTGGGGGGTATATTGCTTTAGGTTTATTCTCCTTTTCAATTTGGTGGTGGTGTGGATGATGGTGTGTGGTGTGTGTGGGTGGTGAGGAGGAGGAGGAGGAGGAGGAAATGATAGTATTGAGTCATTGATACTGTTGGCTTATCATTATGCTGATGAACTCTTGCTTTTCAATTACTGTTAGTGTTCATTTGTTTTTTTTTGGGGGTATATTGCTGTTAGGTTTATTTTCCTGTTAAATTTGGTTGGTGGTGGGGGGGTGTTGGTGGTGGTGGTGGTGGTGAGAGGAGGAGGGGGAGAGGAGGATGTAGATAGTATTGAGTCATTCATACTGTTGGCTTATCATTATGTTGATGAACTCTTGCTTTTCAGTTACTGTTAGTGTTCATGTTACTTTTTGATGGGGATATATTGCTGTTAGGTTTATTCTCCTGTTCAGTTTGGTGGTGGTGGTGAGTGGTGAGGAGGAGGAGGCGGATGATAGATAGTATTGAGTCATTCATACTGTTGGATTATGATTATGACGATGAACTCTTGCTTTTCAGTTACTGTTAGTGTTCGTGTTATTTTTTTTTGGGGGGGTATATTGCTGTTAGATTTATTCTCCTGTTCAATTTGGTGGTGATAGTGGATGGTGGTGTGTGGGTGGTGGGGGATTGTGGTGGGTGGTGAGGAGTCGGAGGAGGCGGATGATAGATAGTATTGAGTCATTGATACTGTTGGCTTATCATTATGCTGATGAACTCTTGCTTTTCAGTTACTGTTAGTGTTCATGTTTTGTTGTTGTTGTTTTTTTTGGGGGGTATATTGCTGTTAGTTTATTCTCCTGTTCAATTTGTTGGGTGGTGTGGGGGATGATGTGTTGGGGGGTGGTGTGAGTGGTGAGAGAGGAGAGGCGGATGATAGATAGTATTGAGTCATTCATACTGTTGGCTTATCATTATGCGATGAACTTTTGCTTTTTAGTTACTGTTAGTGTTCATGTTATTTTTGGGGGGTACATTGCTGTTAAGTTTATTCTCCTGTTCAATTTGTTGGTGGTGGTGGATGATGGTGTGTGGGTGGTGGTGGTGGGTGGTGAGGAGGAGGAGTAGGCGGATGATAGATAGTATTGAGTCATTCATACTGTTGGCTTATCATTATGCGATGAACTCTTGCTTTTCAGTTACTGTTTGTGTTCATGTTATTTTTGGGGGTATATTGCTGTTAGGTTTATTCTCCTGTTCAATTTGTTTGTAATCCTCCATACCCCAAAAAGAGTGAAAGGAATTAAAATCTTAAATCTTGAAAATGAGGAGGATGGTGGAGGTGGGGGGAGGGATGAGGGAGGAGGGAGGAGGAAAGGAGGATAAGATGAAGGGGGAGGGAAAAGGAGAGGGGGAGGATGAGGATGAGGAAGATGAGGAGGATGTGATGTTGGGGATGATGAGGAGGAGAAGGAGGAGAGAAGAAGAGAGGAAAGGAAGAGGAAGAGGAGGGGAGAGGAGGGGGAAGATAAAGGAGGTGGTGGTGTTGATGATGATGATGAGGAGAGGAGGAGGATAAAGAGGAGGAGGAAGAAGAGGGGATGAGGAGGATGAGGTGATGAGGAAGATGAAAGGTATTGTGGTGTTGAGGATGATGATGAGGAGAAGAGGAGAAAGAAGAGAAGGAGGAGGATTATGAAGAGGAAGAGGAGAAAGAGGAAGATGAAGATGAAGAAGATATTTTTGTCCCGTTCCTAAGCTAAAGCTCCAAAGTTCACCTATGGTGATATTTTGCGTATGCGACTATTGTTGCCCACTGAGGATGATATGATGAGGATGTCACTTTTTTCCCCCGTAAAACTGAATTGGTACTGTCTGATTTGTTACATTTCAGGGGACGGGATAGCTCAGTGGTCGGAGCACTCGCTTTCCCCCAGCCAAGTTAAGCAGCGTCGAGCGTGGTTACCAGTTGGATGGGTGACCGTTTGCGCGCCTTGGCTTCAGTACAGTTCCCCCAGTTCACCCAGCTGTAAATGGGTACCTGCCCTCTTTAGGGTCAGGGAAGGTAAAGCAGCGAGGGAGAGGAGATGGGCGCCGCTCTCAATATGCTGGCCCTAGAGAAGTGAGGTTTCTTACGCTTCGCTCCCCTACGACCTTATAGGTTACGGGACTCCTTTACCTTTTCTTTTTTTAGTTTGGGTTTCAATCTTGCTAGGATGAATGTCAGAAATACTTTGAGAGTATGGGATGTTGTTTCTTTGATTTTTACATCTGTTCACTCAAAGTGATATTAGACGAGTAATTAGTATTGGATATTAGCTTATGGTACGTCCTGAAATTATGCAATTTTGAAATTAAACGTTTTTAAATTATAATTTCTGCACTCATGGGAAAAAGCTTCCATTTTGGGGATATATATAGTACTCTCTTCTTCTTCCGAGCAGTGTATAACTAATATGGGAAAAACCTTCCACTTGGGTGGTCCAAGTGAGAGTAAAATCGGTTCCAGAATTGTGCGGGCGAGGCCAGCGTTTTCTGGAACTCCAGTAGCTCTCCCGCCACCTGATGG
The DNA here is from genome assembly GCA_028751875.1 of Rapana venosa. Lineage (NCBI taxonomy): Eukaryota > Metazoa > Mollusca > Gastropoda > Neogastropoda > Muricidae > Rapana > Rapana venosa. The sequence goes on from CM054157.1 coordinate 17,171,685, forward strand.
TCAGGGTATATAGCCTTTCCCACGAGGTCTACACCCCGCTTTTTGTAATACGAGTATAAGAATGAATTCCTCTGAGGCAATGTAAAAGATATGCGAAAGTTATGTGGAAGCTATTGCACCTGAGTGAAGAAATTCTCATTTTAAAACGTTTCACTTCAAAATTTTATAATTTCTGTACCCTACAGTGCAATAGCTTTCACTTTTGGATGACTTTTGAACGGTCGCATATCTTTTACCAGGTTAACAAGTACATAGACGCTCGCACTAATATAAAAAAGAAAAGGCATATTTGAGTTTCATTCTGGTTAGGAGGATTGTCAGGAATATTTTGAGAGTATGGGACATTAGGCTTAGGGTAAGTCCTGAAATCTGAGCTTTGTTTAACCTTTTGACTTGTGGGCAAGGTTTTGAAAGCTTGTGTTTAAAAATTCCTAAGGTACCGAACGAACAAGTTCTCACTTTACTAGGAGTCCAAAAAGAACTATTGCCAACGGCAGGACATTCTTAGCACAAAATTTTCCAGAAGATGGGGATGCTATTGATAGTGACAGGCCCCTAGCATCCCAACAGAGGATTTTAATTGAATAACATTGTCTGATATTTTCTGGTGCGTGTTCTGCTTCTTTCCCTTTGGGTTTTCTTTTCCCCAAGCCATATGAATACAATCTCTTTTTTGTAAGTTTTTGACGACACACCGTGTACTGGTTACGGTTAAGGATGGAGTAACCCGTAGACGTTCCGTAACCGTTACACGATACAAACAACAACAAAAAAATTTCCTTGGTCTAAAGTTTATAGTCTAAGGAATGCAACCCAGCGTAAAAAAGAAAGCTCAGTTCAGTGTCTTAAGAATTGGAAAGAAACAGTTTGCTTGTGCTAGTAGTACACTAATCAACCCGACAGTACCAATGTACCATCTGGAAATAAACTATTGACTTTGACAGTAGCTGAAGGACGCACGAACCAAGCCCAAGCCATCAGGATCTGTTTATGAATGATACCGATCAGAAAAAAAGAATTATTGAAAATGTTCCTGTTAAAGTTCTTTATAATATATAACAAAACGGGCGATTTAGGGAAAAAGCTCTGAAATATTGCACAAAAAGCTGTGTGGTAATATAAGTAAAGGTAAAGGTGTCCCATAACCTAAGAGGTCGTAGGGGAGCAAGGCATCAGAGACCTCAGCTTCTCCAGGGGCCAGCATATTGAGGGCGGCGCCCATCTCCTCTCCCTCACTGCTTTACCTTCCCTGTCACTAAAGAGGGCAGGTACCTATTTACAGCTGGGTGAACTGGGGGACTATACTAAATCAAGGCGCGCAAACGGTCACCCATCCAAGTAGTAACCATGCTCGACGTTGCTTAACATTGACTGGGGGAAAGCGAGTGCTCTGACCCCTGAGCTAATCCAGTCCCCCTGTGTGGTATAATGCAATTATAATAGAACATATATTGAGGTCTTGCTGCTTTTTATAAGAAGTCTGTAACCTTCGTCTTCTTATGCCGACTTTCTGTCTATTGAGCGGATTGTTCAGGTCCAAAGTTCAATTGGTGTCTGGTCCTATGTCTTTTATTTTGTAAGAGGTGAGACCATGAAACAAGTTTCTGTCAGTTTATTTTTTCCCCGTTCCTTGTTAGAGCTCTGAAGTTCACAGTGGTGAGATTTTGTGTCTGCGACAGTTAGGGGTTGTTTATTGCCCACCACTAAGGTAGCCGCATCTCGATTGCGGGGATGATGTCTAAACACTACACTCATGTGCATGCATTTTTTTTAAAAAGTTGTCATATGTTCTTACCAACACGCAATGGCCTACTCTTTCGAAAATTTGCGACGAGTTTTAACGTGGTTGCAAGATGTTCTACAATACATTCACTCACTGGACCTCGACTTATAGTCTCATCTAAAGGACTTTCAGGGGGAGTGGAGTTGGCACTGATGTTAACTTCAGGGGGAAAAAAATCCCCTCCAATTGGTGTCTCGGTGGTGGCTCAAACCCGGGATTTCATTTTGTCGTTGGTTTTCAATGGCTGTCAATAGCTCAAGGAACAAGTCATTGTGTAAAGTTGTGTTGTGTTAAACATAATAAATTATTAGAAATTGTTCTCTTTTTTTAATTTGTCCTGGCCAGTGGCGATGATGTGGCGGAGAAATAATTATATTCTACAGTTGAAAGTGTGAATAGTCTGTGTGTGCTATGAAGAAATTTGTATTGTTAATTGTGTTGTGTACCACTTTAAGCCGCGGCAGATTTCTCTCTGCGTGAAATTCGGGATGTTCTCCCCGGGGGAGAGTGCGTCGCCACAAGAGCAGCGCCACCCATTATATTTTGTCTTCGCCTTTTTGCATAATATTATGTATTTGGTTTCCTATCAGAGCGGCTTTTCTTCCTACAGAGTTTTGCCAGGGACACCTCTCTTGTTGCCGTGGGCTCTTTTACGTACACAAAATGAGTGTTGCACACGGGATCTCGGTTTATCGTCTCATACGAAAGACTAGCACCCAGACCACCATTCACGTTCTAGTGGATGGGGGAAATGTTTCGGGCACAAACGGGGATCAAACCACCACACACTTGAAACCCGGACTTTTCGCTTTCTAGACATGTGCGTTACCTCTAGACCACCGATCCACATTTATTTGTTAAAATGTATTTTTTAAAAAAAAAATTTTATATCGAGGATAATGGAATAAGCACTTATGTGCTTTTTTTACATCCAGTCCCCGAGTGTATGCGGATTTGTAAATTTTGTCATGTGTTCCTACCGGCACACAATGGCCTACTCTTACGAAAAGCGGAACAGGATTTAACGTGTGCGCAAGATCTTCTGCGTGCGTTCGCACACGGGCCTCGGTTTATATAATCTCATCCGAAGGACTTTTGGGAGAGTGGAGTCTGCACTGATGTTAACTCCAGGGGAAAATATTCCCCTTGAACGGGAATCGAACCCGAGTCGTCAGATTGCGAGCGCAATGTTCTAACCACTAGGCTATCCCGTCCCCCTTATTGTACAGGCAATAAGCTTCCTTGCTGAACTGACTTGTCTGACACGTCTATGGGCGACTTTGAGGGATGTCCAGGCCGCATCGTTAATGCATACAGAATGGAAATAGTTTTGTACCAGTTCAGATATATTGGAAGGTCGCTGGTTCGAATCCCATAAGAGTCATAGGGATTTTTCTGACTCCGGCCGGCTCCTACCCAGAGTGAGTGTGCTGTGGGCTCAGTGGGAAGACTGGGACCACACAGTCGAGCTTCTCGAAGCACATGCACCTCCACAGCAGCATTCTTACATCCTCCTCATTGGCATTGATCATCATTGCAATAAAACAAAAAATTGCCTATGGTTCGGTGATCCCAATTGCACTGGTCTCATGGTGACCTCGGATTCGGTTTGCCCATACACTTCTATGCCCGTGGTGAGTTTGTGTCAGGGCCTTTGGGGTTGGAGGTTCGGGGGGTTCGCTCGTTGGAGGGACGTTGTGGTGGTTGCCACCTCGGGTGGGCAACTCACTCAGTCTGGCTCCGCGACTGAGCTAATACTGTCTTTAGCAGGGGGCTTAGTAGGTGGTGTCCCGCGTATGTTAGCTCAGAACAGGCGCCACTGAACACCACCAAAGTGACCCAGCAGCAATGCAGGGCCCCTCTGGCTGGTGCCCCCACGGCGGCCTGATATTGAAAGGCTCCCTGTGGACTTCCAACCCTTGGGATGAAACATAACAAATCTGGGTATGGCTGTGGCGGGGAGATTGGGATGAGTAGCGTGGGAACAGCAGGACAGGAACGTCACAGAAGATGAGACAGTTTAAAAAAAAAAAGTTTAACTCATGTTTCACGGCAAGCATTTGTTACAAAGTTTTCTCTTTATCATGCATAATAATTCGATAGAAGGAGGGTTTTTTTTAATTGTTTATTGTAGATTGTGTTACACTAATTGTCAAACAACACACACGCATACACCGTTATTACATTCACATAAAAATATCTTTTTCTTCATGCAAGAAATGGATTTCATCATAATAATAATTATGAAGATAAAATCTTTGGGTAGAAATACATTCAAGAAGGTCAACGTTCATAGAAGTCTGGGAAAGTTACACTCACACACAAACACACGCAAGTATGATATGACAGATTATGATAGAACACAATACAACATAATTTCATATAAAAAATAACACCATGTAATCAATAATATCGTTAAAACAAAATAAATACACATAAACATAATACAGTACATTTATAAATAATTCGGATTTTTAAAAAAAATCTAGATACGTAAATATTTCAAGGTAAACAATAAACAGAATACAAATTGCACGCATTGTAGTGTGATACAAAAATTAAATATCACATTGCATAACATATGATTGTTTCCTCATTTTTTCGTTCAGTTCCAACCACCACTGATTCCATAACTCAGACCCATAATCGGCCATCAAGCGACTGCTCAATTCCTCACAGACTGACAGAGTTATTCGGTGGTCTTGAGCTAATAAACACAACCATCTAGAAAGAATGGGGGAATCAGAGTTCGAATCTCGCAAGCCCTCTTATTCAACACAACAAGAACTTGTTTTCTTTGTGAGCTAAATTTCACATTTTTCCGTCGGTATTTTTCACATTTTTGTGGGGCTGCTATGATTTTTTTTTTTGGAGTTGAGTTGATTTTGTTTGGTTAGGATTTTTGTTTGTGTTCTTTTCGGTGATGCGATGAATCGAGATCTTGCATGCAAAGCGTTTTTAGCACACAGAAAAGAACCTCCGGCAGCAAGAAGACTACTGCTGGCAAAAAATTCTTCCGAAAAAAAATCTACACTCTAAAAAGGTTAAGAAATACACACGCACAGAAAACGTTAATTTTAAAAAAAAATTACAAACAGATACAATGTTGTGACACTACACTCGTGATAACGGGGAAGGAGGGGTTAGGGTGGTGGGGGTGGTAAGGTTGTGGTGAGTCTGCAACCCAAGATTTAGGTGGGAGGGGGGAGGTGGTTAAGATAAATTTATCGTTTCTCCTCTCTGCAATACTTAAATCATTCAGTCCACTACAAGGGACCATCCCAAGTAAACGCAGAGGCTGGAATTTATCTAATACTTAACTCTCATTATCGGAATAACAACCGCGAATCGATCATCTAGCAGAAACGAAACGTGCTAGAAGACCTGAAAAATTACAATCTTCCGTTTCAGTTCACCTTAATCGAACCCCCCCCCCCCCACCATGCCCTCCCCCACCCTCCACCCCCGCACACCCACCACCCACCCATCCTCTACACCCACCCCCCTCGTCCCACCAGCCTCCCGCTCGTTCCCACCCCAACCCCATCCTCCAAAACCAAGAGTAGTTGCCTGGGTAGTAGTCTTCTCTTGGGTTGTTGTTTGTTTTTTGAAAAGAGAGAAGACAACAAACATAGGGCCTCGTGTGCAACAGGCATTGTGAACGGAAATAAAAAGACCATAACCAATAAGGTAGTGGGGGAGTGAGGGTGGGCAGGGAGGGACTAGGGCAGCAATTGAGGGCGGCGCATGTTCTCCCGTCGGGCACTATTCAAATGCACCCGAAGAGGAAAAGGGGAAAGGAACAAAGTGGGTGAAGGGGGAACGAAGAAGAAAACGGGGAACAAAAGATCGACCACCAATGAACCAAGCCCAACGAATAAGCAACAAACATGAACGAAAGAACAAAAACAACACACACAGCATATACCAACAAGAACAATGACAGCAAAAAAGACAACAAAGATAAGAAACATGATCTTCATTAACAACCAACAACAAACTAAGCAAAGAGAAGGGGGTCTGACCATCACGAAAACAAAATTGCCCCTTTCCTAACAAAAAGGCCTCCTATGAAACAACAACAACAAGGGGGAGAGGAAGAACACAAAAAAACAAACCCCCCCAAAAAGAAACACTAACCCCCCCACAAAAAAAAACCCTTTCCCAAAACCAACCAACCCAAAAAAACGAAATCAAGCACAGCACCACCAAAACCAACCCAAAAACCCCCAAACCAACACCAGCACCAAGCACCAACCCCAGCCCCCGCCCCCAAAAAACATGATCTTCATTAACCACAAGCCCAAACAGCCAACAACAAGCAAACAATACTCCCAGCTAGCAACCATCAGAAATAACCGTGAACTTGCACCCTTTTCCCCTATACTCCTTTATGACTACAACCCATAACAAGCCAACACAAGACAAACGAGGCAAATCCGATTCCAAAGAAAAAATGATATTCCCACGAAGAAAAGAAAAAATATGGGTTTCAGGATGGACTGGAATCCAAGATAGAAGATTAACCCCCAACATCAGATTTGAAGCCACACACAACATATGATTGACCATTGAACATAGCCCAAGCAGCATCCCTCGCCAAAAAAAGACCAAATCCTTTCAGGATGAGGATTCGACATGAAAGCTGAAGGCAATGTCCAGCACGAAGCTGACTACCCCGGGTCTTGAAGATGCTCAAGGATGAAGATGATTGAGAACCGGGTTGAGAGACTTGAGGGACCGATAGGGTCTGAAATTGAATTGACTGTCTTGCAAGCCCCGAAGGTAGACCATGAAGAATCAGATGAGAATGAAGTGAAGATTGAAAAATCCAGATGAAGATTGGAAAAAATTGAGAAAGAGAATCCAGATGGGGTGAAAGGTAGTGGCGTTGAAGATGAAGAATAAGATGGGGCTTGAATCGAAAATAAAGAAACCAGAGAAAATAGGATTTAAGAAGTTGGATGAAGATTGAGAAAATTGAGAATCAAGATACGACAAGATAAAAATGAAGATCGGAAGAAAGAAGATTTGAAGAATCCATGATGAGGATTTGAATTAAAAACAATTTGAAAATGAAATTGATGAAACCAAAATAGAAGATAGAAGAATCAAGATTGAATGGGAAAATCGAATAATAAATAATTAATAAAATTTTAAAGAATAATAATTAATAATAATAATAAATTAAAAATAATAATTAAGATAAAGATAAATAAGAATTAAAGGGTTGAATCTTGAAAAAAAAAACAAACTGAAGGAATGAAGTTAAAAATCAAGGGTGAAAATCGATTGAATTAAAATAAAAGATCGAAAAAGAGAATACAGATTGAGATAAAAAACACACAACAACAATCCACAAAAATAACCCACACAACAAACAATACAACTGACTTCATCATCAGGCAATTGAAACTCATCAGAAATAGTAGTCCAAAAATGCCGTTCGATTGACGACCGCAAATTCGAATTCAAGAATTCCTCGAAAAAACACGATCACCCCAAATTTGAATCCGAGATTAACGATTCGAAGTGAAGAACCAGAAGGATTGAAGACTAGATTGAAAATCCGTCGTTTGAAGATGGATTGTTGGAAGACAGTTGAAAATTTTTAAAGCATCAAAATGGGATGGAGGCAAAAGACCACATCAAGTTGGGTTAGATCCATTATCCTCAAGAACCAGATTAGGGTTGATATAAAAGAATAAAAAAAAGATAAATAAAATAAAGACTCCCAGATCAACATTATGATTTAAAAGAATAATGAAGAAAAACGATAAGAAACAACCGAAATTGCATCTGCTATGTCCAAAACTCTAAGGTTGAGATATTCCTCTCTTTGCAAACAGTTAAACACCTCACTCACTCTCCTCTCTCACTTCCACTCACTTCTCTCACTCACTCCCCTCCAAAACAACATACACATCAAATTTACACATCATTTATGGCCTGTAGGCCTCCCGACAAAAAAATAAAAACCAAAGAAGAGAAAAGACCACAAAACAACGTACAGAACACAAACATACCACACAACCAGACACCAAAGACTACTAACTCCCATTACGCTTCTCACCACAGCTTCCTTTATCTCTCAAATCTCCTCAAGCTCAAATCTCTGTCTTAGCTTAAACTAGTAATTGCCTCTGATCCTTTCGCTCACCACTTCACTCTTTCTCTCTTCCCCCCCTCCCCGAGAAACACCACATGCACACCCCCGAATTCAAGATGTCTAAAAACTGAGGTGACGCGTTATGAAGACAACAGAACATCTGCGCACGATTCAAATTAAAGCCCATTCCCTCTTTTTTCAAAATGATAAGATTTCCATTGAGTGTACCACCTAAACAACACACGACACACTAATAAAACCACCACAAACAAAAGATCCATCGCTGCACACACACACACACACTACATACAAAACAACATACACACACACACAAGACACACACACAAGACAGAGACACATAAAAAAGAAAGAAACAAAGAAGACAGAGAGAGAGAGAGAGAACAGAGACACAGAGAGAGAGAAGAGATTGACAAATGACAAATGACAAATTCGGTTATTTCGAGGATAATGAATAAGCACCCATGGGCTTTTTAACATCCAGTCCCCGCCCTTAGGGATACATTATATGATAATAAAATAAAAAGTAAACCCATACCAATACACCCACACAATAAAAGGGAGAAAAAATACCCCCACACAAAAAACCCACAAAACCACCGAAAGAGACAGAGAGAGAGAGAGAGAGAGAGAGAGAGAAGAGAGAGAGAGAGAGAAGAGAGAGAGAGAGAGAGAGAGAGAGAGAGAGAGAGAGAGAGAGAGAGAGCGAAACAACAACAAATAATAAAATAACGCAAAACAAAACAAAACAAAAAAACAAAAGAGAGAAGAGACCAGAGAGACAGAGAGAGAGAGAGAGAGAGAGAGAGAGAGAGAGAGAGAGAGAAGAGAGAGAGAGAGAGAGAACAACAAATAATAAAATAACGCAAAACAAAACAAAACAAAAAAACAAAGACAGAGAAAGACAAAAAGAGAGAGAGACAGGGAGAGAGAAAAGAGAGACAGATAAAAAGAGAGAGAGAGAGAGAGAACAGAGAGAGAAACAACATCAAATAATAAAATAACGCAAAACAAAAAACAAAACAAAAACACAAAAGAGAGAGAGAAAAAGAGAGAGAGAGAGAGAGAAGGAGAGAGAGAGAGAGAGAGAGAAGAGAAAGAGAAGAGAGAGAGAGAAAGAGAGAGAGAACAGACAGACAGACAGACAAACACACACACACACACACACACACAACACACACACACACAACAACAGACACACAAGACAAACCCAAACTGCACTAAAAAGAAAACAACCACCACAACCACACACTACCACCACCAACCAACAACACACACACACACACACACACACACACACACACACACACACCACACACACACACACCAAAATCTAGAAAAGACGAACAACTAACAGTCACACAGGGGTCCGTCCGGTCCGGGTGGCTAGGCCTAGGTGCTCTAGGTAGGTGTCTTACCTGAGTGCTGGAGATCTTGATGGTTTGCTCAAAGACGGTCCAGGTGACCACCTCATTGCAGTTGGGAGTGGTCAAGCCTCCGGAGTAGCGGTAGTAGTTGGCGGTAGAAGGCAACACGTTTTGCAGCGGGAAGGTGGTGATGGAGGAGGTGTCTGTATCTGCGATAACAACGTTTTCGGGTTTGGTTGGTTTGGTTTTGGGGGGGGGGGGGGGGGGGTTGGGTTTTTGTTTGTTTTGTTGGTTGTTTTTGTTTGGGTTTTTTTTTTGTTTGTTTTTTTATTTATTTATTGTTGTGTTTTGTTGTTTTTGGGGGGTACTTTTCATGGGACGGATAGCTCAGTGGTCGGAGCACTCGCCTTCCCCCAGCCAAGTTAAGCAGCGTCGAGCGTGGTTACCAGTTGGATGGGTGACCGTTTGCGCGCCTTGGCTTCAGTACAGTTCCCCCAGTTCACCCAGCTGTAAATGGGTACCTGCCCTCTTTAGGGTCAGGGAAGGTAAAGCAGCGAGGGAGAGGAGATAGGCGCCGCCCTCAATATGCTGGCCTTAGAGAAGTGAGGTCTCTGAGCCTCGCTCCCCTACGACCTTATAGGTTATGGGACTCCTTTACCTTTACCTTTTACTTTTCATGATAGCCAGACTGTTACAGTTATTTTTTAAAAAAGAGAGAGAGAATAATAGTAATAATATGGTTAAAACATTGTGTATTTCATATACATGCATTATAGTTATTAAGCACGCACACGAGCACGCACACACACACACGCACGCGAGGACGCAAGCAAACAAGCAAGCATGCGCGCACACACACATACGCACGCACGCAATCAAGGAAGCGCACACACACATGCACATACACGTACACACGCACACGCACGCGCACACGCATGCAGTCGCGCACGCACGCAGCGCGCGCTCAGAGAGGAGAGACAGACAGACAGACACACACACACACACACGCACGCACCGCACGCACACACACCCTCACACACACGCACGCACGCACGCACACACACACACACACACACACGCACGCACACACACACACAAACACACAGACGTACAGAGATAAAATAAGAGGCAAAAAACCCAAAACAGCAACAACAAAGTGTGATGTGAAGTAAAGATGTAGAAGTGTATTGATAGTGTGGTATGAAGTAAAGATGTAGAAGTGTATTGATGGTGTGGTATGAAGTAAAGATTTCGTAGTGTATTGATGGTGTGGTATGAAGTAAAGATGTCGTAGTGTATTTGATGGTGTGTATGAAGTAAAGATGTAGAAGTGTATTGATGGTGTTAATATGAAGTAAAGATGTTGTAGTGATAGTGTTGTATTGAAGTAAACATTGTAGAATTGTATTGACGGTGTGGTATGAAGTAAAGATGTAGAAGTGTATTGCTGGTGTGGTATGAAGTAAAGAATGTAGAAGTGTATTGACGGTGTGGTATGAAGTAAAGATGCAGAAGTGTATTGATGGTGTGGTATGAAGTAAAGCTGTTTTAGTGTATGGACGGTGTGTTATGAAGTAAAGCTGTTGAAATGTAAAAGAATATATTATATAATGAAAAATCACAAAGTGGGAGGAGAGGTGGGAAGAGTTGCTATACTCACTTGCTGTCGTAACTTGAGAAAGAGCGGTGACGATTTTCTCAATGTCAGCATTGTGACTTCCAACCTACACACACACACACACACACACACACCACACACACACACACACACACACACACACACACACACAACACACACACGCACGCACGCACAAGCACACAAACACACACACATGTGTAGCCTTTCAATTTCAGTTAGGTTTGCTTGTTTTGTTTACTTTTGTTTGTTTCTTTCTTTGTTTCTCTTTTCTTTTTTTAAAGGCAGGGGTTATTGCTGCTGTTTTTTCAACAGTTACAGAAACAAGACATTTTTTATATAGTTAATTCTTCTTTTTATACACTCACATCCTCCTCCTTATTCCTTATAGCTCCTAGCGAAGCATAGGGCCTCAACAGCATCCCTCCACATTCTCCTGTCTCTGGCAAGGGTCTTGGCCTCTTCCATGTCACATACACATACACACACACACACACACAAAGACACAGATACACACACACATCCAGCCCCCACCCCTTACCCACTCCCACCCCCATTCCTCACACACACACACACACACACACACACCACACACACACTCACCACACCATCCCTACTTCAAATTCCCTACCCCTACCCACACACCCACCAATACACACACACACACACACACACACACACACACAGAGCCATCCCCCCCACCCCCACTCACCCTACCCCCCCCCCACACACACACACACCACACGCACAATCCCCACTCACACTACCCACCACCACCCCCCACCCCACATTTCATACATAGCCAAAATAGATAATAATTATAGTTGATGTTTTTGTTGTGTCAAATAAGTCTACATGACTTAAATGGCAATAAAATATTCTGAATCTGATTGAATCTGAATCTGAATCTACACACACACCCCCACAGACACAAATGACACACACCCCTCCCCCACCCACCCCCACCCACCCCCACCCTCCCCCACCCCCCCACACCTTCCCCACCCCCACACCTCCCCACACCCTACCCCACCCCCACACCCCACACCCCACCTCCATCCCACACACACACACACACACACACACACACACACACACACACACACACACACACCACACCTCAATGAAAACTCCAAGGACTGCTAGACCGTCGGCTTGAGACACGGCGTTAGACAGGGAGCTGTATTTGGTGTTGAAGGTCACGATGTGTAACTGAAACCACATTATAATTATATTCCACATCACTCTTCTTTCATATGATTGTGTGGACCTGAAACCACATTATTTTCCCCATCGCTCTTAATGTGTTGAGACCGAAACCGCATTATACCCCCACATCACTCTTGTAATAATAATAATAATAATGTATGGAATTTATATAGCGCTGAATCTTGTAAAGCAACAAATCAAAAGCTTTCTCTGATATTTATGGGAAACTGAAGCACGTACTACAACACGTTCTCTATCTCTTATGGACTGAGCACACATTTTATCTCACACACTTGAGCTGACAATTATTCAGCGTCTTATATACCCACATTATATTCCACATCGCTCTTATCTCATAGGTGTGGAACTGAAACCACGTCCCACATCACTCTCCTCTAATTTGTAGAACTGCAATAATAATAATAATAATAATAATAATAATAATAATAATAATAATAATAATAATGAATATATAGCGCTATATCATACAGAGACACAAAATAAAAGGTTGCACTAATCATTATAAGTTAATAAGTCAAATGTGAGCATGCAAACACACAAACTAACAACAACTACAACACAATAATACATACAACACATGGATTATACGCAATCCTTGCAGGGCAATAGAATCTGCTGTTGAAGCAGGGAAAACTAGATGAGCAGAAGTAAAATATAGGTTTGAAATAAATTGACTGTGAGACTGAACAAAAGTGTCATAAAGAAGGCCTTGGCGGAGAATTGTTGAGAGGGAGAATCATTCAATAAAATACTAGAAATAATGTAGAGCATAAGAGCGGAACGGCCGATGGGCGTGGATTGGTTGAATCTAGGTATTCGTAAGGACAAGGTATCTGCAGCAGAGCGGAGAGAACGAGGAGTGTACAAGTGAAGACATTCACAGAGGTAGACGGGTGCTGTTTTATGGAGACATTTGTAGCAGAGGGTACTGATCTTATAGTTTACTCTCTGTGGCACAGGCAGCCAGTGGAGAGATTGCAAGAGAGGGGTAATATGCTCAGATTTTTTTCTTTCTGAGGATTAGTCGAGCTGCAGAGTTTTGTATACGTTGAAGGGATTGGATTGATGATGCTGGCAGACCAGCCAACAGAGAATTGCAATAGTCCAGACGTGAAAGAATGAGAGACGCAACAAATTTGGATGTTGCATCTGTGGACATCCCACATAACTCTTATTTCATATGTGGAACTGAAATCACATCCCACATCACTTCTTCTTTTGTATATGAAACTGAAACCACATTACATTCCATATCACACTTATCTTGTGTGTGTCAGTGAAATCATATCCCACATCACTCTTATCCCATATGTGGAACTGAAATCATACCCCACATCACTCTTCTCTTGTTTGTGGACCTAAAGCCACATCCCGCATCACTCTTATCTAATATGTGGAAATGAAATCACATCACACATCACTCTTATTTCATATGTGGAACTGAAGGCACGTCCCACATCACTCTTATAACATATGTGGGACTGAAACCACATCCCACATCGTTGTTATATCACGCCACTATGTGGAACTGAAAACACATCACACATCATAGGCGTGGAACAGAAACCACATTCCACATTACCGTTATATCACGCCACCATGCATGTGATACTGAAAACACATTCAGCATCGTTGTTATAATTATGCCGCTATGTCGATCTAAAACCACACTCCATACGTTGTTATATTATTAATTATTAGACCATTATGTAGAACTAGAACTTCACTCCATATCGTTGTTATGTTATGCCATTATGTAGAACTAAAACCTCACTCCATATCGTTGTTATATTGTGCCATTATGTAAAACTAAGACCACACTCCATATCGTTGCTATGTTGTGCCATTATGTAGAACTAAAACCACACTCTATATTGTTGTTATGTTATGCCATTATGTAGAACTAAAACCACACTCCATATCGTTGTTACATTATGCCATTTGTAGTATGTTTGTCCGTCGTGTCCGACGATGACCTCCAAATAAGCAGAGGAGGCAGCTGCTGTTTTGGAAATTGGGCAGAAATTTGATTATAGTGGAGATGCCTTGCCCACAGTACATCCCCACTCTTTCGGCCAAGTGGGCATAAGGACAGTCAGCGTTGGAGATGTTCTCCAAATGCCAACCAGCCCCCAGGGCTGCAGCACATAAGGACTGTTTTAAGTCAAGCCTTTATGTGGAACTAAAACCACACTCCATATCGTTGTTATATTATGCCATTATGTAAAACTAAAACCACACTCCATATCGTTGTTATATTGTGCCATTATGTAGAACTGAAACCACACTCTATATCGTCGTTATATTGTGTGCCATTATGTAGAACTAAAACCACACTCCATATCGTTGTTATATTGTGTGCCATTATGTAGAACTAAAACCTCACTCTATATCGTTGTTATATTGTGTGCCATTATGTAGAACTAAAACCACACTCCATATCGTTGTTATATTGTGTGCCACTATGTAGAACTAAAACCTCACTCTATATCGTTGTTATATTGTGTGCCATTATGTAGAACTAAAACCACACTCCATATCGTTGTTATATTGTGTGCCACTATGTAGAACTAAAACCTCACTCTATAATCGTTGTTATAAATTTTGTGCCATTATGTAGAACTAAAACCACACTCCATATCGTTGTTATATTGTGTGCCACTATGTAGAACTAAAACCTCACTCTATATCGTTGTTATATTGTGTGCCATTATGGAGAACTAAAACCACACTCTATATCGTCGTTGTATTGTGTGTCATTATGAAGAACTAAAACCACACTCTATATCTTTGTTATATTATGCCATTATGTAGAACTAAGACCACACTCTATCTATCTATCTATCTGTCCCGTAGTCTGACGACCGTGGGGGCACCCTCAAAGACTCAACAACCAGTTCCCTCCATTCCTCTCTCTGTTCTGCCTTTCTCAGGGTTTTGTTGAGTTCTAGGCCTGTCCATTCGCTGATGTTATCCTCCCAGCTCTTCCTTGGTCTGCCTCTTCTTCTTCCTCTTTGGACAGTGCCTTGTAAAACTGTCTTTGCAAGTCCTTTGGATCTTGTGACATGCCCATACCATTTAAGTTTTCGCTTTTTCACGATCGTTAGAAGGTTCTCATAGGGTCCAATGGTTTGCTGGATTCTGTTATGCACGCTTTCGTTGCTTATGTGGTCTTTGTAGGAGATGCCAAGGAGTCTCCGAAAGCATCTCATCTCCACTGCCTGTACTCTTCTCTCCAAATCTGCAGTCAGGGTCCATGATTCACAGGCATACAGAAATATGGATATGACAAGGGAGCGCATTAGTCTGATCTTGGAGATAAGTGAGATATTTTTTATCTCTCCAGATGGTGTTTAGTTTTGACAAAGCTGTTATTTCTGTGCAGTCCTGCATACTAACTTCTGGCTTGGATCCCTGGTCTGATACAATGGCTCCCAGGTACTTGAAGCTTGAACTGTTTCCAGCTTCTGGTCATTAACCCTGATATCAGTGCTAATGCCGTTGGTGTTAGTTAGTCATCAGTTTGGTCTCCTCTGAACTGATTTCCATCCCGTATGTTTTGGAGGCCTTATTCAAGTGTTCTGTTAGGCTGGCAAGCTTTTTCTGATCCTGCATTCCATCAATGTCATCTGCGAAGGGGAGGTTTGTGATCGTTCTGCCACCAATGCTGACTGATCCTTCATGATTTTCCAGTGCATCAGCCATGATTCCTCAAGGAAGATTTTTGAAAAGAGTGGGTGAGAGTAGAAAAGCCCTGCCTTACCCCCAACTGTTTGTTCGAAACCATTCTCCAATGTTGTTGTTGTAGAAACACTGCACTGGTGGCCTCGCTGTACAGCTGTTTGATGACTCTGATCAGGTTTGCATTGATGCTGTACAAATTCATGTTGCCCACAAAGCTGCATGCCACACCCTGTCAAATGCCTTCTTAAAATCGATAAATACTGGTAAAGGTCTTGTGATGTTGAAGGAAAACCGCCCCACATAGTATTCGAGGTTGAATATCTGTTGGGTTGTGCTGCGCCCTCTCTGAAACCTGCTTGTTCCCAGCAATGAGTCTCTGCTTGTGGTTCAGTCTATTCAATATTATCTGCAGCATGACCTTGCTTGGTGACATATGAGGCTGATTGTGCGGAAAATTATGGCATTGTTGTAGATTTCCTTTCTTGGGGAGGTGATGATGATGACTGTGTCCATGGTTTTGGGCCATTTCCTGTCTGCCAGATCTTTTTGCAGATTCTTAGTAGGCGCTGATCATGGTTTCCCCCTCCAGTTTGGGACCAACTCACTGGAATGTTGTCAGCCCCTGCTGACTTCCCCTTTTTCAGCGATCTGACTGCTGTTTCCACTTCTTCTCGGAGGATAGGTGACTGTCTGTGTCTTTGCTTTCGGGTACATTAAGACTTCTGGATCTCCTGCTTTCTATAGTTATACAGGTGGGAGCAGTATTCTGTCCATCTGTTCAGAATATCCGGGTCGTCAGTGAGACACTTCCCATTTTTGTCTTGGATTGTTAAACCTTTTCTCTGTTTGTGCTACCCCAGTCTTTCCCCACTGATATGCTTTCTTGCTATTGTTTTTCTTGATGTTCTCTTCAATGTCTTGGCACGTTCACCGATCCTTTTCTCTTTGCCTCCGTCATGGACTTCCTGATTCTTTTGTTACTGCCCTATATTGTTTCTGCTCTTTCTTTGTTTCATTTTTCTTTTTCTTCAACTCTCTACGCTTGTCGCATAGTTGTGGGATGTTAGTGTGACCCATGGTTTTTTGACTGGTCGGTGTTTGCCAAGAAGCTCGCTTGCTGTTTCAGTCACTGCTGTATTGAAACAAATCGTCAGTGTATCTATGTCTGAGGTACACAGTGAGTGCTGCAAACTTTCCCCCTATCCTTGCTTGAAAAATTTCTAATACCTCTGGGTCCTTCAGTTTCCCTCGAGGTAAAATTTGATCCTGATGTTGTTCCGCTTGTGGATTTTCTTAGACGTAGTCGGAAAGTCATCATCACAAGATCTGATCACTCCCCACATCAAATATCTTTTGAAAAATATTAGCCACTATGTAGAACTAAAACCACATCATATCGTTGTTATATTATGCCATTATGTAGAACTAAAATCACACTCCATATCGTTGTTATATTATGCCACTATGTAGAACTAAAACCACACTCTATATCGTTGTTATATTGTGTGCCATGATGTAGAACTAAAACCACACTCTATATCGTCGTTATATTGTGTGCCATTATGTAGAACTAAAACCACACTCTATATCGTTGTTATAGTATGCCATTATGTAGAACTTAAACCTCACTTCATATTGCTGTTATACCACACCATACCATACCATACCATACCATACCACATAATATAGTACCGTGTACATACAACGCACGACCTCTATCTCACGTCACTATGTGCAACTGAAAACTGCATTTTACCTCTCTGTTACCTCACATCACTATGTATTCCCAAAACTGTATTGAAGGTCTTAATTATCCGACGTCACTATTGTGTAGTAAAAAAACTTATTTTCCTTTAAAAAAAAATCATTATCTCACGTCACTTCCTGTAGCTGATACAACATCTCAAGTATTGATTATCTGACGTCATCACATGTACTAAAACTGCATTCCACTGGGTTGTTTTTGTTTATCATATCACGTCATCATGTTTGACTAAAACCCCATTTTAAGCTTTTTACTGTCTCACTGACACTATGAAATGCTGACACTGCATTAATTTTCAGTGGCTTAATTGTCTCACGTCAATATCTCTGATTGAAACTGTAATCCATCTTCAGAATCTCTCTGCTTTTACGTGCAGAGTGAGGGGTATACAAAGTGTTTGATTTTATCATCTTTATGACAACGACAACAACAACAACAACAACAACAAAATCCTAAATGCTGAAAAGGACGAGGAAAACATGTAGCAAGAGATCTTTTATTTATTTTTTAATCAAATTTTATTTATTCTTTTATTTCGAGGGTAATGGAATAAGCACTCGTGTGCCTTTTTTTCAATCCAGTCCCCCGTGTGTATGCAGTTTCGTAAATGTTGTCATCCGTTCCCACCGGTACAAAGAAGATCGAGAAGCAAAGTGTGTAGGAGAGTGTCATGTTGTTGTTCTTGTTGTTGCTGCTGCTGCTATTGCTGCTGCTGCTGTTGTTGTTGTTGCTCTTGTTGAGCGCCCCCCCCCCCCCCCCCACTTAACACCCTGGAAGGTCACCCAGAATAATAACTATGCACTCTGTCTCACTCATCCTACCTGGGAATCACTGTGGGACAGTATAAGGTACACACTAGATAAACAGGGGGGGGACAGGATAGCCTTGTGGTTAGAGTGATGCTCCCGTGTCTGCTGACCCGGGTTCGAATCTCGTTCAAGAGGATTTTTTTTCCTCTGGTGTTAACATCAGTGCCGGCTCCGCTCTCCCCACCAATAGTCCTTCGGGTGAGACTATAAACCGAGGCCCCGTGTGCGAACGCACGCAGAACATCTTGCGCGCACACATTAAAACCCGTTCCGCTTTAAGGAAGAGTAGGCCATTGTGAGCCTGTGGGAACGGATGACAAAATTGACAAAACTGCATACACACGGGGACTACATGTAAAAATGCAGATCAGTGCTTATTCCATTATCCTCGAAATAAATGAAAAGAGTATTTTTGATCTGACTCTTCTAGGTCATTCTGATCCCAGATTGAAAAGCTCCTAGCTCTCCATGTAGGCAGCCATACTCCAACTTCAAGGAATCTCTACTACCCCACCCACCCCTATTCCCCTCAAACTGGAGATTACAGTCTTGTTATGCAAACAGCTTGTCATAGAGGAAGACAATCTCAACATATAACATTCCGAATATTAACCATCTTTTGATAATAGGCCTTGGCAATGAGCTTACATCAATTAGCTGACAGCTTTGACCTGAGCTGCTTCTTCTTCTTCTTCTGCTGCTGCTTCTGTTTCTGCGTCTGCTTCTTCTACTTCTGCTTGTTTCTGCTTCTGCTTCTGCTTCTTCTGCTTCTGCTTCTGGGTTTTGCTCTCTTCTTCTTCTTCTTCTTCTTCTTCTTCTTCTCCTTCTGATTCTACTTCTTCTTCTTCTTTTTCTTCTTCTGCTGCTGCTGCTGCTAAATGCTTCTGCTTCTGCTTCTTCTGCTGCTGCTTCTGCTTCTTCATCTTTTTCCTTTTCCTCTTCTTCTTCTGCTTCTGCTTCTTCTTCGCAATTCTTCTTCGCAATTCTTCGCTATTCTTCTTCTTTGCAATTCTTTGCAATTCTTCTTCTTTGTCAGACACTAACCACTGTTGTCTGTCATTATGAGCGAAAAATGCGTTGCGCTGTCGATACGCTGCTGACAAGTCAGGCCCAGCGCAACCGACTTCGGCATAGGAAAGAATTGTTATCCTTTTAAATCTTTCTTGGCGGGATAAAGGCAGGAGAATTGACAAAAAAGACAAAATAATAGACAAGAAGGTGACATTTCGAAAGATCAATGCAGAAACAAAGAGAGGGATAGAAAAGAAAGGGAATTTCCTAGCACAGAATTTCCAGAAGGTGAGGATGCTTTTTGATCTGACGGGTCCCCTAGCATCCCCACAGTTGGATGAAGAGGGGGGGGGGGGGGGGAGAGAGGGATTAGTCCGAGCCAACGAAGCCAACTGGGGAGGATAGCTCAGTGGTCCCGAGCACTCGCTTTGCTCCGAAGCTAAGGTTTTAAACAACATTTGAGCGTGATTACCAAAAAAGAGGTGACCGTTTGTGCCCAAGTAGCTTTAGTACAACCCCCCCTCACCCACCATAACCCGTAATGAGGGTACCTTGCCCTCTTTAGAAGGTCAGAGAAGGTAAAGCAGCGAGGGAGGGGAGAGGAGAGGAGAGGAGAGGAGAGGAGATGGGCGCCGCCGCGCCTCAATATCACTGGCCCCTAGAGAAACCTCGCTCCCCTTTACGATCACATAGGTTATGGGAACACCTTTACCTGTTC
>CM054157.1:17196814-17199314 GCA_028751875.1 Rapana venosa
TCTCAAGAGGGAAAAAGTCATAGATTGTCTTACTCTTCAAGAGTTAACACCTTGAAGAAGAGTAATTCAAGTCTGGGCCATTTCTAAACTGTGTACTCTTTCCATAATTTATGCAAACACAATGTCAAATACTTTAGCGGCTGCAGTTAAAGTGTCAAAAAAGTGAATAGAGATTAAAGAAAGTCACAGATCGTATTACTCCTCAGAAATTAACACCTTAAAGAAGAATAAATCGAGTCTGGGTCATTTCCAAGGTGCCAGCTCTTTCCATAGTTTATATTATCCAAACACAATGTCAAACACTGTCAACCACTACTGTAAAGATGTCCTTATAAAGTGAATCGACAGTGGAAAAAGTCATCTATTGTCTTACTCCTTAGGAATTAACACCTTGAAGAGAAAAAAAAGAGGTCTCTTCTTTCCCAGCAGCTGACATAGAAGGGAGTAGGGTTTTTTTTTCTTTTGGGGGTGGGGTGGGTGGGGGTGGGGTGGTCTTTTCATTTTCTTTTCTTTTGTAATTGTCAACGAATGATTCAAGGAAGAATGGGGATGGAGATGAATCAGATAAAGTGTGTCTGTTAGGGAGGGGGGGAAGAGTTGGGCGGGTTGGTGGATCTGTATGTGTCAAAGTCAAGTCAAAGTCAAACTTTTATTTTCAGATGGTACATTGAATAAGTAGTGCATTTGCCTTTTCCATCAAGCCATCTATCTAAAAAACAAAACAAAATAAGGTAATATATATGCAGATGTGTGTGTGTTCGGGTGGAGTGTGTGATGTGTGTGCGTGTGTGTGTGTGTGTGTGTGTGAATCTTGAATCTTTAATCTTTTGTGCTTGTGCGTGCGTGCATGCGTGTGCATGCGTGCGTGTATCTGTCTGTCTGTCTGCAAAGAGGGAGGGTGGAGAAGAGTAAGATAGGAGGATAGGCTGTGCTCTTTCTTTGAAGGTGAAACAGAGCGTTTCATTAAAAGACAATAATATCAACTTACTTAACCAGTCACCGTAGCCGGGTGGTTAGTGTCTTGGGTTTCTGATTCTGGCTTGTAAAGTTGCGGGCTCAAGTCCCATAATGGAATTGCGTGAGGGGGAGGGGGAGGGTGTTTGTGTGTGTGTGTGTGTGTGTGTGTGTGTGTGTGTGTGTGTGTGTGTCCATGTGTGTGTATGTGTGTGTGCGTGTGTGTGGGTGTGGGTGTGTGTGGGTGTGTGTGGGTGTGTGGGTGTGTGTTTGTGTGTTTGTGTCTGTCTGTCTGTCTGTCTGTCTTATTTTTTATTTTTTTATTTTTTATTTTATATCGAGGATAATGGAATAAGCACTCATGTGCTTTTTTACATGCAATCCCAGTGTGTATGCGGTTTTGTAAATTCTGTCATCTGTTCCCAGTGGCACACAATGGCCTACTCTTACGAAAAGTGGAACAGGATTTAACGTGTGCGCAAGATGTTCTGCGTGCGTTCGCACACGGGGCCTCGGTTTATAGTCTCATCCGAAAGATTTTGGGAACATTGGAGTCTGCACTGATGTTAACCCCAGGGCAAAATATCTCCTTGAACGGGAATCAAACCCGGGTCGTCAGATTGCGATCGCAATGTTCTAACCACTCGGCTATTCCGTTCCCTTTAGGTGTCCATGTGGTGTGTGTGTGTGTGTGTGTGTGTGTGTGTGTGTGTGTGTGTGTGTGTGTGTGTGTGTGTGTGTGTGTGTGTTTGGGTGTGTGTGTGTGTGTTGTTGTGTGTGTTTGGGTGTGTGTGTGTAAGTGTGTGTGAGTGTGTGTAAGTGTGTATATGTGTAGGTTTTTCTATTCCTCAGCTAGAGTTCCAAGGTTCATCAATGGTGATATTTTGCGTAAACGACCGTTTTTAGCCTACCACGAAGGTAGGGTTTTTTTTATATGAATTTTGTCAATGCTACAATTCTCTCCCACGCTGGTCGGATGTGCTGGACCTGACTTGTCAGGCGCTTAACGGCAGCCCAACGCATTTTCGCTCACATGACAAGCAAGCCTAGTTGCTTGTCTGAGCGTTCGACGGCCGACGAAGAAGAAGGTATCATTCTTTAAGATTAGTCCTGTATCAATAATCTAAACATAACCCCAACAACCGGGAAACAAATTGGCGCTCTGAAGAAAAACAAAAGTCTGACTTCCAGACTTACCGTTACACACACAGACATACGCACGCGCGCACGCACACTCACGCGCACGCACGCACACGCATACACACACACGCACGCATGCACACACCTAATCTCCAAAATTACCGTTACACCTACACACACATATTACTCCCCCCCCCCAAAAAAGTCCTTGCTGCGCCCTTGCGTGTCAACTGTTCATAGATCGGAAAAGTGCCTACTCCAAGGGCGATGGGCATGGTTCCCAATGTACTATACCCTTCGTGCCCTTGAGGCGATTTTTAAACACACACACACACACACACACACACACACACACACACACAACACACACACACAAAACCCAACACAAAAAACCCAAACCCGTACA
>CM054157.1:17204314-17254314 GCA_028751875.1 Rapana venosa
AGAGGTAATGTACACGCCAATAAAGTCAGGAGTTCATTGTTCAAATCTCAACTCAAAAGTTACCATTGTTTAACGCATCCTTACCTAAGGTGAGATGATGGAGAGGTAAAATATACGTCAAAGAAAAAAAGAAGTCATTGTTCAAATCTTAATATAACACACACACACACACACGCACGCACGCACGTACACACGCACACACACACAAGATTCCAGATTCCAGATTCAATTCCTCTCACCCCTTTTTGGGGGGGTATGAAGGATTACAAACAAATTGAACAGGAGAATAAACCTAACAGCAATATACTCACACCACCCACACACTAGTTACTCCGACCACTAGACAATGACTGGCAGTTTGGCCAGCATGGTAGGTAGTCTTTCGAATGAAAACGTTCATTGTTCAAACCTTGTCTCAAAAAACTCCACAACAATCCTTCTTCTCCCTCCTCCTTCCCCCCTCCACCCCCCCACCCCCCCCCATCCCCCCGCCACACACACACACACACACACACACACACACACACACCTTGGATTCACTAATGCCATAAAACGCAGTCTGTAGAAGTGAAAGGCTTGCAGATACATTGTGAGAGAGACGCCAAGAAATCTACAACAAACAGAACTGTCCATGACAACAACAACAACAACAACAAAACCTCTATCAGAAAAGCAAATAAAAAATATTTTAAAAAATAATCTACTGTCACTGTCAAAAAAACAACACTCACTCACACACACACACACACCCGCACGCGTGCGCGCATACACATACACACACTACAAAAAGGAAAAAGGAGGTCGAGGGATGGGGGGGATCAGGATAGAGAGAGACAGAGACAGAGGCAGAGAGAGAGAGAGAGAGACAGAGAGAGACAAAGACAGAGAGAAAACCAAACCACAGCAAAAGTAAATGCAACCAGTGAAAACAACCTAAACCCAAAAGCGAACCAAACAAAAACAAAAGAAACATGGCAGGCAAGGGAAGGAACCAAAGATAGGCAACACACACACACATAAGCCTGTGGGTTGCTGCAGAACTGAGTGAAACCTAACCCCTTTAGACAAAACAAATGGCTGATATAGTTAACCGGCTCTATTGCCTCCACAGAGAAAGAGAGAGAGAAAGAGCAAGTTTATTATTTCATGTGGGTAATAGATTAAGTTACAAAGACTATTTTTTTCATCAAGCCCTCACGAAAAGAGAGAGAGAGAGAGAGAGAGAGAGAGAGAGAGAGAGAAGAGAGAGAGAGAGAGAGAGAGAGAGAGAGAGAGAGAGAGAGAGAGAGAGACAATGCAATCTTATTTGAGAAGGGTAATAGATTAAGTTACAAAGACTTTTTTTCATCCAGCCCTCATGAAAACGAGAGAGAGAGAGAGAGAGAGAGAGGAGAGAGAGAGAGAGAGAGAGGAGAGAGAGAGAGAGAGAGAGAGAGAGTGAGAGAAGGAGAGAGAGAAGAGAGAGAGAGACAATGCAATCTTATTATTTGAGAAGGATAATAGATTGAGTTACAAAGACTTTGTTTCATCCATCCATCAACATGAGAGAGAGAGTCAAGTCAAATTCTTTTATTTCAAGGATAATAATGACTAAGCACTGTGTAGTGGGTTGTTTTTTAATCCAGTTCCCGCCCTTATCCGATAACATCAATATAGAAAAAAGACTAATTAGGAGAGAGAGAGAGAGAGAGAGAGAGAGAGAGAGAGAGAGAGAGAGAGAGAGAGAGAGAGAGAAATAAACAATCCTATTTCACTAAGGTAATAGATTAAGTTACAAAGACTTGTTTCACCCAGCCCTCAACATGAAAAGAAAAAAAAAAGAGAGAGAGAGATTTGAGAGAGAGAGTCTTGATTTTTTTTTCCATTTTGTTGTGTTACTTATTTTGCTCTGTTTTTTCCCTTCTCTTCTCCAACCCTCAACATGAATGGAAAGATGAGAGAGACAGAGACACAGAGAGAGACAAAGACGGACAGACAGACAGAGAGAGGTTCCTTTTTTTTGTTTCCCTAATTTTTTATTCCTTTTGTTGTTGTTGTTTTTCCTTTCTCTTCTTTCCCTCGGGCAGACAACTCAGTTGTCATGGCAGTAAGAGGGCTTAAGTCTACTAATTAACATACAGCACAATGCCATATTTATGCCCCTTAACAAACACCCCCATGCTGATCTCCCCTGTGCGATCTTCTGGCTCACAATGATCCCCCCTTACAGGCAAACAGATCTGTGTGTGTGTATGTGTGTGTAAGAGAGAGAGAG
This sequence comes from Rapana venosa, assembly GCA_028751875.1. Lineage (NCBI taxonomy): Eukaryota > Metazoa > Mollusca > Gastropoda > Neogastropoda > Muricidae > Rapana > Rapana venosa. The sequence goes on from CM054157.1 coordinate 17,206,569, forward strand.
AGAGAGAGAGAGAGAGAGAGAGAGAGAGAGACTCAATTGTTCATTTCACATGGGTAATAGATTGAGTTAGACATTTTTTCATCCAGCCCTCAGATTGAAGAGAGGGGGAGCTTTTTCGGGTTGTTGTTTTAAAAAAATGTCTTTTGTTGTTGTTTTTCCTTTCTCTTCTGTCCCTCAGGCAGACAACTCAGTGGTCATGGCAGTGAGAGGGTTTAGGCTTACTGATTAATATACAGCACAATGCCATATTTATGCCCCTTAACAAACACCCCCATGCTGATCTCCCCTGCTTGATCTTCTGGCTCACAATGATCCCCCCTTACAGGCAAACAGACCGCTCTGTGTGTGTGTGTGTGTGTGTGTGTGTGTGTGTGTGTTGTAAAAGAGAGAGAGAGAGAGAGAGAGGAGAGAGAGGAGAGAGAGAGAGAGAGAGAAAGAAAGAGAAAGAAATAATGAATGAAATAATGAATGAATCTTTCATTTTTTAAATGAATCTTTATTTTTCAAAGGTAACAGATAGACAGAGAAAAAGAGAGTGAGAGAAAGAGAAAGAGAGTGAGTGAGTGAGTGAGTGAGAGAGAGATTTTGGTTTCTTTGTTATGTTTTCCGTTTTGTTTTCTTTTTTTCTTTTGTTGTCCCCCCAACCCCAACTCCACCTCTTGTCTTCTGTTCCTCAAGCAAACAACTCGAGTGGTCATGGCAGTAAGAGGGTTTAGGCCCACTCATATACAGCACAATGCCATATTATCCCCCTTGACAAACCTCCCATGCTGGTCTCCCCTGTGGGATCTGTTGGCTCACAATAATTGCCCCGCTCCCCAACACCCCCCCCCCCCTTCCCACCCCCCTTAGGCAAACAGACGTATGTGTGTTTGTGTGTATGTGTCCGAGGGAGAGAGACAGACAGACAGACAGAGACAAATATACAGAGAGACAGGGAGAGGGGAAATGAGACAAGACACAGTCAGAGAGAGAGAGTGGGAGGGGGGGGGGGGTAACAGCATTGTTGTTCAGGGTACATCAGTATTTGTTATGGGTTCTAAAAAGAAGTGTGTGTGTGTGTGTGTGAGGGAGGGCATTGTTCTTCTCTGATAAATCAGTGGTTGATACATATAGTTTGATTTTGTTGTTGTTGTTGTTGTTGTGAGGGCTCAAAACAGAAAAGAAGAAAACCCAATGGCGTGTGAGTGTGTGCATGTGCGCATGCACGAGTGTGTGTGTATGCATGTGTGTGTGTGCGCGCACGTGCACCGCCTGCGCGTTTGTGTATATGTAAATGTGTGTGTGTGTGTGTGTGTGTGTTTCTTCTGTGCATGTCCCTGTAGCATGTCAAGTGTCAGTCAAACAATACAAGATAAAGTCAGTGTGTGTATGTGATAAAACGAAAAATTTGTTGTCCCCCTCTTATCAATTATATATATTTTAATATATATATATATATATATATATAATATATATAATATGTGTGTGTGTGTGTGTGTGTGTGTGGGGCAGGTTTACCATCGATTCCTTTGTTATGTGCACCACAAGCAGATCCTATGTTCTATGTGGTGGTAAACAAAAGGCCACCCACTGTCTTCTTGCAATGGAAAACTACATTCTCCTCGTCTGCTTTGAGTGCTGAGTCTATTATAACGAGAACCCCTCACCCACCCCACCCCACCCCCAAAGCAAAACAAAAACAACAAGATTAACCCCACCACCCCCCCAAAAAAAAACCCAGCTTGATTGTAAGTTTTCTGTCTATTATCAATCACAGAAAAATGAAATAGCTTTTGTTTGTAGCTGCTTGTCACACGCTTCAGTAACTTTTGCGGACTACTCTATGTGTGCGTGCGTGTGTGTGTGTGTGTGTGTGTGTGTGTGTTGTGTGTGTGTGGTTTCTGTCTGTGTGTTGTGTGGGGCGGGGTGGGGGGGGGGGGGGTTTCTTGTGGGTGAGTGGTGTGTGTTTTGTGTGTGTGTGTGTGTGTGTGTGTGTGATACAATTACGATTGCATTCACTGTAAGAATATTGTACTTTAGAGAAAACGAAAACAGCGGCGCAGATTACGATATATGATTAAACAAAAATATGGAAACACTAAGCCATTATTATTATGATTAGGCAGAAGGTCACTGACTGGCTGGCCTAAGCTAAGTAAGCTGAGTTGGGCTGGCCTAGGCTGGCTCATACTTATGGACTGGGGTTGGCGGGAGGCCATACCAGCAAAAAGGTCAACCAACTTCTCAGCCAAATCAAGCGGCAGATGAGCCAGCCATGCACTTAGCCAGTCCGCTAGGAAGAAAGCCAGCCGACTGACAGACTGGTTAGCTCGATGAGTGACGGATATTAACATCAGTGCAGACTCCGCTCTCCCCAAAAGTCCTTCGGTGAGACTATAAACCGAGGCCCCGTGTACGAACGCACGCAGAACATCTTACGCACACGTCAAATCCTGTTCCCGCTTTTCGTAAGAGTAAGCCATTGTGTGCCGGTGGGAACAGATGACAGTTTACAAAACCGCATACACACGGGGACTGGTGTACAAAAGCACATAAGTGCTTATTCCATTATCCTCGATATAAAATAATAAAATTTTAAGAATTAAAAACTTTTTTTTAAAGGGAGTAAGACTGATGGAGACACGAGCAAAGAAAGGATATTTATATGCAGGCAGCCCCACTCCCCCCCCCCCCCCCCTCTCTCTCTCTCTCTCTCTCTCTGTATCTGTCTCTGTGTCCTGTCTTGTCTCTGTCTCTGTCTCTCTCTCTCTCTCTCTCTCTCTCTCTCTCTCTCTCTCTCTCTCTCTCTCCTCTCTCTCTCTCTCTCTCTACCCCGTCGAAAAAGGAAGTAGTTAAAACATTTAAAAAGAAAGAAAAAAGTTAAGAAAAATGAACGAATGAATGAATGAATGAATGAATGAATGAAAGAAAAAAAGAAAAAGAAAGAAAGAAGGAAGAAGGAAGGAAGGAAGGAAGGAAGGAAGGAAGGACAGACAAAAAGAAAGGAAAAGGGGGGAAAAAGAAGAAAGAAAGACAAGAAAGACAAGAAAGGGAACCGAAAGAATGAGAGAGAAGAAAAGAAAGGAAAAGAAAAGAAAGTAAGAAAGAAAGAAAGAATGAAAAAAAGAAAGAGAGAACGAAAGGGCTGTATTGTATTGACTTGCACCGTATTGTTTTGTAATATATCGCCTTGTAATGTATCGTCTTGTATTGTATGTATTGTATTGTATTGTATTGTATTGCTTTGTGTTGTATTGCACTCTGTTGTATTCCATTGCACTGTATTATAGTGGACTGTACTTTATTACACTGTATTGCATTGAATCTACTGTAGTACATCGTATTACACTGTATTACATCGCATTACACTGCATTGCATTGTGCTGCATAATGTTGCATAGAAAGAAAGAAAGAGAAAAGAAATAAAATAATTGAAGTTTTCTACTTCAAAGGTCTACCTTAAAGCGCTCAAATAAAAAGATAAAAGGATCAAAGAAAGAAAGAAAGAAAGAAATTTGGACTTTTTTTCTCTGCAGAACTAGAGGCAGAACTATAGGATATTGGTATCCTGTCTAGTTTTCTGTTCTGTTCTTTTTCTTTTTCTTCTTCTTCTTCTTTCTTTTTCTTCTTCTTCTTCTTTCTTTTTCTCCTTCTTCAGTTTTCTATCTTCATCTGTATTTGTTTGCCTTCATGAATTTTTTCCCTTCTGTTTTCTATAGAATTTTTCTAGTGACAAACCCTTGTTGCCATGAGTTTTTACCCACCTTAATTGTCACACACACACACACACACACACACACACAACACACACACACACACAAACTCCAGTTTCATTGGGTTTTTTTAAGAAACTGCTCTTAAAATGCAGGTAAGAAAGGTTTTACAATCGGGTACTCAAATATGATCATGAGTACTGGAAACATTGTCTCCACATAGACATCTGAAATTTCTTGCAATTTTTGTGGTGATGAATGCATTTAATTTTATTCTAAAGTATAGTGTATTAACTCTTCTTGCGGTTACGAAATTTAATTCTGTTTGAGAGGGAGACACGTAACATGAAATAATTATGGGCAGTAGTCAGACAATTCTTTAAAGATTGTTCCTTGAATTGATTACAGATCCTTTAAGCTTGGACTATGACTTTTGTTCTGATAAAGGGTACCCCTTCTGTAGAGATAAGGGAACATGCAGGTCTATTGATTCCATAATTATCACGTCTTGACCCCTCTTTTTTGTAGCTCTGTTAGCCCACTCATTTGAAAAATTGTCAACCTGAGAAGGTACCCAACAAAAAGAAACATGAATACCCCTTAAAACTTAGGAGGTGTATGACATATCTAGTCACAAAAATAATTCTGATTACTTTCTTGGGGACGGGATAGCTCAGTGGTCAGAGCACTGGCTTTCCCAGCTAAGGTTAAGCAGCGTCGAGCGTGGTTACCACTTGGATGGGTGACCGTTTGTGCATCTTGGCTTCAGTACAGCCCCCCAAGTTCACCCAGCTGTAAATGGGTACCTGCCCTCTTTAGGGTCCCGGAAGGTAAAGCAGCGAGGGAGAGGAGATGGGCGCCGCCATCAATATGCTGGTCCCTTGAGAAGTTGAGGTCTCTAATGCCTCGCTACCCTACGACCACATAGGTTGTGAGACACCTTTAACTTTACTTCCTTGGACTGTGGGGATTTTATGGCATACAATACCGACTTAGAGTCTACACAAAGTAAGATCTGAAAGATTTTTAAAAAATGGTAAATCAAGACTATAGTTAGGAGACATGAATAGGAAAAAATTCATCTGCATATATTGAACAATGTTTACCAAGATTGTACGATTTCTCTGTTTTAAGTGCTGGCATGTTTCAAACCTAAGATTTTCCTCTCCTGTTTCACTTTATAGCTGTCCCTGCTTTCAACAGCCCAAATCTCATCACCCTGCCAAAGTGTATAACCTCTGTGTGTGTGTGTGTGTGTGTGTACATTTGGACTTGTTAGAACTACTAATTGCTATTGGTTGCATGGCTGTGTAAGAATGAGTTGAGTGCAAGGGCTTTGATTTGTCTGTGCAAGATATAGTGCTATATAAATTCCATTTATTATTATTATGACGAATGCTGAGCCTGTTCCATGATTTTCTAAAACTGTTATGAAAGCTGCTTCCTTGATAATTTTTGTTAATAGAAGAAGACGTATGAACATTGTGTTGATAATGAAATGCAGATATGAAATGGTGACACATTGGGATTTCTACAAGGACATTGGGCATGTTTCCAACCTCAAGGTTGTAGTGTTGTTGATTATTTTGCTTGGTCTGGATCTATCCAAAAGGAGGTGCGGCATATGAAATTTATCATTTGACAGAGTACTATGATCACTGCCCAGTCCATTTAGACATCTTTATACCATGAGTACTATATAAAGTGTGAGAATGGACGATCTGAGAAAACAAAGAAACAGACACCGTAATACTAATGAGAACAGATAACTATAAAGTTTTAAAATGAAACGATTTGGGGGGGGGGGGAACAAGAACAAGAACAATAATAATAATAATAATAATAATAGTAACAATGATAATAATAATTACAATAATAATAATAATAATACATAAAAATTTACTACCCAGTTTTTGCTGGGATGAAAGCTCAAAAGAAAACAAGAGTTTAAAAAAAACACAAGCAAAAACAACAACAAACAAAACACACACACGCGCGCGCACACACACACACACACACACACACACACACACACACACACACACACACACACACGTTGTAATTCAAATAGACAGACCTTGTGAAAAGTGACCAATTCAGTGGATCAGTGAGCAAGATACCTCTACCGTTTTAGCCTATTATGGTTAGGCTAACTGTACAATTGGCCTTGGCGTGGAGTTGGAAGCAATGTTATCATGAAAAGGTAAGGTAAAGGTGTCCCATAACCTATAAGATCGTAGGGGAGCGAGGCGTCAGAGACCTCACTTCTCTAGGGGCCAGCATATTCAGGGCGGCGCCCATCTCTTCTCCCTCGCTGCTTTACCTTCCCTGACCCTAAAGAGGGCAGGTACCCATTTACAGCTGGGGGAACTGAGAGAACTGTACTGTGAAACCAAGGCGCACGCACACGGTCACCCATCCATGTGGTAACCACGCTCGACGCTGCTTAACCTTGGCTGGGGGAAAGCGAGTGTTCTGACCACTGAGCTGTCCCGTCCCCAATAGTATTATCACTATTATTATTCTTTCGCTTTGTTGCATTATGACAGAGCTGGGGGGGGGAGGTTCTGGCTTAGCTCTACAGGTGTGTTGGGTCTACAATGGGGTGATATATTTTTTTGCTGTGGAGATGATAGGTTTGGAGGAGTGAGTGTAGTAGTAAATGGGGAGGGAGTAGGCTATTGCAGGTGTGTGTCCTATTGTAAGCATGGCAGGTAGGTATGGTGGGGGGTGGGGGGGAAGGGAAGCCTTGAAGACATGGGTACTGATCTGCACGCACGAGTACGTTTAGGTACGTAGTAGGCCTATGTCAAGTGTGTAGACTTGCACAAGAGAGAGTGCATGCGTGCGTGCGTGCGTGTGTGTGTGTGTGTGTGTGTGTCGCGCGCGCGCGCGCGCGCGAGTGTGTGTGTGTGTGTGTGTGTGCGTGTGTGTGCGTGCGTGCGTGTGTGTGTGTGTCTGTATTTGATTTCAGTTGCTGTTAATATTGGTATTATTGTTGGGTGTATTGCTGTTAGGTTTATTCTCCTGTTGAATTGGTTTGTAGTCCTCCATACCCCAAAAGGGGTGCAAGGAATTAAATCTGGAATCGTGTGTTCAAAGACATGTTCACATATACATACACGTGATCTCGCACCACACGGGACGGGATAGCCTAGTGGTTAGAACATTGCGCTCGCAATCTGACGACCCGGGTTCGATTCCCGTTCAAGGGGATATTTTCCCCTGGAGTTAACCTCAGTGCCGACTCCACTCTCCCCAAAAGTCCTTCGGATGAGACTATAAACTGAGGTCCCGTATGCAAACGCACGCAGAACATTTTGCGCACACGTTAAATCCTGTTCCGCATTTCGTAAGCGTAGGCCATTGTGTGCCGGTGGGAACGGATGACAAAATTTACAAAACTGCATACACACGAGAACTGGATGTAAAAAAGGTACATTAGTGCTTATTCCATTATCCTCGATATAAAATAAATAAAAATAATTAACTACCAAACTCTCTAAGTAATTATATACTCCTCCTCTCACCCCCCCACCCCCCTCCCCCCTCCTCCCCCTCCCCTCCCCAGTCCACCCCTCCATCCCCCCAGCCCCCCCCCTCCTCCCCCCCCCCCCCCCCCCCCCCCCCCCCCCCCCCCCCCCCCCCCCTTCCCCCCGTCTTCCCCTTCTTCCTTGGTAAACTTTGATACTGACTCTCTTCTCTGAAAGTCCTTCGGAGGAGACTATAAACCGGGGTTTCACGTTGCGAACTCACGTGGTGCTAGCATGTTGGTTGTGCACACATTAAAACTCCATGGTTTGTGGGAGGGGGGGGGGGGGTCACGAAAGTAACCCATCTTCTTCTTCTTCTTGCTGTTGTTGTTGTTGTTGTTACTACTCTTGTTCATTATCATCATCACCATCATCATCATCATCATTTTCTTCTTTTTTTCCTTCTTTTCCTTCTCCTCATCCTACTCCTCCTCCTTCTTTTTTGTATTCTTCTTCTTAGCATTCTTTGCATTCTCCTTCATCATCGTTATTTCTTCTTCTTCTTTCTTCTTCGCTTCTTCTTACATTCTTCTTCTTAGTCTTGCTTTGCTGTTGTTGTTGTTGTTGTTTGTTACTGTTGTTCACCATCACATCATCATCACTTCTTCTTTTCTTCTCTCCTTTTCCTTCTCTCTCTTTTTTTTTTCTTTTCTTTTCTTCTTCGCTTCTTCTTCTTTTAGCATTCTTCTTTTTCTTCTTTTCCTCCTCCTCCTCTCCTCCTCTTCTTCTTTTCTATTCTTCTTCTTTCTTCTTTGCTTCTCCTTCTTCTTATCTTCTTCTTCTTTCTTCTTCTTCTTCTTCTTTCTTCTTCTTCTTCTTCATCATCATCATTTTCTTCTTCTTTGCCTTCTTCTCCTTCTCCTTCTCCTTCTTCTTCATCACCATCATCATTCTTTGGTCAGGGACTCAAAAGATTCGAAAATTAAGCAACTATTTTACCTACTCGACCGTTTAAATACAATACAACTGATGAACGTCACTGCATAATCATCGTTATACCGTCTTCCGCTGTAGTGCGAGGTCTGAACATGATACCAGTGTACATCTGTTTTGGGGGTTATTCAATCCTTCTGAGAAATGATCACCTAGTCTTTCTCTGGGAGGCGGAATAAGATTTAATGGGTCTGCACACACAAAAAAAAGGTCAGTGGATGAGTTCATGCGATGGGGTGGTGAAGGGGGTTTTACTGTTTCACACAGAAAAACCTGAATAAATGATGTCGTTGTTGTTGTTGTACGGTTCCCATCTTAACACCTTATGCTTCATTCAGCATGACTGTGCACTCCTGTCTTACTCATATCACACGTCTAGGAGTCCCCGTTGAGACTGTAAAAAAATGCACAGGATGAAAATGTGTGTGTGTGTGTGTGTGTGTGTGTGTGTGTGTTGTGTGTGTGTGTGTGTGTGTGTGTGTGTGTGTGTGTGTTGTGTGTGTGGGTGTGTGTGTGTGTGGTCGTGTGTGTGTGCGTAGCTGTTTGTTTGGGTAGTGTTGGTTTTTTTGTGTGTCAAATACCTCGCCATATAGGCAGCCATACTTTGACTTCATAAAGTTTTTTCCCTATCCTTTCATGGAGGACTGCAGGTTTTAAAACAACTTAAACTTCGGTTTCAGGTATTCCTATACATCAAGGACACAGAAAGTAACTGTCTTTGTGCCATCTCTATCTATGATAATGTACCGTTGAATCAAAGGACTACTGTGTTTGTGACATCTCTATCTAAGATAATGTACCGTGGAATCATAGGACTACTGTCTTTGTGCCATCTCTATCTAAGATAATGTACCGTTGAATCATAGGACTATTGTCTTTGTGCCATCTCTATCTAAGATAATGTACCATTGAATCATAGGATTACTGTCTTTGTGCCATCTCTATCTAAGACAATGTACCATTAAAACACAAGGTGACTGTCTTTATGCCATCTATATCTCAGATGGTGTACCTTTATCATTTTATCAATTTATTCTTTTATATCGAGGATAATGGAATAACTCATGTGCTTTTTACATCCAGTCCCCGTGTGTATGCGGTTTCGTAAATTTTGTCATTCGTTTCCACCAGCACACAATGGCCTACTCTTCCAAAAGGCCGAACAGGATTTAACGTGTGCGCAAGATGTTCTGCGTGCAGAGTGATGATATAGCGTTGAATCATGAAGCGACTGTCTTTATTTCATCTATATCTAAGATGACGTACCATTGAAACACAAGAGAACTGTCTTTATGCCATCCATATCTAAGAAGACGTACCATTGAAACACAAGAGAACTGTCTTTATGCCATCCATATCTAAGATGACGTACCATTGAAACACAAGAGAACTGTCTTTATGCCATCCATATCTAAGATGACATACCATTGAAACACAAGATAACTGTCTTTATGCCATCCATATCTAAGATAACGTACCATTGAAACACAAGATAACTGTCTTTATGCCATCTATATCTAAGGTGATGTACCGTTGAATCACAAGGTGACTTTGTGCCATCTATATCTAAGATGATGTAGCGTTGAATCACAAGGTGAATGTCTTTATGCCATCTATATCTCAGATGATGTAGCGTTGAATCACAGGGTGAATGTCTTTATGCCGTTTATATCTCAGATGATGTACCATTGAAACACAAGGTGACTGTCTTTATGCCGTCTATATCTCAGCCGTTTGTGTGGGAGCGGATTGAATGGAAGCGCTCTGATTTGTAATTGCAAGATATAGCGCTCTATAAATTCCACATATTATTATTATTATTATTGTTATATCTCAGATGATGTAGCGTTGAATCACAAGGTGAATGTCTTTATGCCGTCTATGTCTAAGATGACGCACCGTTAGTTCTGATATTCTCTATCTAAATGTTGCTGGGATGGGGGTTTTCTTCAAATGAACGTGAAAGTGTTTGTCATGAGTATTTCTATTCGTTGCGAGATGTTTGTCTGTATGGCTGTCAGTATTTAACCACATTATTTTGTTATGTAAAGCGCTGAAGAAAGCGGTCAATAAATATTCAGGATTATCATCATCATCATCGCAAGCAGCACAGCAGCACAGAATACGTAGTAGATAGTATAGTAGTAGTTATATATAGTATGTATGTAGTAGTAAAAAAAGGTAAGGAGTCCCATAACCTATAAGGTCTTAGGGGAGCAAGGCGTCAGAGACCTCACTTTCAAGGAGCCACATATTGAGGGCGGCGCATTCTCTCTCTCGCTGCTTTAACCTTTCCCTGACCCTAAGAGGGCAGTACCCATTTTACAGCTGGTGAACTGGGGGAACTTACTGAAGCCAAGGCGCAAACGGTCACCCATCCAACTGGTAACCACGCTCGACGCTGCTTAACTTGGCTGGGGAAAAGCGAGTGCTCCGACCACTGAGCTATAGTAGTAGTAGTAGTAGTAAAATGGGGATCCTGTCCATGATCTCATGAACAGAATAAACAAGGACATGAATCTCTTATGATAGTAAGCAGCCCTCTTTTCGACCTGCTTGCAAGATCGTTAGATGCTGGATGCTACAAAGCTTAGTCGATGTTCTTTTAAATCCTAGATACTTAAAAGACATCATTAGCAGGAATTACAGAATCAGACAGACAGACAACAGACAGACAGACAGAAGAGAGAGAGGAGAGAGAGAGAGAGAGAGAGAGAGAGAGAGAGAGAGAGAGAGAGAGAGAGAGAGCTCGGAGCGGGTTTAATCCGTACATTGGCCTTAGGCCACAATACACGGAGTTTTAAGGGAAGGAGAAGAATCAACATACTGGCATGTAAAATATTATGGAAAATGAAATAAATAAAACTAACAACCGATTCTTATGAACCACGATGGTAACGATCATATATGGACTCTGAATTTGATGAATTATACTAGACTGCATAAATATTGTTATTAAGACACATCAAAATCAGTAAGAAGTCAAAATGTAATATTTCAGTTCTAGTTGATAGAAACAATATTTTGCAAAGACATATCTTGTGCCCTCTGCTGTATGGTATGGCGAGCCATAACCCACGCTGTTGTACCAGAGTTGAACACCTAGAGCGCAACTCCATAGCCTTGGAGACTGAAGGACGCCTGTGTATCTTATTTAACACACGCATCAATCACGTCACATTATGACGCAAAAATTTCTTTCATCTATGGAATGTAATAGAAAGGAATGGAATATGGATCTGGGTAGATAATGACTGCGTTCTCCGTTTGAATGGTTTGAGTAGCTCTGAGATTGGTACATTAATACATGCAGTTAAAAACTTATCCTTGGGATGGGAGTACATTGAGTATTTAAACCCAAAACAGTGGGTTTCATTTTTTGAAAATTTTGTTTTACAAAAAGGACAACGGTTTTCTTGATTTTTTAGAGAAAGAGAGAGAGATGGGAGGATGGAAGAGATTAAAGCATTAAGGCACAGAGAGAGAGACAGACAGACAGACAGACAGACAGACAGACAGATGCAGAGACAAAGAGACAAAGAGACAGACAGAGAAAAGAGAGACCAAAGTAGACACAAAGAGACAGAGAAAAGGACAGATGAAAAAATAATAATAAACGCCCATACACCCCCCCCCCCCCACCACCACACCACCATCAAAAATAATAAAGATCCAACCCAATCCAATAACAACAAACCAAAACCAAAGTAAGTGAACGTTTGTGTAAGAACACCCCCAAAAAAACCAAAACAAAACAACAACAACCATAACAAAACCAAAACAATAAAAAAATGTCTGAACAAGAGAGCAGCAATACGAGCAATGCCACACAACAACAACGCCAACAACAATAAAAAACAACAACAATAAGAACAACAAATAACCACACACACACACACACACACGGGATAGCCTGGTGGTTAGAGGGTTGCTTCATTGCACTTCTGATCTGCTGACCTGGGTTTGAATCTCGTCCAAGAGGGCCATTCCCCCTGGAGTTAATTAACACCAGTGCCGACTCCACTCCCCTCCCCTCAAAAAAAAGTCCTTCGGATGAGACTCTAAGCCGAGGTGCCGTGCGCGAACGCACGCAGAACATTTTGTACATACGTTAAAACCTGTTCCACTTTTCAAAGGAGTAGGCCATTGTGTGCTGGTGGGACCGGATGACAAACTTTCGAAAACTGCATACACATGCGGATTGGATTTATATTATATATATATATATAAAAATTAAAATACAATAGTTGCTATATTCCATTATCTCAAAGATAAAAGAAGAACTTATTATTTTTGAAAACGAAATAAAAATACACACAACACACACACACGACACAACACAATCACACCCACACACACACACACACACACACACACCCACTACAAATTCAATTTGTGACAACTTACCTCCTTCAGCAAAGAGTAGACAGGAGAAGGAAAAGACGAAGACGACTAAAGTGAAATGATGAGCAGACGACATGATCGATGACTCGGGGCTCTCCGTTGATTCACGGCAGAAGCAATAGAAAGAAGAAAGGAAGGAAGGAAGGAAGGAAGAAGATGAGCACGAGATGGGTATGTTGTCGTCAGACCTCTACCAAACCGGGCACCTACCCGTTGTGTCAATAGCTTCAATACCTAATGCACTTTGTCACACACCGCATCCTAACCCCCTTCCCTTCTTATATAATGCGTTCCAACCGGGGTGTGACACTTCATTATGAATATGCAATTGTTAAGGCCAATCAACTTCAGGACTTATGTCAGGGGAAAAAACAAAAAAAAACAGGACGGGTGGGAGTGGGAATGGAGGTGGGGATTGGGAGTTGGGGGTGGGAGAGATAAGAAGAAAAGAAAAAAAGAAAGGTGTGGGTTTAGGTGAGGGTGTGTGTGTAGGGGTGGGGATATGGGGAGTGGGTGGATGTTGTGTGTGTGTGTGTGTGTAGGGGGTGGGAGGTGGTGTGTGTGTGTGTTGTGTGTGTTTTGTGTGTGTGTGTTGACTGCGAGGTGAAGGGGGAAGGGTGGGGGAAGGGGTTTTAGTGTATGGGTTGGTGGTGTATGGGTGTGTGTGTGTGTGTGTGTGGGGTGTGGTGTGTGTGTGTGTTTTAAGGTCTCTTCATAAAAATTGATAATAGACACATTAAAACAATGTGTATGTTGTGTTTCTGAGTCTCTGTGTGTGTGTCTGTGCGCGCGCGCGCGCGCGCGTGTGTGTGTCTGTGCATGTTTGTGTCTGTGTGTGTCTGTTTATGTATATGTGGGCGCGGGAGGGGGATAAGGAGAAAGAGTGGGGGGGGGGGGGGGTGAGTGGATGGAGGTGCAGTTGGAGAGAGAAGGCTCTCTCTGTCTGTCTGTCTGTCTGTCTGTCTGTCTGTCTGTCTGTCTCTCTCTCTCTCTCTCTCTCTCTCTCTCTCTCTCTCTCTCTCTCTCTCTCTCTCTCTCTCTTCTCTCTCATTTAATCAGGATCTCTTTCTTGTTAGTGCATGCACTCTCTTGCCTCTGTATGTGTGTGTGTGTGTGTGTGTTGTGTGCGTGCGCGCGCGCGCGCGTGCGTGTGTGTGCGTGCGAACGTGCGCATGCGTGTGTGAGTGTGTGTGTGTGCGTGCGTGCGTGAGCGCGCGCGCGCGCGCGTGTGTGTATGTGTACGTGTCTGTGTGTGAATCAAAGTCCAATGATCTACATGTTAGGGCCATAGACCCGTGAAAATGGAGTTCTCATTCCATTAAAAGCAATGTACATAGTCCTACATAGGTATAGCTACACAATTCCACTTTGAAATGGGGTGTTTCCTGATCAGAAGGATATACTTTATAGTCGCAATTACAGGGGTTTTCAAAACGATGCCTTTGTTTCTGCAAGATAGCAGTAACATTCATCTGGACATTGAGGTTTGTCTGTAGTGTTTGTTGCTGTTGGTTGTTTTTGGTTGTTGTTGCGCGTTCCCCAGCTTAACACTCTGGGGGGAGGTGGGGAGGGGAGGGGGGGGGGGGGGGCGGCGATCCCCCAACACTTGCACTCTGACTCATTCATCCATCCCACCTAGGAATCATTGTGAGATTGAAAGTGCGCGCACTGAATGAGAGGTTTGAGTGCATGACTGCTTATATTTGTTATTATTTTATTTATACCACTTTAATTCTCGGGAGATTTCTCTGCGTGAAACTTAGGCTGGATCCTCCCCCCCCCCTCCACGGGGAGAGCGCGTCGCCACAAGAGCAGCGCCACCCGGTTTTGTTTTTTTGTTTTTTTTGGTTGTTGAAGTACCTCGCCATGTAGACAACAATACTCCGGACTTCAGAGGATTTGGGTTTTTTCCTCTCTTTTAATCGAGAGTGCAAGTAATTTTGTCATGGACAAAAGCAATATCAACATGATATTCTACTACAAAAACAACATCTTACTGTTGGCCTTGGGCATGTAGCTGAGGTCTTCAGAGACTGACGTAGCTTTTGGCCTTGAGCTCGCTGGGTGGTATAGTTTTGTGGGGGTGGGGGTGGGGGCCTGAGGGTGGGTGGGGTGGGGGGGGCATAAGTTGCTACCTCAGATCAGCAAGTCCTGTACTTTAAGCACACCAAGAAAGGGGCAGCTCTCTCTCTCTCTCTCTCTCTCTCTCTCTCTCTCTCTCTCTCTCTCTCTCTCTCTCTCCTCTCTCTCTCTCTCTGTCTGTCTCTCTCTGTGGGGGGACGGGGGGAGGGGGGGACGGGATAGCCTAGTGGTTAGAACATTGCGCTCGCAATCTGACGACCCGGGTTCGATTCCCGTTCAAGGGGATATTTTCCCCTGGAGTTAACATCAGTGCCGACTCCACTCTCCCCCAAAAAGTCCTTCGGATGAGACTATAAGCCGAGGCCCCGTGTGCGAACGCACGCACATCTTGCTACGTCACACGTAAAATCCTGTTCTGCTTTTCGTAAGAGTAGACCATTGTGTGCCGGTGGGAACAGATGACAGAATTTACAAAACTGCATACACACAGGGACTGGATGTAAAAAAAAAGCACATGAGTGCTTATTCCATTATCCTCGATATAAAAGAATAAAATAGAAAAAAAATGGAATGAAAAATGTGTGTGTGTGTGAATGTGTGTGTGTGTCTGTGTCTGTGTGTGTGTCTGTGTGTGTGTCTGTGTGTGCGTGCTGTTTGCGGGTGTGGTTGCCTATTTATTTTTTGGAGGGTGATCTTTCCGTGCCTGGTTGTTTAAGAGATGATCGCAATCTCAATTACTGTTTATGATGGTTTTTTGTATGCATTTCCGTGTGCCCAAATATGTGGGGGGGGGGGGGGGGGGGGTTCTGGATCAGAGACTTGACTTGACTTGCTTTAGAAGCTTCTACATACCACAGACAAGCATTGTTCACATCCACACTGAACATACTGTGACTCTGAAGATGTGGGCGAGTGGACAGTCTGATAATTCAACATCTTGTAAGATATTTTACGCACGGTAAAGACATTTCACCAGACGAAAAGTATGGACTGACAGTAAGGACATGGAATTTGCGTATGTAGAGTATACTGGTAAAGGGGACGGGATAGCTCAGTGGTCAGTGGTCGGAGCACTCGCTTTCCCCCAGCCAAGTTAAGCAGCGTCGAGCGTGGTTACCAGTTGGATGGGTGACCGTTTGCGCGCCTTGGCTTCAGTACAGTTCCCCCAGTTCACCCAGCTGTAAATGGGTACCTGCCCTCTTTAGGGTCAGGGAAGGTAAAGCAGCGAGGGAGAAGAGATGGGCGCCGCCCTCAATATGCTCGACATAGAGAAGTGAGGTCTCTGACGCCTCGCTCCTCTACGACCTTATAGGTTATGCGACTCCTTTACCTCGTTTACCCTTTTTACCTAGAGTATACGGATTAGACTATAATTATGTGATTCAAGGGCGGAATGCCAGTCTTGCGAACACGAATCAATTAAACGCTGTTTTCATCATTCTCATCATCATCATTGTCATCATCATCATCATCAGCATCAGCATCAATCAAATCCTCCTCCTTCTCCTTCTTCTTCTTCTTCTTCTTCTTCTGCGTTCTTCTTTTCTTCTTCTTCTTCTTCTTCTTCTTCTTCTTCTTCTTCTTCTTCTTCTGCGTTCCCTATACGCTGTTTAAACAAAGCGATGAATATCTTAACATATTCCACAGTCTTTGCTACCCGTACAATGCCATAACCAAACATGATGATAAGATATTTCGAACTTTGCATACACGTGTAGAATCATTCTGACTCTATAGATACAAAAAGCATTGAGTACTACTTTGCAGGATATCTCGAACCATCCATATTAATAACGATCGTGCAACCAAAATTGTATCACTTACCAAAAATATTGACTTTTAAGAGGTAATCTGCTATCTCTCCATGAATAACTGAACGTCGTTGAGTTCTCTGGCTAACACACATGTGTTTTTATGGCTGATCTGAAACGCTCTTTCAATAAAGTCATGACTATTTATCATACCCCATTATCTCTGGGCCGTAAGTTAGCATTGACAGGATACGACAGTCGAACAATCATTATTTAAAAAAGAAGTGTTGGTGAATGTTCTCCGATTGACCGACGCAATCTGATCATTCCTGTAATCCCCTTTTCCGAGCACAATCAGACAAATGTTTATAATCATGTGGACTGGAATGAAAGTCGTGTAGTGAAAATGATACCTAGATTACAATTTATGTGGACTGGCATGAAAGTCGTGTAGTGAAAATGATACCTAGATTACAATTATGTGGACTGGAGTGAAAGTTGTGTGGTGAAAATGATACCGAGATAGTTAATTTTTTCTATATTCCTTTTAAAAAAAATAATTCATAGGCATGCAGGGTGCAGACATTCCATGTCCTAGCCCTTATGTTTTGTTGGCAGTTGGAAGGCAAAACTGACAACTGGCAGCAAACTGTTCACCTAATCCACCCACCCCGCTGACCTGTAGGGATTGGCGCGGGCGTTGCTAATCCGAGCCTCGACCGATCTGGCATCATGTTGTTGTGCTGTGTTGTGTTGTGCTGTGTTGTGTTGTGTCGTGCTGCTTCCTGGGTTAAGCTTGCGTGGTTTGGTTACCTCACACGTCGTAACTCTCTCTTGCCAAGACTACCTTACAGGGGAGCACGAGAGAGAGAGAGAGAGAGAGAGAGAGAGAGAGAGAGAGAGAGAGAGAGAGAGAGAGAGAGGAGAGAGAGAGAGAGAGAGAGAGAGAGAGTCCTTCGGATGAGACTATAAACCGAGGCCCCGTGTGCGAACGCATGCAGAACATCTTGCGCACACGTTAAATCCTGTTCCGCTTTTCGAAAGAGTAGGCCATTGTGTGCCGGTGGGAACAAATGACAAAATTTACAAAACCGCATACACACGGGGACTGGATTTTAAAAAGCACATGAGTGCTTGTTCCATTGTCCTCGATATAAAAAAAAAATATGAGTGCTTTGATTTGTTGCTTTACAAGATTCAGCGCTATATAAATTCCATACATTATTATTATTTATTATTATTATTATTATTATTATTATTATTATTATTATTATTATTATTATCATTATCATTATCATTATTATCATTTTTTAGAAACAGACGCAGGGGGGCAGACAGATGAAGAACTGGATGTAGAACATCACAGGCTGGAACAGCCTTGACACGGCTGTGGTGTTGCTGCTACAAAAGGCTGAAGACAGATCATCCCGCAGTAAAGCGTACGACCAACGTGTCCCACCTGTCCTCCCCATGACAACTTTGGTCGGGGGACTGCTGATGCTGCTGCTGCTGCTGATGATTATAATGATAATAATTCACTCTAACATAGCCTCCTCATAAATCCATTTTTCTCGCTCAGCCAAGAAATCACCGTTTATAAAAGACAACAACGTTCGATTTTTTTTCATTGTTAACAACCAGTTCTGAACACTTGGCAGTGTTGTGTATAATATGTTAACCATATTAACCTGAATCTTCAAAAGTTTAATCGAATTGTCTGACAAAAGAACAACACCATCTGCAAATACAGTAGAACTCGGTTATAAGGAGTGCTCGGGGACCGAAAATTTTACTCCTTATAACCGAGGTTCCTTATAACAGAGTTCTCGGATATAAGGAGTACCCAAGCCCAACTACCTTATAACAGGACTTTTGCCGTTTTTCGGTGTCAGAATCAGCAACTCACTCTCTCTCTCTCTCTCTCTCTCGCTCTCGCTCGTACAATGAAACAACAATCTGATGAAAATTACTCAAACAGCTATATTCATCTTTTTTTTTAAAATTCAAAACAAAACAAAACAAAAACATAAAACGCACACTTTGTTAAACTGAAAGGGAGTGTAGTAACCAAAAAAAAAGAAGCAAAAAGGACGCTAAACAACCCCGTTTAGAACAACAAAACCTGAATCCTGAAAGTAAAACAAATGGTAGCAATAAGTACAGAATTATTGTTAATCGATAAGTCCTTTATGAGGCCATAGGCACTTCACTTGGTGAATTCAGTCATGTTGATTGGCTTTACCTACTGGAATACATCATCTGGCATGGTACTGCCTATGATTGAATCAAAATGTGATACGAAATGGAAAAAAAAAAGTCATTTAGTGTAGTAACGTAGCTTACATCACGTAGATCTAACTAAAAATAACATTTTGTAAACGTTCATGAAAAAGCCGTACATGTACATAACAAAGCCTGATGACCGAGGGATGGGAGGGGGTGAAAGGTCTTCATTTTATCTTGAAATCAAAATTTTATTCATCTTGCATACAGCTTTCAGTGTTTCTTTTTTTTCTGTTCTTTTTTTCTGTTTTTTTTTTCAATACTTCACAGATTAACCCATGCACACACATACACAAAGGGCGACCAAAACCGACCCCCCCCCCCCACTCTCTCTCTACTCTCTCTCTCTCTCTCTCTCTCTCTCATCCCCCAGTCTTTCCATTCCTCCCTCCCGCCCCCCCCCCCCCCCCCCCTCTCTCTCCCTCTCTTTCAGGCCCCCTGTCCTCTAGATCTATGTCTTTAGCCCCCCCCCCCTCTCTCTCCTCTCTCTCTCTCTCTAAGTCTGTCACCCACACACAAACACACACAGAGAAGAAGAAGAAGAAGCCTTACCTTGCATCTGTAAACCATTTTAGTAGATGCTGATCGACACTGTCTAATGTGGCAGATCTCGACTTTTTTCGAGAAAGATCTTCCGAACCTTGGGAAACCTGGTTCAAGTATCTTTGGCGATCTCCCCATATGTTACATAGTGTAGTGAAGGGAACCCCCACCTCTTCTGCAATAGCTACTTTCCTTTTTAGAGGGATGGCTTGAATCTTTCGATTATTTCAAGCTTTTCACTGAGGGACAAAGACGTCCTTTTCTTCCGTTCCGACATCTTGGAGACGAACGGAATTGAGTTTCGCGAAAGCAAAGGCCTATGAAATAACTCAACCTACTTTCGGTTTCAAGCTGGTGCAGTCGGCACTCCTTATAACCGGGCTCAGGGTCGATTTGGGGCAATATTTTTGACTCCTTATAAACGAGGTATCGTATAACCGAGCTCCTTATAACCGAGTTTTCGCAAGTCATAACAAAGAACAAAGTAAATCGGGAATTTTTTTTTTGCTCCTTATAACCGAGGTACCTTATAACCGAGCTCCTTATAACCGGGCCCGACTGTAGTAAGATAAGCGTCTGGATCAAATCAGCTGACAACTGAATACCATGCCTGCCATTTTCATTATTAATGTCTTTGGTAAGTGCTTTGACTAGTAAAAAAAACAATAATGGAGAGTACACCTCACCCTGTTTCATTCCATGTAGACCTATTAAAAAAAAGCACCTGTCAGCTTAGCACCAAGTCAAATACAGGCTTTCACAACATCTCATATACCTTTTAGTGCATTCAAAATTTTCTTTTTTCTCTATTTGCATATACATGTTTCGACAGTTTCTCCCTATTTACAGTGTCGAAGGCTTTTCTGAACTCTACAAAGGTAGCGTAACGTTTCCTATGTCTTGGAAATATTGTTGCTTCTGGATCTAGACCATGAGAATAAAAACATGATCAAAGGTTCAATGTTTTTCTCTAAATCCTCCTTGCTCTTTGCCTAAAACTTTGCTAATCTTAATCCTCTTAGAAAACTGTTTATCTGAGGAAAAGCTATACGGGTCACTACAAGTATTAGGTCAAGATTACTCCAGCACGCGCGCATGTCAGTGTGTGTGTGAGTGTGTGTGTGTGTGTGTGTGTGTGCGGGCGGGCGGCACACGCGCGCGCTCGTGTGTGTGTGTGTGTGTGACAGAGAGAAAGAGGGGTGTGTGTGTGTGTGAGTGTGTGTGTGTGACAGAGAGAAAGAGAGGGTGTGTGTGTGTGTGAGTGTGTGTGTGTGTGTGTGTGTGTGTGAGTATGTGTGTATGTGTGAGTGAGTGTATGTGTGTGTGCGGGCGGGCGTGTGTGTGTGTGTGTGTGTGTGTGTGTGTGTGTGTGCGTGCGTGCGTGTGTGTGTGTGTGTGTGCGTGCGTGCGTGCGTGCGTGCGTGTGGGTGTGTGCCAGTGAAGGTGTATCGTATTGTATTATAGTGCATAATACTGTAGCGTAGTGTAGTGTAGTGTAGTGTAGTGTAGTGTAGTGTAGTGTACTGTACTGTAGTGTATGTACTGTAGTGTACTGCAGTGTACTGTAGTGTACTGCAGTGTCGTGTAGTACAGTGTAGCGCAAAACAGTGTACACAGGACTTACACATAATTATAATGGCCCTTTTAACGTACATTTCCATTGAGTAAGCCATTCTCAATTCATTTCAATTCCCTTCAAACATTTTATTCAGTTAAATTAAGAGTTTGAGAATTTCAAGGGATTTGTTCGCCTTTAATCAGAGTACAGTTTGTCATGAAAAGACCTTGTCATGGATAAAGATAATCTCAGCATAACATCATCATAATCTAAGCATAACATCATCATCATATCAGCATAACATTGTCATAATATCAGCATAACATTGAGATAATATCAGCATAACATTGCCATTATCCCAGCATAACATCGTCATCATCCCAGCATAGCATCGTCACAATCTCAGCAGAACATCATCATAATCTCAGCATAACATCACCATAATCTCAGCATAACATCAGCATAATATCAGCATAACGTTGTCATCATTTTAGCATAACGTCATCGTCATCTAAGCTTCACATCATCATCATCTTGGCATAACGTCATCATTATATTGGCATAACATCATCATCATCTCAGCATAACATCAGCATCATCTCAGCATAACGTTGTGATCATTTTAGCATAACGTCATCGTCATCTAAGCTTCACATCATCATCATCTTGGCATAACGTCATCATCATATTGGCATAACATCATCATCATCTCAGCATAACATCAGCATAATATCAGCATAACGTTGTCATCATTTTAGCATAACGTCATCGTCATCTAAGCTTCACATCATCATCATCTTGGCATAACGTCATCATTATATTGGCATAACATCATCATCATCTCAGCATAACATCACCATTATCTCAGCATAACATCACCATCACCTCAGCATAACATCATCATCATCTCGGCATAGCGTCATCATAACTTCAGCATAACATTGTCACAATATAAGCATAATATCGTCATAATCTCGGCATAACGTTGTCATAATATCAGCATAACATCGTCATAATATCAGCATAACATCGTCATAATATCAGCTTAATATCGTCATAATCCTAGCATAGCATCAGAGTGATCTTAGCATAACATCATCATAACCTCAGCATAACATCATAATCTCGGCATAACGTAATCATAATCTTAGCATAACATCACCATCATCTCGGTATAACAATAGTTTAACCTAGGCCTTTGCAAGAACATTGGAAATGTAATTTACATAAACCGGATCTGACTCCACAAAACTGTTACAATGACACAACACACACACACACACACACCACACCAGCACACCACACACACCACACATATATATATATAATAACACACCAAGATATATAATAATATCATATATATATATATATATATATATATATACTATATATATATCATATATATAATATAATGAGATAATACTGTAGTTAGTTGTACATAACAAACACTACGCCTAAGATTACGAAATTAAAACAAGCCTTAGGTACAATTCAAAAACGCTTTTGGCGTGGCGCCAATGAACTTGTAGTACGGCGGAACAGCTTGATGAAGGGTTACCTGGCCGTCAGTGACAGCGCGATCCAGGTAGTCATCACTGACTAGGACAAACATGAGACACACCCACAGCGCTATCCAGGTAGTCATCATCAATGACTAGGACAAACATGAGATACACCCACAGCGCTATCCAGGTAGTCATCATCAATGACTAGGACAAACATGAGATACACCCACAGCGCTATCCAGGTAGTCATCATCAATGACTAGGACAAACATGAGATACACCCACAGCGCTATCCAGGTAGTCATCATCAATGACTAGGACAAACATGAGACACACCCACAGCGCTATCCAGGTAGTCATCATCAATGACTAGGACAAACATGAGATACACCCACAGCGCTATCCAGGTAGTCATCATCAATGACTAGGACAAACATGAGATACACCCACAGCGCTATCCAGATAGTCATCAATGACTAGGACAAACATGAGACACACCCACAGCGCTATCCAGGTAGTCATCATCAATGACTAGGACAAACATGAGATACACCCACAGCGCTATCCAGATAGTCATCAATGACTAGGACAAACATGAGACACACCCACAGCGCTATCCAGGTAGTCATCATCAATGACTAGGACAAACATGAGATACACCCACAGCGCTATCCAGGTAGTCATCATCAATGACTAGGACAAACATGAGACACACCCACAGCGCTATCCAGGTAGTCATCATCAATGACTAGGACAAACATGAGACTCTCCTCTCCATTCCACCACAATAATGGTTAGCAGCCGACAACCCTCCCCCCCCCCCCCCCCCCCCCACTTCCTCCCCGGCAACAACTGGCCAAAACGGTGATCCGTATTTATAGCTACTTTTCCAAAAGACCAACTTTGACTCCCTACTTTACACATAACTTCGAGGGAACCCTTCTGTGTCAAGGAAGAGACTGTGTCACTTGGAACACAGAGGACTGTGAGGTCCTAAGAGACACAATTGACAACCATCATCTGAACGACAACGTTGATCATCTGAAAACCACACTCCTCACCATTCCCTTAACTGTCCTGGGATCACACGTAGACAGACCGGAGCTCAGACCACCTGCACTGACCAATGATGACCAGCAGGAAGCCACGTCTGGCTGTGGCTGTGGTTGTGGTTCACCCAGTGTCAGACATCAAGTCCACCTCCTACCGGCCATGTCCTACAGAAGTCACCCCACTTTTCACCCCCTCCCATGTCTCTCTCCCCTGTGCACTCTAACTCCTGACAACACAAGCAGCCCTGTCCAGTGCTTGTCTGAGCACTCCTACTGCACCTCCACACCATCTACCAGCGGACATCTCCTCACCTGACACAGAAGAATCCTTCAGCCAGAAAGAAAAGAACCCACAGAAAAAGAAGAAGCATCAAAGGCCAGTGTTGCACCCTGTGACAAAACCTGGCAAACGTGGCTCTTCAACCGCACCTCGTGTAATCCATAGCATCCACCACCTTCCTTCCATTCGAAATAAACTTCATTGCCTAGAAGATGACCTCCAAGTTGCATCATCTACACAAATAACATCTGAAGAACGTCTGATGTGCTATATCAAAGACACAAAAATGCTGTAAAAAATGAACTCAAACTGTTCGTATGTAATAAGATAGATGAACTCAACACCGAAATTAAAGTCCTAACCAGAAAGTTATCCCTGCTTGAGGAAACCAATGTCAGACTTGCTGAAGAAAATGAATCCCTCAAAAATAAGATGTGGAACTCTCCACACAGAATCTTAAAAGCTTAGATCCCATTTATCTGAGAGCAAGAGCACCCAAGTATCGGCACCTGAAGCTGACAACCATAGTTCATTGCTTCCCTCAAACGTTTTGCCCACAGATTCCCAAACCTCTTCTTGTGGAAAGAGAGATTTCAACAAAGATGACCAAACACGACCTGCAGTCCAAACAAAACTTTAATTTTCCGAATCGCACGAAAATTCTGCCTGCAGCATCATTGAAAACACATTTCAGTTTCAGACAACAACGAATCTACAAAGCCTAGTGATGAAGTGTCTACCGTCCCTATCCATAAACGTTTTACTGTACTGGAGAATGAATCAAAGCACACAATAATAATGATCAATATAGCGACAACAGTGCAATGCAAAACTAGCGGAGAGCCCAACACAATTTCTAAACATGTAGACAAGTCAACAACAGCTAAACTTTGTTATCCCCTAGACATCCTCACTCAGTCCACAATACCAGAGAATACAACGATTCTGCTCATCGGGATTCCACACTACGATTTATCAACCCACAGAGATTGACACCACCAACAGCGAGACTTTACAAACTATGCATCCCAGGACTGACAACGACTGACATCGACTGCTGGCTGCAATCTGCTTCACCATTACCCACTATCCAAAATGTGATCTTCCATGAGGGGCTGAACAACTGTCCTGCAGGAGTCATCACCCAGAAGGAATGGTCAGCACTGACTGCTTTCTGCCAGCACGTTCCCCAATGCCGCTCTTGCCTTCAGCTCCACTATCTGGCCAGAGGCAGACACAACCTGAACCATTCTATTTTTCCATCAAATCGTAACTGGCAGGTAAAGTGTCTTCAGCATAACGCCACATTTATTGATCATCACAATGTTTTCACCCCTATTTGGAGCTCTAAGTCTCTTGCGCACAAGTTAAATCCTGTTCCGCTTTTCAGAAGAGTAGGCCATTGTGTGCCGGTGGAAACATGACAAAATTTACAAAACCGCATACACACGGGGACTGGATGTAAAAAAGCACAGGAGTGCTTATTCCATTATCCTCGATATAAAAGAATAAATAAAATAAATAAATGCTATATGAAAATCTAACTGTTGTGTCGAAATGGAAAGAAATACCGGAATATCTTCATTGAAGAAGTCGTAAAATTACTGTTATTATTTTGATTAAGCATCCCAGAATGCTCTCGGTTAACCATAAAAACAGCCATTATCTCATCAACCTGGTCTGTTATTATCTGATTTCTATCGAGCAAAGGACAAACATAAAACTAACCCACCTCAGTGCTAAAGGCACGGCAAGATTGGTGGCTAATCTGTTTTTTCACTGAAGGGCAGTGAAAGCAAAGACACGCAAAGGGGAGACAACCAGTACAAATCCTACTCCCACTTTGGCAGAGAGACGTACAGAAATGACAACCAATCCTGGTCTTTTCCCCATTCTGACAGACAACCATACTCAAATGACAATATTCATACTGACAACTATGAACAGAGACTAATCCACCGACCTGACTCTTTCCCAAAGACAGACATGTACTCCAGGACTGGCCTCCTAGACATGTAGTTCCTGACGTTAATTCACCACACACTGGTGGACATCCACCCCACAGTAACTTGAGTACTGGTCAGGGAAAGGATCGCCAGGACGATGCCTACCTCTACACTAGACCAGCCAACTACAAAGAAATAACCGGACAAACTATCCTGATACCTTGTCGCCCGACATCATCCACTCATTACTTTCCTTCACTGCCCTGGAAGAGAAACTACAGACGGGTTTTTTCCCCTGCTTCAAAAGCCCCCCCTTCATGCGCGTAAATTTTTATTTTTATTTTATTCTTTTATATCGAGGAACATGGAATAAGCACTTATGTACTTTTTTTAACATCCAGTCCCCGTGTGTATGCGGTTTTGTAAATTGTCATCTCTTCCCACCGGCACACAATCGCCTACTCTTACGAAAAGCGGAACAGGATTTTAACGTGTGCGCAAGATGTTTTGCGTGCGTTTGCACACGGGGCCTCGGTTTATAGTCTCATCCGAAGGACTTTTTGGGGAGAGTGGAGTCTGCACTGATGTTAACTCCAGGGGAAAACATCCCCTTGAACGGGAATCGAACCCGGGTTGTCAGATTGCGAGCGCGCAATGTTCTTACCACTAGGCTATCCCGTCAATTTAACATACCTAGCCACTCAACAACTTTTAGATCTAATATTCCTAAACGGCTTTTGCCTTTTCTGGCCACCCCTCTCACCTCTTCCCAGTTCATCCCCTGAATACTAGATTCTAGATCAACCCAGACACATTGTCTGAGATCATACTGTACATCAATAACCAATAATCAATCATGTATCATTATTCAAGTCACCGAATGTCAACAAGTACAACTATGAGCTTCATCCAGAGGCTGTCTATGTGATGGACTATTTCGCTTCAAAGCTGATGATGACTCAGCATAACCCTGATCACATGTAAGGAAGGGCAGAAGCATACTGTGGTTGTTGTCGCTGTATAGAGAATTGCACGAAGGAAGGAGTAACTATAATTGCATTAATAATATCAATGACGTTGTAGGAGAATAGGTGGTCGTACGTGTGTGTGTGTGTGTGTGTGTGTGTGTGTGTGTCTGTGTGTGCGTGTGTGTGTGTGTGTGTGTGTGTGTGTGTTATAATGTGCATACTGTATACAGTCAGAGGCGGGATTTCCCCAAGTGACAGGATCATTCCATCTACTGAAAAAGAACAGTCTACAGAGGCTTCGTTACTGCACAAGTTTACGCGGTGTATCGAGTTATTCCCTACATCTTTAGAAACAAATGACATTTGATTGTCTCTGTCAGTTATCATTATTCACTTTCTCTGTTATTTGCGCTTTGATTTGTTGCTTTACAAGATTCAGCGCTATATAAATTCCATACATTATTATTATTATTATTATTATTATTATTATTATTATTATTATTATTATTATTATTATTATTATTAATATATTATTATTATTATTATTATTGATGTTTGGTTGCATTTGTTACAATTGTTGTTAGTACATTTCAGCCAGTTTTTCTTTTTTTCCCCTACTAGTCCAGACTATTACATAATTTTGTCTTAATTATTAACGCAAACAAACCGGGTTTGGGTTCTATGTAAAACATGTAAGTGGGTTTGTTTTGCTTTGTGCTGATCTTTTAAAATATTCCTTGTTGTTATTTTCATCAGTGAGAAAAGCAAAATCTATCTTACACACCATGCCTGCTTGTCTAGATTCCTGACCCTCTAAAAAAGGGCTTGGAATCGGTATTTCAATATTAACCTATAATATTAAATATATAATAAAATATTAACATGCTGCCAACAAATTGACAGTGATTTCGTCTATGTTATGTAATGGTGGGAAGCAATTGCATATTTTTTGTATCTCAGAATTTTATTTACATGAGCGTATTATAGATTCTGATATGTGTATAGCAGGCTACAAGTTTATCTGTGTAGATCCAAAACATAAAAATGAAACGGCACTACTATTGTACTATATACCCAATCAATGAGTATAAAGCAAGTAGACAATCTAGCAAACCATGGGATTGAATATATATTTGGATAGAAATTCATTTAAAACATAACAAACCCTTGCTAGCTGGTTTTATATATAGAAACCCTACAGAGAGAAACCACTGGTTTGATTCAATCAACTCCATGCTGGATGACGTCATTTTAAATTCTAAAGAAACCCTACTGTTTGGTGACTTTAATATCGACTTTTTGAAAACATAGAGGAGGAGAAGAAGAAGAAGAAGAAAATTAGGCAAAGGAAAAGACAGGAAAGGATAATGGTGACAGGGTCGAGTTTTCCCATAAATGACAGAACTTGCCCAACTAACCATGTCACTATTGTTAACCTTAGCTTCTTGATAATGGTGCATGAGCAATAAAAGAATTTTACGAGCCTATTACATTACCGAACCCAACGTATGCATTTTTTTTTGGTTGCTGCTGATCATGATTCTTTTAACTTAGCTGAAATCTATATCAATGTCCGATTGCGCCCTTAGCTAGCTTTATGACTGATACCCTGTGAGACAAAGTCAATAGTTTATCGAGGTAAGCTTTTAAGCCCATTCTCAAGGGTACAGTTTGAAGAGGACTTAGCCCCCCAAAAGCACATAATTACCTTTTTAAGGAAAAAAAAAGAACAATTCACAACAGCTCAAATAATCATCTTGGCATGGATTCCGTCTCATGGTTTGACAGCTGAAATAAACTACAGAAATGGTAAGCTCTGATAGCTGTAGTTTCTGTGTGTGGGTTTTTTTTTCTAGCAGAGAACAATTAACAATATTTATTGCTCTTAAAGCTTTATCGGCCATTATTTTGGGATTCCTTCGAGTGGGGGAGTCAGACGTACAGGTTTCCGCTTGCATAATGCTATATGACAGCATTGCGAAAGGGTGTGCTATAAAGTGGGTGCTTTCACACGCCCATAATTATCGATTTATTCTGATATTGTTCAATTTCATAATTCTTGAAGTCTTGAGGACAAAATTTAAACAGAAATTCAAAATCTTTCGGCGTTCAGTGGTTCGTGTTCTGAGGTAGCATACGCAAGACACCACCTACTAAGCCCCCTGCTGACGACAGTAATTGTGCAGTCACTATGGTAGAATGAGACATCCACCAGGGGTAGCAACCCCCACAACGTCCCTCTGATGACCTTTTCCAGTGAACCGCCAATCGCGACCGTTGTGACATAAACTCACCACAGGCACAGAGATGTGTATAGGGTAGCCAAAACTGAGGTCACCATGAGACCAGAGCAACAGGGGCCACCCAATCAGAGATAATTTGTTTTTATTGCATGATGATCAGTTATAATGAGGATGATGTAATGATGATGTTGCTATGGAAATTCGTGTGCTTTGAGATTACTTAACAGGCTGTACTCTACGCTTACTATCATGATTGATATCTAATATATTGATATCTCTCTCTCTCTCTCTCTCTCTCTCTCTCTCTCTCTCTCTCTCTATATATATATATATATATATATATATATATATATTATATATATATATATATATATTATATATATATATCGATCTGTGTCGACCAGGCTCGGGAGATACAGACAACTGCAGTGTTGGTCAAGTAAATCGAGCAACACTCTAAAATTCACATCCGTAAATTGGACGAAGCTCAACTGTGTTGTTCTAGTCTTCTTAATGAGTCCATAGCACACTCACTCTAGGTAGGAGCCGGCCGGAGTCCGAAAAATCCCCATGACTCTATGGGGTTTGAACCGGTGACTTTCCAGTCCGTTAACCCGAGGTACTAACCACTGCGCCATGGTTTCACCTGTCGGCTTCACCGTGTTCGGCGTTAGCCGCTGCTTTCAATGATAATGTCGTGATTCTTCTCCGTTTGTGCAGGTCTCCACTAGCCCTGCTGACTTGGTAATAATAATAATAATAATAATAATAAGAAGAAGAAGAAGAAGAAGAAGAAGAAGAAGAAGAAGAAGAAGAAATGGAATTTGTATAGCGCTATATCTTGCAACGACAAATCAGAGCACTTGCATTCAACATATTCTTACAGAGTCATGCAGCCAATAACTATCAAAATCTTAAACAAAATTCAAATGTACGCACCTATATATACATACACACGCACACGCACACACACACACACACACACACACACACAGGTTGTAGGCTTTAGCAGGGTAATGGGATTTTGGCTGTTGAAGGCAAGGGCAGTTTTGAGATGAAAAGAGGGAAAAGTTAGGTTTGAAACAAATATGTCTTGAGGCTGGATTTAAATGTGTCATATGTAGGCCTCTGTCGAAGAGAAAGAGGGGAAGGTTGTTCCAGATGGATAGACCAGAAATAGAGAAAGAGCGACGACCAACGGTGGACTGGTTGAATCTAGGTATTCGTAAGCACAAGGTATCTGCAGCAGAGCGGAGGGAACGAGAAGGAGTGTACACGTGAAGACATTCAGAGAGGTAGGAGGGTGCTGTTTGGTGGAGACATTTGTAACAGAGGGTACTGATCTTATAGTTTACTCTCTGTGGCACAGGCAATCAGTGGAGAGATCGCAAGAGAGGAGTAATGTGTTCAGATTTTTTCTTTCTGAGGACTAGGCGAGCTGCAGAGTTTTGTAAACGTTGAAGGGAGTGGATAGATGTTGCTGGCAGACCAGCTAAAAGAGAATTGCAATAGTCCAGACGTGAGAGAATGAAAGACGCAACAAGTTTAGATGTTGCATCAGTGGACAGGTACTTTCGAATTGCACTGATACTCCGTGGTAGATTCTCATGCTATAGAATTCGGCGATGTTGCTGATAAAAGATGGTGGTGATCTGCCCTTTTTATTCCACCTCCTCGGTCTTGTCTTGAAAGACAAAGTCTTCATGAGATCGTATCTTGGTTTTGTACCCCCATGGCCTACATGGTTATTCCAGTTTCCTTTCATTTAGTAATGTTAGAAGTTTTCATGTTGTTCCCAGCTTTTGTAAATACGCCTTCATTTGTTCTTTTATTTGTCCAACTGATACACATGCATACACACAAACGCGCGCGCGCGCGCGTACGCACGCACGCACGCACACACACACACACACACACAAACCACGTCTCGGCTGCTTCGATTCTTTCTGCATCGTCTTTTCTGTGTGTCCAGGATTCACAGCCATATTACAGCATGACCGTCCATACTAAGCATTTCATTGTTTTCATCTTCAGCTTTTAAGGAATGTTGCGATCTTTTCATACGTTGTTTAGTAGTTGGATCATTCTACTTGTAACCCATGCCTATTCTTGCTGGTTTTATGTCCTTGGTACATGATCCATCCTTTGTTTTGCAGATGACTGCTGGGTGAATATGAGGCTGATGTGCGGTAATTATGGCATTGTTGTAGATTTCCTTTCTTGGGGAGGGTGATGAGGCGACTGCGTCCAGGGTGTTGGCCTTTTTCCTGTCGCCAGATCTTGTTGCAGATTCTTAGTAGGGCGCTGATCATGGCTTCCCCTCCTAGCTTGGACCAACTCAGCTGGAATGTTGTCAGCCCCTGCTGATTTCCCCTTTTTCAGCGATCTGACTGCTGTTTCCACTTCTTCTCGGAGGATAGGGTGACTGTCTGTGTCTTTGCTTTCGGGTACATTAAGGACTCTGGATCTCCTGCGGTTCTATAGTTATACAGGTCGGAGCAGTATTCTGTCCATCTGTTCAGAATATCCTGGTCGTCAGTGAGACACTTCCATTTTTGTCTTGGATTGTTAAACCTTTTCTCTGTTTCGTGCTAGTCAGGTCTTTCACCAGCTGATATGCTTTCTTGCTATTGCTTTTCTTGATGTTCTCTTCAATGTCTTGGCACTGTTCACCGATCCATTTCTCTTTGCCTCCGTCATGGACTTCCTGATTCTTTTGTTGACTGCCCTATATTGTTGCTCTTTTCTTTGTTTCATTTTCTTTTTCTTCAACTCTCCTAACGCTTGTCGCATAGTTGTAGGATGTTAGGTGTGACCCATGGTTTTTGACTGGTCGGCGTTTGCCAAGAAGCTCGTTTGCTGTTTCAGTCACGCTGTATTGAAACTATTCGTCAGTGTATCTATGTCTGAGTCTTCACAGTGAGTGCTGCAAACTTTCCACCTATCCTTGCTTGAAAAATTTCTAATACCTCTGGGTCCTTCAGCTTCTCGAGGTCAAATTGATCCTGATGTTGTTCCGCTTGTGGATTTTCTTTAGACGTATCGGAAAGTCATCATCACAAGATCATGATCACTCCCTATGTCTGCTCCTGGAAAACTTCGTGTCTGTGCGATGTTAACGCTAGACTGAAACCGTCTTTTCACCATGATGTAATCTATTTGGTTGTGGTGTTCTCCATTTGGGCTATGCCATGTCCATTTTCTGGATTTCTTGTGTGGGCCAAGTGTATTCACTAGCTGGAGGTGGTTGTTACTGGCAAACTCCAGGAGTCTCAAGCCTCTTTCATTTGATTGGTTATTACAATGTGGCCCACAAACGCCCTCCCAGTCTTTCCATGCATCTTCTCCTACCTTGGCGTTCCAGTCGCCTTGCACAACGAGGATGTCTTTCTTGGGTGTTTGATTCAGAACCTCTTGTAGCTGGTCATAAAATTCTTCTACGGCTTCATCTGTGCAGTCTGATGTAGGGGCGTATGCGTATAGGGGCGTATGTGTATAGGGAAACCAAAACTGAGGTCACCATGAGACCAGACCAACAGGGGCCATCCAATCAGAGATAATTTGTTTTTATTGCATGATGATCAGTTATAATGAGGATGATGTAATGATGCTGCTGCTATGGAAATGCGTGTGCTTTGAGATTACTCAACAGACTGTACTCTACGCTTACTATTATGATTGATATCTAATATATTGATATATCTATATATATCTTTCTCTCTATCTCTCTCTTTCTCTCTATCTCTCTCTCTCTCTCTCTCTCTCTCTCTCTCTCTCTCTCTCTCTATATATATATATATATATATATAATATATATATATATATATATATATATATCGATCTGTGTCGACCAGACCCGGGAGATACAGACAACTACAGTGTTGGTAAAGTAAATCGAGCAACACTCTATAATTCACATCCGTAAATTGGACGAAGCTCAACTGTGTTGTCCTAGTCTTCTTAATGAGCCCACAGCACACTCACTCTGGGTAGGAGCCGGCTGGAGTCCGAAAAATCCCTATAACTCTATGGGGTTTGAACCAGTGACTTTCCAGTCAGTTAACCCGAGGTACTAACCACTGCGCCATGGTCTCACCTGTCGGCATCACAGTGTTCGGTGCTAACCGCTGCATTCACTGATAATGGCATGATTCTTCTCCGTTTGTTCAGGTCTCTACTGACCCTGCTGACTTTGCAGATTCTCATGCCACAGGATTCGGCGATGCTGCTAATCAAAGAAGCTGATGATCTGTCCTTTTTTTCCCACCTCCTCGGTCTTGCCTTGAAAGACAAAGTCTTCATGAGATTGTAAGTTGGTTCCGAACCCCATGGCCTACACAATTATTTTTAGTTTCTTTGCATTTAGTAATGTTAGAAGTTGTCTTGTTGTTCCTATTTTTTGTAAATACGCCTTCATTTAATCTTTTAGTTGTCCAACTGACCCTGAGCAGCCTTCTAAAACACACACACACACACACACGCACGCACGCACGCACACGCACACACACACACACACACACACACACACACACACACACCACACACACACCACATCTCAGTTGCTTCGATTCTTTCTGCATCGTCTTTTCTGCGTGTCCAGGATTCACAGCTATATTACAGCATAACGGGCAATACTAAGCATTTTCATTGTTTTCATCTTCAGCTTTTAAAGAATGCTGCGATCTTTTCAGACGTTGTTTAGTAGTTGGATCATTCTACTTGTAACCCATGCCTATTCTTGCTGGTTTTATGTCCTTGGTACATGATCCATCCTTTGTTTTGACCGTGGCGAAATATATTCAAAGTCTTTGACATTTTCTGAAGGAGTTTTTGTCAACCTTTCTTTTAAGGTCTCTGTTTGGACAGCTGGTTCTGGCAACATGCAGAGCTTTTGTCTTTTTTGGGGGGGGCATTGAGCTTGAGACCGGCTCTGCTTCTTGTTAAAATCTACTCTGTATAACACTCTCTTCATGCTGGTCATGTTATTCGCTAGTAGTGCTGTAGGGGGGCGGGATAGCCTAGTGGTTACAACATTGCGCTGGCAATCTGACGACCCAGGTTCGATTCCCGTTCAAGGGGATATTTCCCCCTGGAGTTAACATCAGTGCAGACTCCACTCTCCCCAAAAGTCCTTCGGATGAGACTATAAACCGAGGCCCCGTGTGCGAACGCATGAGGAACATCTTGCGCACACGTTAAATCCTGTTCCGCTTTTCGTAAGAGTAGGCCATTGTGTGCCGGTGGGAACAGATGACAGAATTTACATATCCGCACACACACGGGGACATAAGTGCTTATTCCATTATCCTCGATATAAAAGAATAAATACAAAAAATACGTATCATCAGCATAGCGCAGATTTTTAAATATTTCTGCCACCTATCTTGAAGCCCGTGTCTTCACTATTTCACGTCATGGTGGCTGGTGGAAATATTTAAAACTTTAACATAATTATAGTGATTAAGTCACGCTAGTTAACCTTCACAGAAATTGCAAGAAGCCTTAAAAGTAAGAGAGAAAAAGCCATGTGTGAAATGTGACCAGTAGACAGAAACTGCTGAGGAATGGAACTGTGTGGAAGAAGATATCCACGTACCATAACAACAAAAACCCACAGGCTTAAAGATCGGTTCGGTTAGTTTCCACTACCATACCAAAGGCATAAAATGCACCTGTTGTTCAAAACTGGGAATCCGAAAGAGACTCAAGTGTTCAAGCTATTGCAATTTACAGCCGTAATACTATCGTTTCCCTATAGAACCGGGATTCTGTGCGCTAATCCCGTTTATGTACTAGGCCCACTTAACGTACAGTCTTCAGCGTTGAATGCTACCTCTTTGAAAAAAATGACAGATGTTTTGCCTTTGCGTGCATGTAAAGCCGATAGCTACTGGTGCAAAAGGTTGAAGAGAGATTAGTCTGGGGTACATTGTCGACCAACGCGTCGTCGTGCGTGTCACCCTCCCAACGACCATCTTGGTCAAGGGTACTGCTGATGCTGTTGACGATGATGGAGAAAAATTTACATGAAGAGTTGCAGTACTTACATATATGTATATATATATATATATATATATATATATATATAATATATAATATATATATAAATATATGTATATATATATATATATGTATATATGTATATATGTATGTATATATTATGTATATATATATATATATATATATATATATATATATATATATAATATATATATATATATATGTTTGTATGTATGGTGTATGTATGTATGTATAAACACACACTGATGAAAACATTTTTTTAAATTGTAGTCCACACACACACACACAGTTGTAGATAAGATTTCAAATATGTCATTTGGACATTAATTGGCCGATAATGTGGTTATGTTGGAGATAGTTAGTTGTTTAGCTAGAAGCCCCGTTGGCAAACTTTTGTAATTGTTCTTGCTACAGTTTAAGCTGTTCAATGCCACCCCCCCCCCCCCCCCCCCCCCCCCTCATCTCCGTCCCTCCCATAATTTGTTTGTATTTTTTTTCTTTTATCTTGCGCACAGACACTAATAGGTAAACACACACATATACACACACGCACGCACGTATGCGCGCACACACACACACACGTTCTCTACATATTGTACACTTTATCTTTAGTCTAATATCACCTTGAGAGAACAGACGTTAAATTAAAGAAAGAACACACACGCACGCACGCACGCACGCACACAACACAACACATAATTCAAGACCGAATAAAAAAGAATGGATACGGGAACCACACCAGCAAAAGACAAGGCCAGGGCAATGTGATTTACTACTAAAGGTGAGTGTTGAATATCATCATGTTATACCAACTTGAAGTCATGCCAAATGACGTCAAACATTAGACAATGCTTGTAAAGTATCCCATAACCGATAAGGTCGAAGGGAGCGAGGCGTCAGAGACCTCACTTCTCTAGGGGCCAGCATTATTGAGGGCGGGGCGCCCATCTCCTCTCCCTCGCTGCTTTACCTTCTTTGACCGTAAAGAGGCAGATACCCATTTACAGCTGGGGAACTGCACTGAAGCCAAGGCGCGCAAACGGTCACCCATCCAAATAGTAGTCACGCTCGATGCTGCTTAACCTTAGCTGGGGTTAAAGCGAGTGCTCTGACCACTGAGCTCTCCCGCCCCTACAAATGCTTGCAATAAGAGTTATTATGTCAGGTACAATGTGTGTGTGTTTGTTGTGTGTGGTGTGTGTGTGTGGTGTGGTCTAGGTTCCTGTTGTCTGACAGATGCACAACTTCGCCTGATAGACAGACTCCTAGGGCTGTTTTGATGAAAGCATGTTTGCACCTTTGTCTGTAGACACACTGTCGTTTTAGCCGTGGGTTATAACCCCGAAAACAACTGAATTTGTGCTCTACTTGTGACAACCGTCAATCTCAGTCGGCAAACTGAATTAATCGTCAGCGCAACTGCAGTTTTTTAAGTCAATCCTAAGTCATAAGCCACTTCCGATTCTTTTTAAGGTAAACATGCTTTCTCAGCGTTAGAGAACACCAAGGGAGGTCATCTTAACCGCATAGTTATGATTATCGATCTGTACTCGTCTACGAATGCAGAGGTTGGCCTCGCTGAAATTTTTCTACATTGAGAGCCTATTTCATTTTGAAGTAAATCAGCCACAAAAGACGGTATATATATAAACGGTAAAGTAGCTCTTTTATGCTTAATCATTCATTATATCTCGTACTTTTGCGTCACGTTTTGGTCAGTGGAGGACGCAGTAATTGGGGTGAGGGCAGCACTGTGATAGCATAACCGTGGGGTAGACGAACAGTCAGATGATTTCTTCCAACACGATTTCGTCAAACAGTGGCGTTCAGCTTGCACAATCAAACCAGCCAAACGACGGACGCAATAGCGGAGTGGTCAAGACCGTTTGACTTCAATACCATGGGTCCATGACGTCATGGGTTCGAATCTCAGCGACGTCTAGTGAATTAAACATGGGAATTTTTTGAGTGAATTAAGGGTGGGAATTTTTTTCTCCCAAGTTATTTTAAAGTGCAGACCTGCAGGTGCCGTAATTCTTTGTGTATATACATAATAGAAGACCGAATATGCATGTTAAAAATCCCATAATTCATATCAGGGTTCGGTGAGTTTTTGGAAACACGAACATTATAAAGCATACATCCCAGAAGTCGGAATGCGGCTACCTTCATGGAGGGCAAAAACGGTCGCATACGCAAAACTCACTCACAATCGGTGAACCTCGGAGTTCTCGTCGAGGAACAAAACCCAAAAACCCAAAGCCTAACCCCAAACAGCCAAACCATACTTATTACGCCACACGAAACTCCACAAAGGCCACACATGGGAGTACCCTTGCCAGTCTGGCATCCAGGCAGCAGACCATGTGCTGCAGTCCTGCCCGCTACATGAGGCACTCCTGAAGAAGGATCTAGCCTGACCCATACCACCCCAGTGACCAAGAAGCTCTATGGAGACTGGGAGGACCTGCAACATACACCTGCCTTCGCGACATAGATAGAAATGTCCGTCTGATGAAACGAAAAAAAACAACCCCACCAATAAACATAAAACCCAGCCCTTAGAGGATTTGCCTTTTGCCAGCTTATCTGATTGGTGTGGCTGACTCTATAAATGTCAAGATCACATTAAGGCTCCAGTTTGTGCTTTTTGGTCAGAAATACTAGCACCCAGACAACGAATAAA
Organism: Rapana venosa; assembly: GCA_028751875.1. NCBI lineage: Eukaryota > Metazoa > Mollusca > Gastropoda > Neogastropoda > Muricidae > Rapana > Rapana venosa. The sequence goes on from CM054157.1 coordinate 17,244,052, forward strand.
GGTCTAGGAATAAAGGATAGGAAGATCAGCTTTCAGGGTCCGACTCTAAAATTCCAGACGTGTTACTTCTCTTTCTACTTTTATTTATATTTTTTATTCATTTTTTTTTGTTTACTTCGATGATAATGGGTGAACACTCGTGTGCTGCTTTTTTTTAAACATCCAGTCCCCATGTGCATGTACTTTTGGTCAATTTTGTCATCCCTTCCCTAAGTTCACAGACAACAATGTCCTACGTTTTAGAAAGGCGGAACATGTTTTAACGTGTGCGCAAGCCGTATATGCGCGTTTGCACACGAGACCTCGGTTTATAGTCTCATTCAAAAGGTTCAGGGACCTCAACCTTCAGTAAAGACGTTAACCTCCTGAGGAGTCACTGGAGCACCACACTTCATTGTCCGTGCCAAGTCGACGTATCTTGGGCAAGGTCAACCTGGCGAACCCCATCCCTCTCTAGATATAGGATGCATGCTGGGTATATTCGTGTTTTCGTGAACCCGCTAAACCCTGACATGAATTAAGACTACAAGGATCTTTCACGTGCATATTCGATATCTTCTACACGCAGACTTAAACAGATGACACAATTTACAAAACCGCATACACATAGGGACTTGATGTAAAAAATAAAAAAAAGCACATGAGTGCTTATTCCATTATCCTCGATATAAAAAGAATACACAGAAGGGATCAAAGTACTGGTAAGTCTGCGCTTTTAAGTTGGCCAGAAAAGATCATAGAATTCCCCACCCCCCTCCCTCCCTCCCATCCCCCCCCACCCCCACCCCCTACCCCCCACCCGTTACTTCTGACTCGGATGGGTTACATCTTGTCCAATAATTCCACGTTGTCACGTCAGCGTAACACGACTACTTTATCCTCTAACTCAGCAAACGGTTGGACAGTTTGAAGAACTGGAAAGGGGAACTAACTCCACTTTAACGGGGCTGTAAAACCCCCAGGAGACCATGACTCTGTACCCCTTCCCCCTGAAATGGCAAAAGGACAAAGCAGATATGGCTTCTTCTCTTACCCTTCTTTCGAAAAAATCATGACTGCAACTCGTGTTGCAAGGGCACTTTGGTTTAGCGAAGCGAGGCATACCTAAAGTCGGGGTTTTTTTTATAGATAAGGTTACGTTCGTCTGCGTTTATATCACTGCCGAAATTCTAAGGAAATGTTAGCTGGACATTAAATCTTATTGCGTGGATTCTGTTACCCGTTCTGTGTTCAACAACCTCTTCGTCCTCCCTATTTTTCTTCTGTTTTCTTTTTTTTTTTTCCGTTTCGTCTTTTCTTTTGTCTTTTCGCCCTCTCCAGTCTTTAGAGATGACCGTCTCTGTTTGACTTTTAAAATGTATGACTCGTTTGAACTTGATCTGACTCGAACTTGTCTTGACTTGAATGATTGGTCCTGATCTGAGGATGCTGCCATAATTTATAATATGACAAGCTAGCTAGGTCTGAACTAGTGTGGAGAGGTCTGATGGAGCAACTGGTTTTTTTTTATAATTCTTTTATATTCTTTTATATCGAGGATAATGGATTAAAGCACTTATGTGCTTTTTTAACATCTAGTCTCCGTGTGTGTGCGGTTTTGTGAATTCTGTCATCTGTTCCCACCGGCACACAATGGCCTACTCTTACGAAAAGCGAAACAGGATTTTACGTGTGCGCAAGATGTTCTGCGTGCGTTCACACACGGGGCCTCGGTTTATAGTCTCATCCGAAGGACTTTTGGGGAGAGTGGAGTCTGCACTGATGTTAACTTCAAGGGAAAATATCCCCTTTGAACGGGAATCGAACCCGGGTCGTCAGATTGCGAGCGCAATGTTCTAACCACTAGGCTATCCCGTCCCCGTAGGAACATCAAGACAGGAAGGTGACAGAAGATGAGGCAGCAAAAAATGAAATACGCAATGTTTGAAACAAAACGACAAATTGAGACGAATATGTTCAACGGAATACGGAGGGGGAGGAGGGGGGGGTGGTCGGGGTGTGAAGTAGGGGTGTTGTTTTCTTATGTTATCAGGAGAATTATGATAATGACAACAACTATAAAAATAGTAATAACGTCTGCAAGACAGTGATGCGTATGCACCCACTGGCTAGCATACGTATGAATGCGCGTGCGCTCACCACCACACACACACACACACACACACACACACGCACGCACGCACGCACACACACACACGCACGCACGCACGCGCGCGCACACACACACACACACACACACAAACACACACACACACGGGATAGCCTGGTGATGCGCTCATGATCTGCTTACCCGATTTCGATTCTCGTTCAAGAGGATTTTTCCTCTGGAGTTAACATCAGTGCAGACTCCACTCTCCCCCAAAATTCCTTCGGATGACACTATAAACCGAGGCCCCGTGTACGAACGCACGCGGAACATCTTGCGCACACGTTAAATCCTGTTCCGCTTTTCGAAAGAGTAGGCCATTGTGTGCCGTTGGAAACGGATGACAAAGTTTACAAAACCGCATACACACGGGAACTGGATGTAAAAAGCACATGAGTGCTTATTTCCATTATCCTCGATGCAAAAGAATAAATAAATAAATAAAATAAACACCCACCCACCCCGATCCCATGGTTTCCTCTGTGTGTGTGTGTGGGGGGGGGGGGGGAGTCAAATAAGCAAATTCTCACCATTGATGAACCTCGGAGTCTGGCCCAGGAACGGAGACAGAGTCAGAGAGACAGACATGGAGACAGACAGACAGAGAGACAGACATGGAGACAGACAGGAACAGAGAGACAGACATGGAGACAGACAGACAGAGACAGAGAGACAGACATGGAGACAGACAGACAGGAACAGAGAGACAGACATGGAGACAGACAGACAGAGACAGACAGTCAGACATGGATACAGACAGACAGGGACAGAGAGACAGACATGGAGACATACAGACAAGGACAGAGAGACAGACATGGAGACATACAGACAGGGACAAAGAGACAGACATGGAGACATACAGACAGGGACAGAGAGACAGACACCACACACATACACACACGCACACACACACACACACACACACACACACACACACACACACACACACACACACACACACAAACACACACACGTGCGCGCACACAGATTTCGAAATGTGGGTAAGGGTGTGTGCAATGTGGATGGTGGAGAGACAGATATTTCGAAATGTGGGTGAGGGTGTGTGCAATGTGGATAGTGGAGAGACAGAGATTTCGAAATGTGGGTAAGGGTGTGTGCAATGTGGATGGTGGAGAGACAGAGATTTCGAAATGTGGGTACGGGTGTGTGCAATGTGGATGGTGGAGAGACAGAGATTTCGAAATATGGGTACGGTGGTGTGAGATGTGGATGGTGAAGAGACAGAGATTTCGAAATGTGGGTAAGGGTGTGTGCAATGTGGATGGTGGACTAGACTGGCCTAGCGGTTAAAGCGTTGAATTTGTGATCTGGCAGTAACTGCGTGTAAGGGGTTCGAGTCTTCATTATGCTGTATGATTCAGGAGCTTTTCTTCAAATGTTTTTGTCCATGGAATTAACACTGGTTCCGAGATGATTGATTATTGGTATTTTTCATGCATCAGGCAAGCGTTGGGTTTTGGTTGTTTGTTTGTTTGTTGTTGTTTTGGGGTTTTTTGTGGGGGGTTTGGTGTTGTTGTTGTTGTTTTTTTTGGGGGGGGGTTCGTTCCTCGGCTAGAGCTCCGAGGTTCACCAATGGTGAGAATTATGCATATGCGACCGTGTGTTTGTGTGTATGTGTGTGTGTGTGTGTGTGTGTGTGTGTGTGTGTGTGTGTGTGTGTGTGTGTGTGTGTGTGTGTGTGTGTGTGTGTGTGTGTATGTGTGTGTGTGTGTGTGTGTGTCCAGCAGGTGGACAAAAAAACACGAACAGTCTTAGGTTCAATTCCTCCCCAACACACACACCTTCTCTCTCTCTCTCTCTCTCTCTCTCTCTCTCTCTCTCTCTCTCTCTCTCTCTCTCTCTTCTCTCTCTCTCTGTTGCTGTCTGTCTGTCTGTCTCTGTCTCTCTGTCTCTGGCTCTGTCTCTCTCTCTCTTATATATCCCTAAGGGCGGGAACTGGATGTAAAAAAGCACATGGGTGCTTATTCATTATCCTCAAAATAAAAGAATTTGTCATTGTCATTGTGTGTGTGTGTGTGTGTGGTGGGGTGTGTGTGTGTGTGTGTGTGTGTGTGTGTGTGTGTGTGTGTGTGTGTGTGTGTGTGTGTGTGTGTGTGTGTGTGGTGTGAGAGAGAGAGAGAGAGAGCGAGCGAGCACATGCGCATTCATACGTATGCTAGCCAGTGGGGTGTATACGCGTCGCTGTCTTGCATTATTACTGTTTTAAAAAATGATGCCAGAATTGTACTCTATTGTATTGTGTTGTGTTGTATTGTGTCATATTGTGCTGTGTTGTGTTGTATTGTATAGTGTTATATTGTGTTGTATTGAATCGTTCTTTTATTTTATTTCGAGGATAATGGAATGAACACCCATGTGCTGTTTTACACCTAGTCCCCGTGTGTATGCAGTTTTGTACATTTTGTCATCCGTATTGTGTTGTTTTGTATCGTGTGGTGTTGTACTGTATTGTATACTACTTTCTGTCACAGCAGATTCCTCTGTGCAAAATTTGAGCTGCTGTCCCTGAATAGAGCGCTTCGCCAAAAGGAGCAGCGCCACCCATTTTTTCTTATCAATTTTCCTAAGTACTTGCATGCATATTCTCTTCCCTATCAGAGTGACTCTTTTGTATAGAATATTTTCCAAGGACAACTTTCTTGTTGCCATGGGTTCCTTTACATGCAGGCACTAAAATGCGTTTTCCACACAAGATCTCGGTTTCGTTATCTCACGTAAAAGACTAGCACCCAGACCACCACTGGGCAAGGGTGACAGTTTTTGGCACAAGCGATGATCGAACCCACACTTCTCGGTTTCTATTTTGGTGCGTTACCTGTAGACCAGCTATCTACCACACACTAGACCAGCTATCCACCACACAGCATGCAAATCCAGTCCAACTCAGTCAAGGGTCTAGTGCTAAGATTAACCCCCTTCCTTTTTACCGAGTCCAAGTGTGGTCAGTTTCTGCTATAATCAGCCACCAGCTGGGATGAAATGGATAGCAGCTGAGAGCAGCTGAAAGTGGGGGAGACTGACAGTTGTGACCATTGTAGAGCGTTTCCACTAACCCAAAGTAAACGCAGACGATTTTGGTTTGTGATCTTTTTTTTTTTGGTCCTTTTAAACTGTGCAGAGTGTCTGAAGGGAAATAATTCAGTTCAACTGGTTTCAAGATTTGTTGCCCTTTAGTAGTCTTTCTGGGGTTGTTGTTTTTTTCTATGTCGAAGGCATAAATACCAACCGATTCTGTCTGATTTGCAACACACAGTTCTTGAGAAAAAAAATTGAATCACGTTTACTCCTTTATGTTGTGCATATCCATAATAATACATTCATAATTATCAATATTTTCAGAATCATTTCATTTCTTAACCAACATTGCCCCTAGTAAGCAAATAAACAAACAAAAAGCTCCCCCACTCTTCCCACCCCACCCCTTTTGTCTGTGTGTGTGTGTGTGTGTTTTGGGGGGTGGGGAAGGTGGGGTGTTTTGTTTTGTTTGGGTTTTTTTGTTTGCTTCCAAGAAAAGACTTTTTTTTTAATAACAGCACAGGAAAACAAGAAATACAAAAAATTCTTTCGTTGATTTGGTGCCATATTTTTTTTTAATATTGAGTACAGAACCACTTTAATAACATTAATAACTCTCTCTCTCTCTTTCTAAAGAAAACTACACAGGTATGTGTACAACCAATGCAAACATTCATGAAATGTACAAAGACAATCAGGATCTATCAAGAAAAAAGTTGTTTGTTTTTTTCAAACAGTGATCCGACCCAAAAATTAAACTGAGATAGCTATCAAACATATGAAGCCTTTTCATTTCAAAACAGACATGATTATCTTTTTTTCCGAGAATAATGGAATAAGCACTCATGTGCTTTTTCACAACCAGTCCCCGCGTGTGGATGCAGTTTTGTAAATACTGTCATCTGTTCCTGCCAGCACATAATAGCCTACTCTTCCAGAGAGGAACACGTTTTAATATGTGCGCAAAATGTTCTGTGTGCATTCACACAGGGGACCTCGGGTTTTTTACTTCATCCAAGGACTGATTACTGAAGGAGTACTGATGAAAACACAGGCTTACACACACACACACACACACACACACACACACACACACACACACACACAACACAACACACACACACAGAAACAGAAACGTATCACCTAAAAGAGAGATTTCTAAACAGATCTGTCATCAAAACTGATAAAGCAAGAGTTGTGAGCCATTCTAAGGCTTGCTCAAATATCTCCACAGCAAGAAGAGTGAATAGTTTGTTTTATAGAATCAAACTTAATGCATTAGTAACCAAATTCAGTAGAAACAGTAAATGTCTATGTGGTGAGAATATTTCTAATACTCATATAATATTTGAATGTAAGAATACGAAAGTTTTTTTACCTCAATTTTCTGAAAACTCCCTTAGAAGCATATTCAATAATTTGAATTTGGCATTTAATATTGCAAATGGTCTCTGGCATAGTCCTATAGGACATTTGTTATAGTTTCATTAACGTTAATCACTTTTTATGTTTTTGTTTCTGTGGTGTGTTTTTTAAGATATTTTTTTATTGTATCTTTTGCTTTGCAGGGTTTCTTTTCATGATTAGACTACTTTTTCCCCCTGGCATTTTTCAGTAGGGCCTCTACAACCACCTCAATTATCATACACCCCTTGTATATATATATTTTTCTTTCTCGTCTAATATCACTGAGAGAGAACAGACGTAAAATCGAAGACAACAACAACAACAACACACACACACACACACACCATAATAATGTAGTTAGATAATATCAATCCAGTTGGTTTTTAGTTCCTAGATAGATGCCTTGATGGGAAAAAAAGCAAATGCATTGCTTATTCAATGTACCATCTGGATATAAAAGTTTGACTTGACCTCACACACACACACACTCACACACACACACACACACACACAGAGTTAAGTATACCCAAGCTCCATTCTAAAAAAAATCCCTCTGATTCACATTACGGGCTCATTCTTATTTCTTTATCTCTATTTTTCCTTGACTTTCCTTACACCCTCTTCGACAACAGCCTGTTTTGAGATGCCGATAAATGACAGGAACATCCAACAGCAGCAGCAACCCTAAAGCCCCAGACAGCAGACAGATGCAAAAGATGGCGACACAAGCTGCCGACGTACGCGGGTCATGAGCGCTCTCCTTCTTCCGGCGTGTTGAGGACAGTTGTCTGTAGCTGAGAGTTAGCTCCTCCTTGATGTTCTCTCCCTTGTACACAGGTATGGAGGATGAGAGCTGGTTGACCAACTTGCATCGGCAGCAGCAGCAGCGGTGTTGTGTCCCAGCCCTAGTGGTGGTGGTGGGGAGTTTGCTGGTCGGTGTGCTTGCTTGGGCTTCGGTAGTGTATGCTTCCCTGTCTGGGGTTGTTGGAGGGGCGGTGTCATTTTTGCTGACAGTGGTTGTGACTCCAGTATCGTTTTTGCTGACAGTGGGTGTGACTGTTTTGTTCGTGGTTGATGTTGGGTTCTGCTGGTGGTCTGTGAAGGGGTTTGGATTCTTGTTTGTAGTGGTTTCTGGAGACTGGGGTGTCGTTGTGGTGGTGGTGGTGGTGGCGATGGTGGTGGCGGTGGTGGGGGCTGTTGTCTTCTGCGAGGTTGTTTCTTTGTTCACGGTTGCTTCTTCTGTGGTTGGCTTTAGCTTTGTGGTTGTCTCTGTAGTTGCTGTTGTTGTTGTTGGTTCTATGGTTGACTGTTTTGTGGTTCTCTCCTCTGAGGTTGTCTCTTGAGCTGTGGTTTTATTCTTTTCTGTGTATGGCATACATTAATAATAATAATAATAATAATAATAATAATAATAATAAATGGAATTTATATAGCGCTGTATCTTGCACAGACAAACCAAAGCGCTTGCACTCAACTCATTCTTACAGTCATGCAACCAATAGCGAGTAATAGTTCTAACAAGTCCAAATGCACACACACACACACACGTTATACACTTTGGCAGGGTGATGGAATTTTTGGCTGTTGAAAAGCAGGGATAGCTATGAAATGAAACAGGAGAGGAAATTCTTAGGTTTGAAACAAATATGTCTTGAGGCCGGATTTCAAGAGTCACAAGAAGGCCTTTGGCGAAGAGAGATAGGGAGGCCATTCCAAATGGATGGACCAGAAACAGAGAAAGAGCAACGGCCAACAGTGGACTGGTTGAATCTAGGTGTTTGTAAGCACAAGGAATCTGCAGCAGAGCGAAGGGAACGAGAAGGGGTGTACAGGTGGAGACATTCACAGAGGTAGGAAGGTGCTGTTTTGTGGAGACATTTGTAACAGTGAGTACTGATCTTATAGTTTATTCTTTGTGGCACAGGCAGCCAGTGGAGAGATCGCAAGAGAGGGGTAATGTGCTCAGATTTTTTTCTTTCTGAGGACTAGTCGAGCTGCAGAGTTTTGAATACGTTGAAGGGAGTGAATAGATGATGCTGGCAGACCAGCCAAAAGAGAATTGCAATAGTCCAGACGTGAAAGAATGAGAGATGCCACGAGTTTTGATGTTGCCTCTGTGGACAGGTACTTTCGAATTGCACTAATACGTCGTAATTGATAGAAGCAGGACTGGCAGGTCTGGGTGATGAATTTTTGCATAAAACACAAACAAATACAGATGCTAGCATACACACACACGCACGCGCGCGCACACACACACACACACACACACACACACACACACACTATCACATTAATTCACCAACTACTATCATCATATTTTTCTTTCAGAATGTAACGTTAAGTAGGTATACACACACCCAATACCCAACAGTCCATTATGACACATCTCCCTCCCCCCCCCCCCCACCACCACCCCCCATTCCCACCCCCTCTAAGAAACACACTGTCAAAATGCAATACAATTCAGTAAATGTTATGATGGTGGTTTTAGACTATTCTGCAGCTTTGGCATTTTGCCCAAATCCAGAAGTGAGGCTATGTGTGTTTCATAAAACATGAGTAGGTTCCTGCAGGCTGGCAGGCAGAGCTTGGTTGCTGTTGTCCCCCCAAATGGATGGGAGATCAACATTTGCTTTGGCTGCTCCTTATGCAGGTTAGTTTCATGGTAGATTTTCTGTTTTGATCTAACAGATTACCTGTAGGTGAAGCCTACCGGTTGGGAAACACCATGCATGTTGAGAGTGAACAAAAGCTTGATATTCTGTGTGTAAATGTTGACGTACTCTGACATGACTTGACTGTAGCAAATTACTAAAGTAGAAATTTAACCGTTTTAAAGATTGTGAAACAAAAAAGCCAACAAACTTGGTGATTTAATCGTATCAAGGGAAGTAGATCAAAAACAGTTGTGATGGCAGATCTACATATTTCATTTTCTTGAATAAATGTGACGAAATATCTACATGATGATTTATAAAGAAAACCTAGTCAAAGAAGAAACTTGGAAAATAAAAGTTTTAAAAACCTAGAAATAGTTAGAAGAAGAAGAAGAAGAAGAAGAACAAGAAGAACAAGAAGAACAAGAAGAACAAGAACAAGAACAAGAACAAGAAGAGCAGTGAACTAGTGTACGGTGGCATGGCCACACTGGCTCATTGTTTGTCTTTGCAAAGATGTCTGCCTGATCAGCAACGAAAGCAAAGTTTTCAGAAGGGTGATATACGAATCTGATGACATTGTTTTAGAGTGCGCCCTATATTCTGATTCTGAAGACGTAAAGGTGTCCCTTAACCTATATGGTCGTGGGGGAGTGAGGCATCAGAGACCTTAACTTCCCAAGGGGCCAGCATATTGAGGGCAGCACCCATCTCCTCTCCCTCACTGTTTTATCTTCCCTGACCCTAAGGAGGGCAGGTACCCATTTACAGCTGGGTGAACTGGGGGAACTACTGAATCCAAGGTGCGCAAATGGTCACCCATCCAAGTGGTAACCAGGCTCGATGCTGCTTAACCTTAGCAGGAGAAAGCGAGTGCTCCGACCACTGAGCTATCCTGTTCCCTACGTTTGGTATGTTAAGTAAAACAAAAACAACAATATCTTCACAAAGAAAGTGTCAATCTGGTAAAACGTTCGGAAAGGAAAGCGGATCTACAAACGGCATACACAGAGA
>CM054157.1:17259314-17269314 GCA_028751875.1 Rapana venosa
CTATGCACAAATGATAATATGCGTGCGTTGAGGCGTTTGCTTAATACGAGGCAATAAATCATATCTTTCAAACTTTCCACAGATCTATTTGTCTTTCACGAAGACTTTAAGAAGAGTTCAGCATGTTTGTTGGTCTCTTACTCCTTAAAAACTGAGATGTGATTGGAGGTTAGATTTGATGGAGGCATCAAGGGATAGTTTCGGTATATTATAGCATGTACTCCCTTTTACAATCTGAAGAAGTCATGATACCTGTGATAGGACGGTACTACTTTTGTGTATCTCGACTTTTCCTTTTGTTCATTCCGTTCATCCTTTTAATAATAATAAAATAATAATATATGGAATTTATATAGCGCTGAATCTTGTAAAGCAACAAATCAAAGCGCTCAGATGATTTTTTTTATGCGTGTGTATGCGGTTTTGTAAATTTTGTCATCTGTTCCCACCGGCACACAATGGCCTACTCTTTCAAACAGCGGAACAGGATTTTACGTGTGCGCAAGGTGTTCTGCATGCGTTCGCACACGGGGCCTCGGTTTATAGTCTCATCCGAAGGACTTTGACATTCAGTTCGATTTTTTTGTCAAACTGGGAAGAAAGGGCGAGGCTGTGAATTGAACCCAGAACCTCACGTTTACTTGTTGGCAGGCAAACGTCTTAACCATCCTGCCACCTTCATTCACTAAGTGACTTTTCTCACTTAGTCTTCTTTATCTTTTTCTTCCGACTTTTAAACAAAAATCTACGTGATCTTAATATGCAAATATGAGGTTTCAAAGTTTTTTACCAGTGTAAAGGCAGCAAGTTTTAAAAATTGATTTCTATAATTTATTAATTACACCTTTATATTTCAAAAGGATTGATTCGCGTTGTGATTTGTTGGGTGTTTTTTTTTCCATCTGCCAAAATAACTAGGTTTTGAATCGTTTGACGATGGAGTACACAAAACTATCAACTGGTTGCTGCATCAGATGGATTTGTGTACAGCGCGTTTCTTTTCTGATTCAACATTTTTTTTAACCAAGTCAATCACAGTAGTTCAACAACAGTTACTCAAGCGGGCTACCGTTGTCTGACAAAATCGGTTTTTTATATTCAGGATTCTATATGGAAAGGGGTTGCCGTCAAGGTGACCCAATCTCTCCATATCTCTTTATTTTATGCGCAGAAATACTTGCTTGCATGATAAGGAAACAGACGGATATTAAAGGCATAAAAATTGCAAATACTGAACTAAAGATATGTCAATTTGCTGATGATACATCATTCATTCTAGAGGGAGACCAACATTCGTATGAAGTGCTTTTTCAAAGCCTTGAAACCTTTGAGGATATATCAGGGTTAAAGTTAAACTTTGATAAAACCAAAAATGTTTGGCTAGGCAGCAAAAAGAAGTCGCTACTAACCTACTTACCACACAAAAAAATGGAGTGGAATCCAAAAGAATATAAAATCCTTGGAATCTGGTTCACGAACAGTTCCCCTAGTATGACGGAAGTAAATATAAATGATAAACTATATGAAGTTAAAAAACTATTTAAGATATGGTCAAAAAGATTAATAACACCTTTGGGTAGAGTAGCAGTGCTTAAATCACTAGTACTATCAAAGTTGGTATACTTATGGATTTTATTGCCAAATCCCCCGGATGCTCAAGTTGCCCAATTGCAAAAACTGTGTTATGAATTTGTATGGGACAAGAAAACAGATAAGATAAAAAGGGCATATTCGGTACAAAGCATAACAAAAGGCGGTATAGGTATACCAAATATCAGAGTGTATATACAATCACTGAAACTTGCATGGATTAAAAAAGTTTATACACAGAAACAAAAATGGAGATTAATATTGCATTCACTGTGCCCTGATATAAATAATTTAGATAGGATAGGCCCAAATGTTTTCAAAATTTAAAACCAATGTATTTTGGAAAGATGTGTTTCACTCATATAAAACATTTTGCAGACAAGTGGATCCAAAGGATCAGCAACAGTTATTAGCAGAACCAATTTTTCACAATGAAAAATTCAAAGTAGGAGACCAATGCATATATCATGAAAAGTGGGCACAAAACAAATTATTTTTGGTTAAACACTTGCTGCAAGATAATGGTGACTTTATAACTCATGAGAATTTATCAAAGAAATTAGGTACTAACATTAACTTTTTGCATTATATTAGCTGTGTGCGATCGATCCAACAATATGCGAGAATGAAAAATATAAAACAGGATGACAACTTTAGTAAGGAAAGGACCAATGCTCTAGAGATTATATCAAAAGCTGGTAAAGGATCCCGTATTTATTATGATGAAATGATTGGCAAAATAGAAATTCTCGACATTAAATCTTTCATGAATTGGGAAAGACAGCTTGACGTTCCAATAGACTGGCACAGAGTATTAAAACTGACAAATAAAATTAAAGAAATAAATTGAAATGGTTTCAAATAAAGATTTGTTATAGAATATTAGTCACGAACAAAATATTAAAGAAAATGAAAGTTACAGATAATGACAACTGCAATTTTTGTGGCAAGGAAAAGACACAATAAACCATTATTTATGGGAGTGTCAGTATGTACAGAATTTCTGGAAAGAACTTGAAGTGACTATAAAACACAATTGTTCTCATTGCGAGAGACTGGAGCTTAATGTGGAAATAGTGCTTTTTGGCACTGATGCAATTACAACAACTGACGAAGTGTTAGACTTAATAATACTGTTAGCAAAGTTCTATGTTTATAAATGTCGGATTAGTAAAACAAAACCTAATGTTGGTAATTTTTCTGAATGAACTAAAATATAAATATGAAATGGAAAAGCTGGAGCATAGAAAACAAATGCAGTTTACTAATTTTCAGAAAAAATGGTTCCAGTACATCAACTTAGTAGAAACTTGAATACCATTTCAAAATATAAGAAAATTATGTATGTAATCTATAAATCTTGACTTGACAACGAAAATGATGATTGATTCTTTATGTACTTTGTGTAGCTAGTAGTCTTGTACGCCTGTAAAAATGGACATGATGTAATATTGTCTGGACGAAAAGTTCATTTGTTTGTTTTGAACTGTATATGTGTGCCAATCAAAAAGATTAATAAAAAAAATAAATAAATAAATAAAATTTTAAAAAATCGGTTTTATAGAATCAAGCTGACTACCGTAATCCGATTGCAAATTAATAATGCGACCCGCGATCCCCACCTTCAGGAAATTCTATGCTAGCAGTTTCTCCTTTTCTATCCCTCTCTTTGTTTCTGTTTTGTTCCTTTTCCTCCTGTCACCTCCTTCTTGTCTATTCTCTTCCTTCTGGGTCCACTCTCCTGCCTTTTTTTTCCCCCCAGAAAGACTTTAAAAGATAACCATTCTTCTCACACCATCGTCGGAGGTGCTGGGCCTGACTTGTTTATTTATTTATTCTTTTATATCGAGGATAATGGAATAAGCACTCATGTGCTTTTTTACATCCAGTCCCCGTGTGTATGCGGTTTTGTAAATTTTGTCATCTGTTCCCACCGGCACACAATGGCCTACTCTTACGAAAAGCTGAACAGGATTTAACGAGTGCGCAAGATGTTCTACGTGCGTTCGCACACGGGGCCTCGGTTTATAGTCTCATCCGAAGGATGTCAGGCGCTTAACGCAAAGGACAGGTAGACATACATGCAGACTGTGTGTGTGTGTGTGTGTGTGTGTGTGGTGTGTGTGGTGTGTGTGTGTGTGTGTGTATGTGTATGTGTGTGTGCGTGGTGCGTGCGTGCGTGCGTGCGTGCGTGCGTGCGTGCTGCGTGCGTGCGTGCGTTGCGTGTGTGTGTGTGTGGTGTGGTGTTTGGTGTGTGTGTGTGTGGTTGTGTGTGTGTGTGTGTGTGTGTGTGTGTGTGTGTGTGTGTGTGTGTGTGTGTGTGTGTGTGGGAGAGAGAGTTCAGACTTCAAACTTCAGACTTTTACTGTACATCGTCCTTAGGCCACAATACAAAAGAATGATGGGCGTACAGAGTGGACATATGACATGAGTGTTATAAACACATTACTATCAACGTATTTGAATATGAAATAAATGTATCACCAATAACAACACGAGAAATTGCGACAGCCATTTCCTAAATATTCATCACGAATCAATTTACGTGCGTCATAATCGACACTGTTTTGAATGTAGTATTCCTCAATATACGGATCAATTTCTAGAAAGTTATCTAATTTCTTCTGTTGGTTGCGTGAAAAATAAATTGTATCTATCAGCAGGTATTGTAGCTTTGAGTAGCACGTGTAAAGGAAGTCTTTTCGAATCTTTAAGAAACTTTTGTCTCAAATCTTCATAGAAAGCACAAATGAATAAAAAATGTTCTTCATTCTCTTTTTTTGGTCTTTACAAACAGGGTACTGCTTATCTTTGTTTGAACTACCATAGCGATGTGTATTATTGTTTAATGGTAGCTGCATTCAATCGTACTTGAGTAACTGCAACGCGAAAACAATATGAATCCATTTCACTAATAGACTTCTCTCTTTCAAAAACAATCTTAAGTTTCTATAACCATCATATCTATTACGATCTCTAATGGTGCCAGTCCATTCCTAAGTAAACCAATTTACAAGTCTCTGTTTAAAGGTACGTAAGAACATTTTTATGTCTCCTACTCCTTGGTTTAACCAAACGATCATTATTATACCCAGTTATGCACAGTATTCCCCTGATTTTAGAGACCCAGCATGTTTGCCCTTTTTATCTAATTCTAACACCATACAATAAATTTTATGTAGCAATCTTTCAGAATCCATGTGTAGTAACTTAAACCAAAATCTTACGCATGCAACATGTGTATGTACATATAATGGGTACCTGCCCAGATCTCCATACCCCATTTTATTTGGTGTATTGACAGGCACACCTGAAAATCTTTTACAAGCGATTAAATGCACTTTTTCTAGATTCTCTAGTCTATTCAATCCCCAAATTTCAGCTGAACATAACAGTATTGGTTGGATTTTGGTGTTAATTTTTTAAAATGTATTTACTGTCATTTCTTAACACTTCTGAAAAACTTTAAGTTGGGTAACAGCTTTTTTGCCTTTAGTCCAGCAGGTGGACAAAAAACTGGCACAGTCTTAGGTTCAATTCCACCCCAACACACACACTCTCTCTCTCTCTCTGTCTCTCTCTCTCATATATAGGGGTTGCTAGCACGTGCATCAAGCTACAAGCGGTGTGTGACATCGTCGGAAGTTTTTCCCTAATTGCTACGAACAGACAGTGTGTTTGGTGCCATAAGTTGGGGACCTATCTCGTTAGGTACCATGCCTTCCAGCCAGTTGGACTTTCGCACTACATGTGGTACCTTTCTTCCAGTATACCTGCATTTCATGTGGCGAAGATGTCAACTCAAAAAGGCAATGCGGGTGACCATGTTGAAAGTTCGCTCCCGTACCACCGGTGTCTTCCTTGGCTTGACCCTCCTGTACCTGTTTTGGGGGGACATCACGGTGGGGGTGATCAGCTCCTGCGCTGTGGAGACATTGAGGCCAACCCTGGCCCCAACCCCGGAGACTCCAGCGCCTCCTCGTCATCAGGTAACGCCCGGCAGACCAGGCTGTCTGCCTCCTACACCTCTCGCTCTGCTAAGGAACTATCACTGACTGAAGTCATGACAAAGCTGAATGACATGAGCCAGAAAATAGACAGTGTGCAGGAAGACACCAGGCAGATACGACAGGATCATAATGCCCTTCGTGAAGTTGTGAAAAGTATAAAGGAGGAAATAAAAGAACTGTATCACCAAAATAAAACCTTAGAACAACAGAACAGTGACTTACGTGACAGAGTCAGTGATCTTGAGCTTAAGTACGATGATCTTGAGAATCGGTCTCGTAGAAACAACTTGATTTTTCATGGTGTTGGCAAACGTGATGGCGAGACAACTGAAGAGTGTGAGAACACTCTTCGGGATATAATTACTGACAAACTTGAGCTGGCCGATACCATTGAATTCGATCGAGTTCACCGGCTTGGTTCCAAGTCCGATTCTCCAATTATCGCTCGCTGCTGTTCCTACAGGTTGAAAGTAAAACTTCTGAAAGCAAGGCAGAAGTTTAAGGGGACGAACATCTTTGTAGGCGAAGATTTCTCGGTGAGAGTTCGTGAGGTAAGGCGGAGGTTGACCCCTCACCTGAAGCAGGCGAGGAGTGAGGGAAAACAGGCCCGCATGGTGCATGACCATCTCCTTATAGATGGCAAGAAGTTTGGCCTGGACTCTCAGGACTCTCTGAGAGAAATCAGATAGGGGTTCGGCCGGCCCTGTGTTGGAAGAAAAAACGGTAGGGTTGTTTTTCAGAGGGGAACAAAATCTACCTCTGCACCTAGAATCTCGCCAGCAAACACATGCAGCTCTCTTCCCACAACCCGCTCAGCCACACAGGCAGCACGTGCGAGGTTACATGCATACCATACTAGTTCAAGTTTGTTTGTTGATGATGTGCCCTCTCCTTGCATGCAGGATAGTTCGGAAGGAAGTTGTCAGTTAACATTCCAAAAGAGGGGAATCCCCTCTCATGTCGGAGATACCACGTCATCGTTTGTTGCAAAATTCAAAAGTTTTTCTTTTCTTTCCTGGAATATTAATGGTTTACAATCAAAATTTATACATAATGATTTTGTAACATATATTTCATCCTTTGATTTCATTTGTCTTCTGGAGACGTTTGAAGAAGTGGTTGACTCTGATTTTTTTGTAGGATTTAAAACATTTGGCAAACCAGCAATTAAAATGTCAAAACAGGGGAGAAAATCAGGCGGGATACTGTGTCTAGTTAAAAACGAGATGTGTGCATTTATTCGTGAATTGAATACTAGCTATGAAAATGTGTGTGCATTTTTGATTAATAAACAGTTATTCAGTCTCTCAAAAGATGTTTTATATGTATGTGCTTATGTACCTCCTGAGGGTTCCCCGTTTTACTTACACTTTGATTATGATAATGGAATAAATGTTCTTGAAGAGTGCTTGACTGATTTATTATTTCAACTTGACAATGTTTATATTATTCTTTGTGGTGACTTGAATAGTAGAATTGCAAATATTTCGCCATTACAGGTATCAAATGACATCGAACCTCAGTACAAAAGTAGTACTGTTAGTTCTGGTCGTTGCTCTCAAGATATTCACACTAATGCTTATGGTAATTCTCTTCTGAGTATGTGCACTGCGCTAGATATGATTGTTTTAAATGGATTGTGTAATGGTGACCAGGAAGGTTGCTACACATACGCTGGAGATAGTGGATGCAGTGTGAACGATTATTTCATTTTGTCTGCTGATCTGTATGAAGCTATTTATGATTTGTGTGAATTGCATGTTGCTGATCGCTTGGAATCAGACCACTTTCCTGTAGAATTTCGTGTTTTGTTTTCAAGTTTAGATGATCTATGTAAGGAACAAGCAAATGATGTTCAAGTCATAGAAAAGCTAGTTTGGAATGAGGAATATAGTAAAGACTTTTATCATAGATTACATGAATCAGATATGAATGAAAGAATAAAATATGCCATGGAAATGATTGATGTAAATATTAATGATGCTTTGGATGTATTCCTTGGTTGTATCAGAGAAAGTGCAGAGTGTATGAAGAAAACTGTTAGAGTTGATGGCAACAGAAGACAGCAGAGTTGGTTTGATGAAGAGTGTAAACAAATGAGAACGAATGTACGTAAATTATTAAGACAGTTTCGTAGAAATGTAAATAACACTAATAGAGATTTATATGTTAAAGCTAGAAGAGAGTACAAAAATACATTGATAAGAAAGAAAAAACTATTTCATGACAATTTGGTAGCGGATCTTGTATCTAACATTAATAATCAAAAAGAATTTTGGCACTGCATGAGAAAAGTGTCACTAAAAAAGAAGCAACCAATGAATAATATTGCGTTAGATGATTGGTTTAAACACTTTAAAGCCTTACTTGATAAAGATTGTATTTGTGATACTGATAGCATTGATCATGATTTTCTAGATAGTGAATATTGTGTCATGGATCGCCCGATATCTCAAGAAGAAGTTGTGTTTGCTCTTAGAAAACTTAAGAATCGCAAAGCTCCAGGTCCTGATGGGGTTATTGGTGAACTTTTCAAAGCTCCTTGCAAACAAAAATTAATTATAGACTTTCTTGTCCAATTTTTTAATACTCTGTTTGATAAAGGCATTTTTCCTGAAAACTGGTGCGAATCTATTATTCTTCCATTGTATAAAAAGGGTAATGCAAATGATACAAATAACTATAGGGGCATTTCTCTGTCTGACATTTGTAGTAAAATATATAGTGTTGTCATTAACAGAAGACTTCAAGAATACGTAGAAGAAACAAATATAACTGGCGAACATCAGGCTGGATTTAAGCGAGGCTATTCCACAATAGACCATATGTTTACTCTTTTGGCCTTCATTCAAAAACAGTTTTCTTATAACCGTAAACTTTATGTAGCGTTTATAGATTTTGAGAAGGCGTTTGACTCTATTAATAGAAATTTGTTGTGGCCTGTTTTGATTAAACATGGAATTAAAGGAAAATTGTTTAAGTGTATAAGAAGTATGTATGATGTTGTCAAAACACGAGTCAGATCTGGAAACAAGCTTACTGATTATATAAACTGCACAAGAGGAGTAAAACAGGGTGACGTTTGTAGTCCGATTTTGTTTTCATTATTTATAAATGAATTGGCAATACAACTGATTGAAAAGGGAAGACACGGTGCAAGATTTACAGTTGATTTCGAAGAATTGTTTATTTTACTGTTGGCTGATGATATAGTTTTGCTATCAGAAACGGTTGTTGGATTGCAATGTCAACTTAATAATTTAAAGAATGCAGCAAATGAACTACAGTTAAAAGTCAATATGAACAAAAGTAATATTATTGTTTTCAGAAAGGGTGGGGTTTTGGCAGCCAGAGAGAAATGGGTGTATGATGGAGTTGCAATGTCTGTTGTGAATGCTTATAGATATCTGGGTATTATTTTTTCTACTCGTTTGAGTTTTGTTGCTGCCTGTAAAGACCTTTGTAGCAGAGCGAAGAATGCATTGTTTCTTATTATGAGGAAGCTATCGTCAATAAATAATAATTTTTTCAACTTTTTCTTAAAATATTTGATGCTCAGATACAGCCCATTGTACAATATGGCTCTGAGTTATGGGGTTTAGACAACAGTGCTGCTGTACAGTGTGAGTCCGTTCATTTATTTGGTTTAAAGAAATTTTTGGTGTAAAAATGAAAACTCCAAATGACTTAGTTTATGGGGAAACAAATAGGTATCCCATCTATATTAATTCTGTGGTTCAATGTATTCATATTGGTTTAAATTGTTAAAATGAGTAACGATAGACTACCACGTAAAGGCCTATAATATGTTATATAATTTATGATGCAGTGGGTAAAACGAACTGGGTAACTAACGTCCGCATATGCATAGTGAACTGGGGCTGGGTATGCATGGATATTTCAGGGCGTAAGTGATGAAAAAATATTTGTGCAAACTCTTCGCCAACGGCTAGTAGACTGCAGATGGCAAAGTTGGGAAACTCATATTCAATCTAGTAGTAGATTTGATATATACAGAATTCATAGCTCGACACATATTTTGAAGAAATATCTGTCAATTACTATGGACAGACATTTACGATTTATTTTAACCAGATTCCGGTTTGGTATATCTGATATTAATGTTCATGTCTATCGCTACCGACGTACGAATGAAGCTGATTTGTTGTGTCCACTGTGCAAAGTGTCAACTGAAGATGAAGTTCACTTTGTTTTGATTTGCCCCTTTTTTTATAATCTGAGAGTAAAGTTTATCCCACCAAAGTTCTATAGGAAGCCTTGCTTATTTCGGTTTTCTTTATTAATGACATCAAATAACGAACATATTGTGCGTAATTTAGCGTTGTACTTATATAAAGCTTTCCAGTTACGAGAAACACTATTGTCATGAATTTTCCTAT
>CM054157.1:17274314-17281814 GCA_028751875.1 Rapana venosa
AAAGAAGGAAAGAAAGAAAGAAGGAAAGAAGAAAGAAAGAAGGAAGAAAGAAAGAAAGAAGGAAGAGGGAAGGAAGGGAAAAGAAAGAAAGAAAGAAAGAAAGACAGACAGAAAGAAAGAAAGAAAGAAAGAAGAAAAAGAAAGAAAGAAAGAAAGAAAGAAAGAAAGAAAGAAAGAAAGAAAGAAAGAAAGAAAGAAAGAAAAAGAACGAATGAATGAATAAATGCATTAATTAATTAATTAATTAATTAAACAAGAAAAAGGAAGGAAAGTAAGGAGAACAGACTAAAAGATGAAAAAAGAAAGACAGAAAAGGAGAAAAAAAACCAAAGGACATGTAGAAAAAGGGGAAAAAAGAAGGAATAAAACAAAATACCAAGAAAAAACCCATAGGGATACATGGAAGAAAGAAAGAACTAAAAGAAGGAATGAATGAAAGAAAGAAAGATATACCACCTGAGCCCATAGCAAACTTTTTTTGGGTAAAAACGACTGACGGAAAAAAGGGTTTCCACAGAACTTCCCTATCGCACTCCTTTAACAAAAACCCTAAATTTTTTGTGTATTTTTTTTCAATGCAATTTTTTCAATGTTTGCTTTTGTTTATTTTCAATCTTGTATAATCCCCTTCGATTAATGTCCTTCTACAATGTCCTTCTAAAAATGCCCTTCTTTAATTCCCTTTGCATAATGCTTTCGTAAAATTTCCCTTTGAAAATCTGTATAATGCCCTTCAAAAAATGTCCTTCGATAATGCCTTTCGTATAATCCCCTTTTGATAATGCCCTTTGTAAACCCCTTTCGTAAAATCCCTTTGTTAAGCCCTTGTATAATCCCCTTTCGTAAAAATGCCTTTTGTTTAATGCCCTTCGTATAATGCCCTCCTTAAAATCCCCTTTCGTTAATGCGCTTCGTATAAGTCCTTCGTATAATGCCCTTCTTAAATGCCCTTCATATAATGCCCTTGATAATGCCCTTCGAAAAATGCCTTTCCTAAACCCCTTTCGTATAATGCTCACTTTTTTGTTTTGAAGCCTCAGTCTGAAATCTGAAGGAAGATGGGCTCGCAGGTTCGTTTTGTTCAAGAAAAGGGGAATACTCAGGGGCAAGCACTCCTCTCCCCAAAAAGGGTTTAAGCAGTGTTGAGCATGGTTACCAATGGATGGATGCCCTTTTGCGCGCCTTGGTTTCAATACAGTCCTCCCCCAGTTGTCTCAACTGAAATGGGTCATCCCTTTTCAGGGACATGGGAAGTAAAGCAGCGGGGGAAAGGAGTACGTCGCTGTCCTCAAAGGGGCCCCCCGGGGAGAAGCTGGGGTTTTTGACACCCCCCCCCAACACGCATAGGTTATGGGACACCTTACCTTTGCCTAACTGCCGAAAGTCTACTGCGGTGCTTATGACTCTTAAGGGCTAAGGAAAAAAGTGATAAAAAGGAACTTCCAGTAGGGGGGGCAGGATATTTTTAGTGGTTAGAGCGTTGGGCTCTGATCGATCCCCGGGATCGAGCCCCCCACCGGGGTGCCCGCCCCGTTGGAGTGGATTTTTCCCCTCGGGAGTTAAATCAATACCGACTCCATTTCCCACGAAAGCCCTTAGGTTGAGACAAAAAACCCGGGGGTCTCGTGTGAAAAACCATGCAAACATCTTGCACTCCCCGTTAATACGTTAATACACTTTTGGGAAAAAAAACAACTTTAAAATTTAAAGAAAACGCGTTAAAACTTTTCCTCCTTTTCTTACCTGTTGGAACGTGACAATTTTTGGGTTTTTTTAAAAAACCACACCAAAAAAAGAGCATGGACACGGGGGTTTTTTTAGACACCACCCCCGAATCGGAATGTGGACCTTGGGGGGGTAAAAAAAAAAAAAGGCCCCATAAAATCTCACCATTTTTTGAACCACGGGCTCTAAGAGAGCCCGGGAAAGGGGGGGGGGGGGGATCATTTTCCATCTCCCTTTTGGGAAAAAGGTAAGGGGTAATTTTGGTCTTTATTGTCGGATGTCTGGTTTTTCCCTCGTTTTACACATTGCTTTGAAGTTTTTTTTCTGGATTTTTTCCCCTTTTCAGAGACTGTGAATCTTTAAATTTTTTTTAAAGTTTCGTTTACATCCTTGTACCCAACGTTTTACCTTCTACTTTCCCTTTTGGGTTTTTATGTCTGTTCTTCTTTGGGGTAGTCGTAGTATTTTTTTATACTTTATTTTTTCTTTTTGAAATTTGTATTACTCTAATGCTTGTCATATTTTTTTTTTTACTTTGTCATTGAAGTCTGTATCGTCCCTTGTCCTTCCTGTTTACTGTAATATTTCAGTGTAACACTTTTTTTAAAAATTTTTATTATCCTTTTAAAAGATTACCCCCAGTATCATACTTTACCTTTTTACCCTTTAACTTTAATTCTTTCTTAAAGTATTCTTCATGATTCAGCCCTTTTGTTTTTTTCCTTTGGGCGTCTTTTTTCTTTTTTCGTCTGATGAAAGCTGCAGTAACATCATATTACTTTTTTTTTTCCCTTTTAAAATTTCCCTTAAAATTTATATTTTCTCCCATAAAAACTGCAATATCTTCCATATTATTTTTTGTATTTTAAGTTTTTACTTTTATTGTCCTTTTTAAATGTATCAAAAACCTTCCATCTAATACTTTTATCTTTATTCTTTTGTTTCTATCTTTTTCCCTATTGTATGCTGCATTTTTTCGATACTTAAACAGCCCTAACTTTTTTTTAAAAATTTCCGTTTTGGTTATTGTAATTTTAACAAAACATTTTTTTTGAAAGTCTTCACTCTTCTCAACATACATTGTCTTCAATGTTTATACTTTGTTTTTAAAATCTTTTTTATCCAATTTCTTTGAGGTATATTGTAATTTTTTTATATAACTACACCTTGTCTAAAAGTCTCATTATTCCTCATACATGATATCTTCGGTATTTACAATTCGTTTTTGAAGCCTTTATTTTCCAATCTGTACCTGTTTGTATACAGAATAACGTATGGGGGATGGGATAGCCTAGTGATCAGAACATTGTGCTCGCAATCTGACGACCCGGGTTCGATTCCCGTTCAAGGGCATATTTTCCCCTGGAGTTAACCCATGGCCGACTCCCCCTCCCCAAAAAAATCTTCGGATAGACTAAAACCGAGGCCCCCTGTGCAACGCATGCAGAACTCTTTCGCACACGTTAAATCCTGTTTCCGTTTTTTGAAAAATAGGCCATTGTGTGCCGGTGGAAAAGTGACAAATTTAAAAAAACCGCATACACCGGGGGCGGATGTTTTAAAAACACTTTGTGCTTATTCCACTATCCTCGAATAAAAAAAGAAAGAAAGAAAGAAAAAAAAAAAAAAAAAAAAAAAATATTCATACTTCATTTTACTATTTTCTGTCTTCTGAATACTTTTGCTTGTGACAGGCTGCACAATCTTCAAGACTAACACTTGGTTTGGGAAGTCTTTCTCTTCTAAATACCGTTTCCTGTACCACACTGCGATATCTTTTATGCTTGCACTTAAGAATTTAAGAATTTATCTCTAAACACAGTTTCCTGTACCACGTTGCTTTATCTTTACTACTTGCACTTGGTATTTGAAGTCTTTATCTTCTAAATACGGGGGGAGTTTTGTAACACACACACTGTGATATCTTCAATACTTGCGCTTGGGTTAAGTCTGTATTTCCTGTTTTCTGACCACTTGTTTTTCTTTTTCGTCTATCCTGTGGCAGACAGTGATTATACCTTCAATACTCACACTTGGTTTTTGAAGCTTGCTTCTGATATTTTGTTCCCGATGAAGTCTGTGG
Organism: Rapana venosa; assembly: GCA_028751875.1. Classification (NCBI taxonomy): domain Eukaryota; kingdom Metazoa; phylum Mollusca; class Gastropoda; order Neogastropoda; family Muricidae; genus Rapana; species Rapana venosa. Next base: position 17,278,123 of record CM054157.1, read on the forward strand.
CGTCTTTGTCCAGGAAAGCCAAGGTCATGCCGTGAGAGCTGCAGTAATCCTTGGCCTGGTTCCAGGACAGTCTGGAGGTGAACAGCTCCAGTTCTTGGTACGCTGGCTGAGCTGGAATACAACACACGTTCATCATCATGGTGGTGGTGGTGGTGGCGGCGGCGGCGGTCGACGACGACGACGAGACGACGACGGTGATGATGACGACGACGACGACGACGACGACGACGACGACGACGACGACGACGACGACGAATGATGATGATGATGATGATGATGATGATGATGATGATGATGATGATGATGATGATGATGATGATGATGGTGGTGGTGGTGGTGGTGGTGGTGGTGGTGACGATGACGACGATGACGACGACGGCGACGACGGTGATGATGACGACGACAACGACGACGACGACGATGATAATGATAGAGATGATGATATGATGATGATGATGATGATGATGATGATGATGATGATGATGATGATGATGAGTAAATGCAACAGCATTTGCTGAAGTCATTTGTCTTCTCAATTTGTTCCAAATGTATTGATTGTTGTTTGTTTTGCGTTCTTGTCTTGCTCGTCTTCTTCTCCATTCTCTTCATACTCCTCTCTTGCATTCGCAATGATCTCGCATTCGACTTCGCGATCTTCTACTGTCTATCGCGATCTTCTTCATTCGCAATCATTCGCAATCTGCTTCTTCGCAATCGTTATTCTATCGATTTTCTTCATGTGAATTCTCTTCGAAATTTTTGCAATTTGATGTCATCTTTTCAAATATGCATCGTCATTTGCTGAATTCATTTTCTTCTTTCTTACTTCTTTTCTTCCAATTCTTTCTTCTTCTTTCTCTTCTTTTTCTTCATTCTCTTTCTTCTTCTTCTCTCTCTTCTCTTCTTCTTCCTTCTTCTTCTTCTTCTCTTCTTCTCTCTTCTTCTTCTCTTCAATTCTTCAATTCTTCTTTCAATTCTTCAATTCTTCTTCTCGTCTTCGAATACTTCTTCTTCAAATTCTCATTCATTCTTCTTCAATTCTTCGCAACTTCTTCTATCTTCTTCATTCTTTCTTCTTCTTCTATTCTTCTTCTTCTTCTTCTTCTTCTTCTTCTTCTTCTTCTCTTTTCTTTCTTCTTCTTCTTCGCAATTCTTCTTCTTCCCTTCCTTCGCAATCTTTTTTCTTTTTTTTTCGCAATTCTTCTTCGCAATTCTTTCAATTCTTCTTCTTCTTTCATTATCATCTTTCTTCTTCTTCTTTCCTTCTTTCCCTTCTTCTTCTTTCTTCATTCTCATAATCTCTACTTCATTCATCTCATCCATTCTCTATCATCTTCATCTCATTCTTCTTCTTCTTCTTCGCAATTCTTCTTTCGCAATTCTTCTTCCATTTCTTCTTCTTCTCTTCTCTTTTTCTTCTTCTCTTCATTTTCTTCGCAATTCTTCTTCTTCTTCGCAATTCTTCTCTTTTCTTCGCAATTCTCTTCTTCTTCTTTCTCTTCTCTTTCTTCGCAATTCTTCTTCTTCTTCTTCTTCTCTTCTTCTTCTTCTTCTCTCTTCTTCCTTCTTCTTCTTCTTCATTTTTCTTCTTCTTCTTCTCTTCTTCTTCTTCTTCTTCATTCTTCTTCTTCTTTCTCTGCAATTCTTCTTCTTCTTTCTTCGCTTATTCTTCCAATTCTTTTTCTTCTTCTTCTTCTTCTTCTTCTTCGCAATTCTTCTTCGCAATTCTTCTTCTTCGCAATTCTTCTTCGCAATTCTTCTTCACAATTCTTCTTCTTTGCAATTCTTCTTCTTCGAAATTCTTCTTCTTCTTCTTCTTCTTCTTCTTCTTCTTCGCAATTCTTCTTCTTCTTCTTCGCAATTCTTTTTCTTCTTCGCAATTCTTCTTCGCAATTCATCTTCGCAATTCTTCTTCTTCTTTTTCATTATCATCTTCTTCTTCTTCTTCCTTCTTTCCCTTCTTCTTCTTTCTTCATAATCATCATAATCATCATAATCATCATCATCATCATCATCATCATCATCATCATCATCATCTTCTTCTTCTTCTTCTTCGCAATTCTTCTTCGCAATTCTTCTTCGCAATTCTTCTTCTTCGCAATTCTTTTTCTTCTTCTTCTTCTTCGCAATTCTTCTTCTTCTTCGCAATTCTTCTTCTTCTTCGCAATTCTTCTTCTTTTCCTTCGCTATTCTTCGCAATTCTTCTCTTCTTCTTCTTCTTCTTCTTCTTCTTCTTCTTCTTCTTCGCAATTCTTCTTCTTCGCAATTCTTCTTCTTCGCAATTCTTCTTCTTCTTCGCAATTCTTCTTCTTCTTCGCAATTCTTCTTCTTTTCCTTCGCTATTCTTCGCAATTCTTTTTCTTCTTCTTCTTCTTCTTCTTCTTCGCAATTCTTCTTCGCAATTCTTCTTCTTCTTTTTCTTCGCAATTCTTCTTCTTCTTCGCAATTCTTCTTCTTCGCAATTCTTCTTCGCAATTCTTCTTCTTCTTCGCACTTCTTCTTCTTCTTCGCAATTCTTCTTCTTCTTCGCATTCTTCTTCTTCTCAATTCTTCTTCGCATTCTTCTTCTTCGTAATTGTTCTTCTTCTTCGCAATTCTTCTTCTCCTTCGCAATTCTTCTTCTTTTTCTTCTCCTTCGCAATTCTTCTTCTTGTTTTTCTTCTTCTTCTTCTTCATTATCATCATCTTCTTCTTCTTCCTTTTTCCTCCTCCTCTTCTTCTTCTTCTTTCTTCATAATCATTCTCTTCTTCTTCTTCTTCCTTTTCTTCTTCGTCGTCGGCATCAAACGCACAGAAAGCAACTAGTGTTGCCTGTCCTATGAGCAAAGATACCTTGCACAGCCGTTAGGCGCCTGACAACTCAGGCCCCGCCCAACGCGCATCCGACTTCATTGGGCGTGGGAGAGAGTCGTGATCTTGGAAACCTTTCTTGTGGGGAAACCCAAAAAAAGCAAGAGAACTGACACAAGAAGGCAGAAAATAGATACGAAGGAGATGACTGGAAGAAAAGGGAACAAGGAAGAAGCAAACAGAGGGATAGAAAAGAGGGAATTCCTAGCACAGAGTTTTCCAGATGGTTGGGATGCTATTTATACTGACAGGCTCCGCCAGCATCCTTGCATCCCCATAGAGGGGATTTACCTTTCCACAGGGGGGTAGGTTAGCTCAGTCCTACTTGAGGCATTGCGTACTGCCTTCTGTTTTTACGAATAGTTTTGTTCTGCAAGTCTGTCTGTCGAAATCACCTGTTAAGCCAATACACATTAAACCAAGAACAAGAAGAAGGGGGGAAAAAAGCAACTCTGCCATACACACAGACGCGCGCGTGCACACACACACACACACACACACACACACACACACATATACACACATACACACCACACACACACCAACACAACACAGCATACACACACACCCCACAATCCACAACACAACACAACACACACAACACAACACACGCACCACAACACACACACACACACACACACACAAACCACAACACAACACACACACCACAACACATACATACATACATACATACATACATACATACATACATACATACATACATACATACATACATACATACATACATACATACATACATAAAGGCCATTGTGTGCCGGTGGGAACGGATGTCAAAATTTACAAAACTGCATGTGGACTGGATGTTATAAAAGAACATGAGT
>CM054157.1:17286814-17291814 GCA_028751875.1 Rapana venosa
TTCCTCTCTCTCCTCTCTCTCTCTCTCTCTCTCTCTCTCTCTCTCTCTCTCTCTCTCTCTCTCTCTCTCTCTCTCTCTCTCTCTCTTTCTCTCTTTCTCTGAATATGAAAGGGCTCACGCAAACACACACACACACACACACACTCACACACACACACACACACACACACACACACACACACACACACACACACACCACACACACACACACACACACACACACACACACACACACACACACACACACACACACATACGCACACATTATACTAGCGCCGGCGCGCACGCGCACGACCACGCGCGATCTTTTGAATGCATCCACTGTGAAATTCTCCAAATGCCATGCTTTACCCAATCAATTATCTACGGCAATTGAAAAGAAAGAATTCATAGACAGGCCAGTCTAAAGAAAATCCCTTCTTTCAACCACCTTAATACAAGCACCTCGTCACAAGGGAAGAATACTCCATAGTGGTTTTACACTACCGCTTTATTCTATAGTGTCCAACGAAATAATCGAAAAAAACATTTTAAAAATCCACAATAATCATTTAAACAAACAGGTCGTGGTGGTGTGAATACTCAATTAAAGAAATAGGTTCTGGTGGTGGGGTAATTAAGTAATTAAAGAAACAGGTTGTGGGTGTGTGAGTAATCTATTTTTTAAAACAGGCTGTGGTGCTGTAAATAATCAATTGAACAAACATGCTGTGTTTGTGGCAATAATCAATTAAACAAACAGGTTGTTGTGGTGTAAATAATAATTAAACAAACAGGCTGTTGTGGAATGAATAATCAATTAAAGAAACAGGCTGTGGTGTTGTAAACAATCAATTAAACAAACAGGCTGTGGTGGTGTCAATAAGCAATTAAAGAAACAGGCTGTGGTGGTGTAAATAATCAATTAAAGAAACAGGCTGGGGTGGGTGAATAATAAACTAAATAAACAGTCTGTGGTTGTGTAAATAACTAATTATAAAACAGCATGTGGTGTTGTAAATAGTCAATTAAAGAAACAGGCTGTGGTGGTGTAAATAGTCAATTAAAGAAACAGGCTGGGGTGGGTGAATAATCAATTAATAAACAGGCTGTGGTAGGTGATTGATCAATTAAAAAACAGGCTGTGGTTGTGTAAATAATCAACTATAAAACAGGCTGTGGTGTTGTAAATAGTCAATCAAAGAAACAGGCTGTGGTGGTGCAGATAGTCAATTAAACAAACAGGCTGTGGTGGCGTAAATAATCAATTAAACAAACAGGCTGTTGTGGTGTGAATAATAAATTAAACAAATAGGCTGTTGTGGTGTAAATAATCAATTAAAGAAACAAGCTGTTGTGGTGTAAATAATCAATTACACAAACAGGCTGTAGTGGTGTAAACAATAAATTAAACAAATAGGCTGTGGTGGTGTAGATAGTCAATTAAACAAACAGGCTGTTGTGGAATAAATAATCAATTAAAGAAACAGGCTGTGCTAGTGTAGATAATCAATTAAACAAACAGGCTGTGGTGGTGTAAATAATCAATTAAACAAACAGGCTGTTGTGGAATAAATAATCAATTAAAGAAACAGGCTGTGGTGGTAAAAATAAGCAAGTAAACAAACAGGCTGTGGTGGCGTATATAGTCAATTAAAGCAACAGGCTGTGGTGGTGTAAATAATCAATTAAAGCAACAGGCTGTCGTGGTGTAAATAATCAATTAAAGCAATAGGCTGTGGTGGTGTAATTAATCAATTAAAGCAACAGGCTGTGGTGGTGTAAATAATCAATTAAACAAACAGGCTGTTGTGGAATAAATAAACAATTAAACAAACAGGTTGTGGTGAGGTAAACAATCAATTAAACAAACAGGCTGTGGTGGTGTAGATAGTCAATTAAACAAACAGGCTGTTATGGAATAAATAATCAATTAAAGGAACAGGCTGTAGTAGTGTAAATAATCAATTAAACAAACAGGCTGTGGTGGTATAGATAGTCAATTAAAGAAACAAGCTGTGGTGGTGTAAATAATCAATTACACAAACAGGCTGTAGTGGTGTAAACAATCAATTAAACAAACAGGCTGTGGTGGTATAAATAATCAATTAAACAAACAGGCTGTGGTGGTGTAAATAATAAATTGAACAAACAGGCTGTGGTGGGGTAACTAATCAATTAAAGAAACAGGCTATGGTGGTGTAAATAATCAATTAAAGAAACAGGCTGTGGTGGTGTAATTAAACAATGGGACAGGCTGTGGTGGTGTAAATAAACAATGGAACTGGCTGTGTTGGGGTAAATAAACAATGGAACTGGCTGTGTTGGTGTAAATAGTCAATTAAAAGCAACAGTCTGTGGTGGTGTTTTAAAATCAATTAGGAAACAGGTGTGGTGGTTGTGGAAATGTAATAAAAAACAGGCTGTGTGGTTCAATAGTCATTAAAGAAACAGCTGTGGTGGTGTAAATAATCAAAATTTAACAACAGGCTGTGTGGTTTCAATAATCAATTAAACAACAGCCTTGTTGTGGTGTAAATAATCAATTAAACAAACAGGCTGTTGTGAATGAATTTAAACAATATGAGAAAACAGCTGTAGTGGTGCAAATATCAGTTAAAGAAACATGGCTGTGGTTTGGTGTAAATAATCAATTAAGCAACAGGCTGTGGTGGTGTAAATAATCAATTAAAGAAACAGGCTGTTGTTGTGTGAATAATCAATTAAAGAAATAGGCTGTGGTGTTGTAAACAATCAATTAAACAAACAGGCTGTGTTGGTGTAGATAGTCAATTAAACAAACAGGCTGTAGTGGTGTAAATAATCAATTAAAACAAGCTGTGTGGTGTAGATAGTCAATTAAACAAACAGGCTGTAGTGGTGTAAATAATCAATTAAAGAAATAAGGCTGTGGTGGTGTAAATAATCAATTAAAGAAACAGGCTGGGGTGGATGAATAATCAACTGAATAAACAGGCTGTGGTTGTGTAAATAATCAATTATCAAACAGCCTGTGGTGTTGTAAATAGTCAATTAAAGAAACAGGCTGTGGTGGTGTAAATAGTCAATTAAAGAAACAGGCTGGGGTGGGTGAATAATCAATTAATAAACAGGCTGTGGTAGGTGATTGATCAATTAAAAAAACAGGCTGTGGTTGTGTAAATAATCAATTATAAAACAGCCTGTGGTGTTGCAAATAGTCAATCAAAGAAACAGGCTGTGATGGTGTAGATAGTAAATTAAACAAACAGTCTGTGAAGGCGTAAATAATCAATTAAAGCAACAGGCTGTGGTGGTGTCAATGATCAATTAAAAAAACAGGCTGTGGTGGGGTAGCTAATCAATTAAAGAAACAGGCTGTGGTGGTGTCAATAATCAATTTTTAAAAACAGACTGTGGTGGTGTAAAAAATCAATTAAACAAACAGGATCTTGTGGAATAAATAATCAATTAAAGCAACAGGCTGTGGTGGTGTAAATGATCAATTAAAGCAACAGGCTGTGGTGGTGTAAATGATCAATTAAAGAAACAGGCTGTGGTTGTGTGAATAATCAATTAAAGAAACAGGCTGTGGTGGTGTAAATAATCAATTAAAGGAACAGGCTTTTGTGGTGTCAATAATCAATTAAACAAACAGGCTGTTGTGGAATAAATAATCAATTAAAGAAACAGGCTGTGGTGGTGTAAACATTCAATTAAAGAAACAGGCTGTGGTGGTGTGAATACTCAATGAAAGAAACAGGCTGTGGTGGGGTAGCTAATCAATTAAAGAAACAGGCTGTGGTGGTGTCAATAATAAATTCTAAAAAACAGGCTGTGGGGGTGTAAATAATCAATTTTAAAAAACAGGCTGTGGTGTGGTAAATAACCAATTAAAGAAACAGGCTGTGGTTGTGTAAATAATCAGTTACAGACTGTTGTGGTGTAGATAATCAGTTAAACAAACAGGCTATGGTGGTGTAAATAATCAATTAAATAACAGGCTGTGGTGGTGTGAATACTCAATTAAAGAAACAGGCTGGGCTGTGGTGGTGTGAATACTCAATTAAAGAAACAGGCTGTGGTGGTGTAAATAATCAATTAAATAAACAGACTGTTGTGGTGTGAATAGTCAATTAAAGAAACAGGCTGTGGTGGTGTAAATAATCAATTGAACAAACAGGCTGTGGTGGTGTAGATAGTCAATTAAAGAAACAGGCTGTGGTGGTGTAATTAGTCAATTAAAGCAACAGTCCGTGGTGGTGTGAATAGCCAATAAACAAACATACTGTGTTGTGTGAATAGTCAATTAAAGAAACAGGCTGTGGTGGTGTGAATAGTCAATTAAAGAAACAGACTGTGGAGGTGTAAATAATCAATTAAAGAAGCAGGCTGTGGTGGTGTGAATAGTCAATTAAAACAGGCTGTGGTGGTGTAAATAATCAATTAAAACAGGCTGTGGTGGTGTGTGTGTGTTTGTTTGGTTGACCGAATGCTTGATTTTTAAACTGACAATCATTCAAGTTTGAGTAGGGTATTCATTTTGAACAGAATATTTTTTTTTCTTTTATTTCGAGGATAATGGAATAAGCACTCATGTGCTTTTTACATCCAGTCACCGTGTGTATGCAGTTTTTGTAAATTTTGACATCCGTTCCCACCAGCACACAATGGCCTACCCTTTCGAAATTCGGAACGGGTTTTAACGTTTGCGCAAGATGTTCTGCGTGCGTGCGTTCGTACACGGGACCTCAGCTTATCGTCTCATTCGAAGGACTTTTAGGGAGAGTGGATTCGGCACTGATGTTAACTCCAGAGGAAAAATCGTCTTGAAAAAGATTTGAACCCTGGTCAGCAGATCACCAGCGCATCACTCTGACCACCAGGCTATCCCGTCCCCCAACAGAACCTGCAATCAATAGTCATGTACCTTTAAATCATTTGGGGGTTGTTATTTTTGTTTTGATTTTGGTTTTGTTTGGTTTTTAATCTTGTTCTCGAAGTTCTACAAAACATGGAATTTTATCTAAACGTAAAAATAC
>CM054157.1:17296814-17324164 GCA_028751875.1 Rapana venosa
GAATCAGCATTCGCGTGCTTTTTTTGCATCCAGTGACCGTGTGTATGCATTTTGTAAATTGCCATCTGTTCCCACCGGTACACAATGGCCTACTCTTCCGAAAAGCGGAACAGGATTTTAACGTGTGCGCAAGATGTTCTGCGTACGTTTGCACACGAGACCTCGGTTTATAGTATCAATCGAAGGACTTGTGGGGGGAGTGGAGTCTGCACTGATGTTAACTCGCAGAAAAAAAAAATCCCCTTGAAAGGGAATCGAACCCGGGTTGTCAGATTGCGAGCGCAATGTTCTAACCACTAGGCTATCCCGTCCCCCTTCTGCCCTTTAGGTGGTTATATTGTATTGTACTGTGTTGTGTTGTGTTGTATTGTATTGTGTTTGTTGTGTTGTATTGTATTGTGTTGTGTTGTATTGTGTTGTGTTGTATTGTGTTGTGTTGTATGTATTGTATTGCATTGTGTTGTGTTGTATTGCATACCACTTAAAGCCACGGCAGGTTTATCTACGTGAAACTCGGGCTGCTTTCCCCAGGGAAGAGCGCGTCGCCACGAGAGCAGCGCCACCCATTATTATTTTTTTTTTTCCTGTCTGCATTTGTATTTAGTTTCCTATCAGAGTGACTTTTTTTCTACAGAATGTTTGCCAGGGACTACTCTCTTGTTGCCGTGGGTTCTTTTACGTGCACTAAAAAAAGTGAGTATTGCAGACCGGACTGCGGTTTATCCTCTCATCCGAAAGACTAGCACCCAGACCACCACTCACAGTCTAGTGGATAGGGGATGGGGGGATGGGGAGATGGTTTCAAGCGGGCACAAACGGGGATCGAACCACCACACACTTGAAACGTAGAGGGTTGTTTTTTTTGCTTTTTAGGCAGGTGCGTTACCTCTAGACCACCGATTCACCAGTGATGACGATGATGCGTGATGCACGTGAGAAATGATGGCTGTTCACCCACAGAGGGCGCTGAAGTGGCCAAACCGGCCTGCGCACTTCACTTAAGGCTTAACGGTCACTTCATTCAAATTCGCTCCCACAGCTGGGACAAGACGCACTGACCGTTTCCTGCTCCCTTTCAGCTTTTAAAGGTAGAGGCTTCAGGTAAGCTTGATCACTTTGTGGTGGTTGTTTTTTTAATGATTTTTTTAATACTTTTTTAATGATCATTTCTACATTTTGGGGGGAAATGGAAAAGCAAGAGGACTGGTTTTTTCTGGCTTTTGTTGGTGTTTTTTTTCTTCAGTACCCCGGTTTCAAAAACGAATGTTACGCAGATAGTTCTGGTGGAGGCACCATTTCCATGAGCTACCCCACTGCTGTGACTAGATTTCTACTTAAATCCATTTAGGAATTATTGTGACATTGAAGTCAATTCTTCCCGAGTTCCGTATCATAATCACGTATAATCAAGTATTCGGCTCTTCCCCCTACCCTCCTCTACTTCCCGATTTTTAAACAACGTTTACAGAGCCCCCCTCCATCCCTCCCCACCTTCCCTTTTAGCCATACAGAAAAAGACTTAACATTGAGACAGAAGCAGATTTCAACTAGTACATAAAGTTGTATGGCTATTTTCCTGTTCAGTTTACTGTTATCGGTTTTTTTTCTTCTGTTCAGTGACTAAATGTGACGCTTTGTGTCATCTCTCCCTCTTTCACCGATTTGTAGGTAACCTGAATAGAAATTGGCTAAAAAAATGTTCTTCGGCTATAGCTCCCAGGTTGGCCAATGATGAGATTTTTGCTTTAATTTTGTCCATACCTTCAATACCATTTTGCCTTCAGGAAAAGACCATATTGTATTGGTGGGACCTTAAAAAAATTACAAAAGTGCATGCACAGAGGAACTGAGCGAAGTTGACGAGTCGTTAACTAATCCTCGTTAGTTATTAGTTTATTGCTAAATTAAACAGACACATGCTTGTCCAAGAACAAATTGAGTAATAAGTCTTATATTGTGATCATCTGTGAGTGGATTTCAGCACGCATGCATACACAATGCTCTCTCTCTCTCTCTCTCTCTCTCTCTCTCTCTCTCTCTCTCTCCTCACACACACACACACACACACACACACACACACACACACACACACACAATGTTTGCATATGTATTGCAAGTAGTACTCTGGGCGGCAAGTCAGTGGCAGAGCTTAGCATGTGTTTCCTACATATGCAATACTGCACGAGTCGCACCCTAGAATTTTTTTAAGCATCTTGAAAAGTCCTTGAACTTTAATAAGACCGTATCAACCCTGCAACTGAGACATCTGTTTGAGGGAATTTTCCCCTGGAGTTAACATCAGTACTGACTCCTGATTTCCCTGAATGTCTAGATGAGACTATAAACTGAGGTCACTTGTACGAACGCACGCAAAACATGTTGCACACACATGAAAACCTGTTCCGCGTTGAAGAAGGATAGGCCATTGCGTGGCATTAAGATCGAACGATAAAACGCTAGCACACTGGTGGTGGCTTCGCCAGGTACATTCTTGCCCAAAGAACTCTGCCTGATATTAGTGCAGTGCCCAAAGAATTTCTGGAGGAGTTGAAGCAAAATGTATCTGACTGAAGAATTGCTATCCATAAAAATATATGGCCCATTTGATGGAAACTTTTTTATTGCGGACAGCTAAGGAATTGAATAACTTGTATAGTTGGATTCTATGAAATCATTTTAGATACTTTTTCAAAACTTTAGTGATTGACACAGTTCTGTGTATGTGCTTATCAGATTCTGGCCAGCAGCCGTGAACCTTCTGATCAGAGAACGCGAGATGAAGTGCACTAGTACAGGGGTTCAGTGCCATGGAACTACTTGTGACAGCATAGCTATTCTTTAGTATCCTTCTGTTCTAAATAGTTTCAGTTCTGTGTCAAGCCAGTCCTTTGATGAGTCTCTTACTTATAGTTATGAGATATAAACGTATGTTCTTTTTTATTTTGGGGGGGGGTATATATTCTACAGTTCCAGTGCTTACCTAACAATAATTTTTCCAGTCAGTAGGCCTCTGTATTGAATAGGATTCGAGCTCTGTCAAGCCAGTCCTTTGATGGCCTCTTACTTATAGTTATGAGATATAAACGTATGTTGTTGGGTGGGGGGATATATATTCTACAGTCCCAGTGCTTTCTTACAATAATTTTTTTCCAGTTAGTAGGCCTCTGTATTGAATAGGATTCGAGCTCTGTCAACTCAGTCCTTTGGGTAGTCTGTTACTAATAGTTCTGACAAATAAGCGTGTGTTCGTTCATCTTTGGAGTGAGGATGTTCTACATTCCCAGTGCTTAGTTTTCAAGACTTTGTTTCTAGTTAGTAGGCCTCTGTATTGAATAGGGTTCCAGCTCTGTCAAGTTCTTTGGGCGGCCTCTTGCTAATAGTTCTGACATATAAACGTATGTTCGTTCATCTTTAGGGTGAGATATTCTACAGTCCTACTGCTCAGTTTTCCAGTTAATAGGTTTCTATATTGATTCGGGTTCGAGCTCTGTGTCAAGCTAGTCCTTTGGGTGGTCTCTTAGTTCTCGTTTGTTCATTTGTCTTTAAGGTGAGGATATTCTACAGTCCCAGTGCTCAGTTTTCCAGTCCGTAGGCTTCTTTATTGAATAGGGTTCGTGTTCTGTGTCAAGTAAGTCCTTTGGGTGGGCTGTTAGTAATAGTTTTGAGATGCTCATTTGTCTTTAGGGCGAGGATATTCTACAGTCCCAATGCTGTTTTCAGTACGGTTTCTAGTTAATGGAATTTTATTGAATAGGATTCGAGCTCTATATCAAGCCAGTCCTTTGGGTAGTCTCGTTCTAATAGTTCTGAGGTATATACGTATATGTTTGTTCATCTTTGGGGTAAGGATATTCTACAGTCCCAGTGGTCGGTTTTCAAGGTGGTTTCCAGAGGCTTCAGGGTCGAGCAAAAGATCTGACAGTGTTTGATTAGGGAGTAGAGTCAGGATTTTGAAAATGGTTACGAACATTTTATTATCGCAAAAGGGGGAGAAATTCATGGCATCACTTGCCACAACTAAAAATGTTAGGGGAAAGAAGCCTTTAATAGCATCAAATGATTGTGGAAAGTTACAGCTGCACGTGAAGTTGACTACATGAAGTGGAGATGCAAAGTCGCAGACCAGCCATTGCCTCGGGGATGTCTTCAGAAAATAGCTAAGAACACATCAGTATAGTACTTACAGAAGAATGTAATGCCACTCTTTCTTTTATGCTGTACTGGTCAAATTTTTGTTTCTTCATCTTTGGAGAATGCTTCAAGACCGTAGGTCCTGTCAGTTGCCCTTTAGATCACTGGACACCAAATTCCTGACTGCTTTGACATCCCTTGTTAGAAAAACTAAAGTAACAAAGTAGTTAAAAGAAGTAAAGTTAACTAAACTGAAGAGACAAAAAGTTAAAACTGACGTAAAGTAAAATAAGATTTTAAAGCATGTAAAGTTAGAAAAACTAAAAAGGGGTCATTAGAATAAAAGAAATGGGGATTTAAAATGAAACATCAATAAACCATTTAAAAAGCAAAATAAAACTAAATAGGAAAATAAAAACAAAAAATCCCCCAAAACTAAAATTAAAAGGGTATAAACAGTCCCCCCTAAAAAAGCAACAAAAAACCTAAACCTTCCCCTTTAGATACAAAGAAGACCCCAAAACAAATAATGATAATGATAATAAAAGTTCATAGGAAGGGATGAAAAAGCAGTCTTGGTAACGGTGATCCTGGTGTTCCGGAAAGAACATCATCTTTGAAGGCACTGACGATGCTGGGTAGAATAGTTCCTTCCATAGTGAAGTTCACGCTGACTTTGGCTCTTTCATTGCGCGTTCATTTGGTCCAAGACGAGGGAACCTCATGGTGTGTAACTCACGAATAACCATCAAGCATCTGCTTCTGGAGTCTGGATACGTTCAGGATCTTGGGCACAGGTATTTTACTGCAGGCATTTTCCGGTAGATACGAGTAGAATATCAGTTTGTCAGTTCGGACAAGGTTGGATTTCAAGAAATCTCCCACAACGTGATGACTGTCCTCGTTCGACCCTTATAGTTGGTCAGGGCATTGTGACTTCTTCTTTGTCAAATGTTCAGACAGCAAGAACTGTTTTCATATATATATATAAATGTGTCGTGCTGCCGTTAAACACCCCTGACAAGTCGGGTCCAGCCTATCAGTGGGTGAGAAGTTTATATGTTATGTTTTTCTGAAAGAAAGGCAGAAAATCGGACAAGGCAACATGAAGAAAAGGAACAAGGCAGAAACGGGAACAGAAAAGGGAGAATTCCAGGATATTGGGCAAGGGCATTTTGGGGGTTAAGAGTACAGATGTTATAGTTGGTCGGTTTGAACATAGTTGCTTTTAAGGAATCGGGTTTAGCTTTTATCAGTTTGTGTCATTCTTGTGGCTCTCCCATAATGTGGTGACCGTGCTGGGTTGACCCTTATGGTTTGCTCCGGTATTAAGACGAGGAACAAGAACAGAGTTGGTTTTAAACCCTATTTTGATATGTACTTAGATGCACTGTTTTAATCTTAGAACAGTTACGAGGTTTTATCCCGGATACGCCTCTTTGTTTAGCGGGGCTATACACAAGATTGGATTGAGCTTCAAATTTGGTCGGAAGGTATGGAGGTAGCTTGTCAATCTTATCTTTCTGGGGGACGAAGGTAGCTCAGGCCTTGTGCGTAGCTTGCTGCTTCTTAGAGACAGACTAGCGACACTGTCACTTTTTCACACTTCTTCAGGCGTTTTCCAAACCGTCTTGGTTCTTCTTTTAAAGCCCTTATGGCTGTGGCATTCCTAACATCAGGGTTAAGTAGTTATGCTATCACATAGCAGTTCTATGGGAGCTGTTTATCTCGTGCTGATGTTACTCCCAAAAACTGAGGACGGACCAGCCTTGAGATAACTGGACCAAAGCATCGCTGGTATTTTCAACAACCAGCTACATCAATGAACTGCTGTCAAGAACTCAGACAGCATCACAAGTCTTTGCTGGGCACGGCTTCATGTCACAGAGGAGGTGAGAACCCTATGTGGCTAGTGTGTCTCCGTGTGTGTGTGTGTGTGTGTGTGTGTGTGTGTGTGTGTGTGTGTGTGTGTGTGTGTGTGTGTGTGTGTGTGTGTGTGTGTGTGTGTGTGTGTGTGTGTGTGTGTGGTGTGTGTGTGTGTGTTGTTATGCATTTGTCTCCATGTCTGTCGTTTTGTCTGTTTCACTGTTTTATCTGTCTGTCCATGTCTGTGTTTATTTATTTGTATTTTTGTTATGGTTTGTGCTTGTTTATGTCTTTACTTGGTCTTTAGGTCTGTCTTCGTGTCAATGTCTTGTTTTGTGCTTTTTTCTGGTTTTGACTTTCCATGTGTACATGTCTGTGTCTTTGTTTTTGTATTTTGGTATGTCCTTGGTGCTTATGTCTGTGTTTGTCTTTTTATGGTTTTCTTGTCTGTCCTTGTGTATGTCTATTTGCTTGTCTTTATGGCTTTTGTCTGCGTGTGTGCGATTCGCACGTGTGCGCATGGTGTCTTTGAATCCTTGTCTTGGGATCTGCTTCACACCACTTTTGTTTTTCAAGACTGTAAACTGTAAAGCTTGGTGAGCTCCTTGTAAGGGAGGTACTATATAATTAACTTACTACATAATTAACTTATCGTGTTATTGATCTTGGCCTACAATGAAGCCCCGTCGATGAGATATCGACAGGACTTGAGTTTGTATGAGTATTGTGTTAAAAATAGTATTTTGATGTTGTTGTTTTCTATCGGAATAGGTTTCTGGTCCAGCTCTTTAGTTTTCGAAGTTTCCTATGAAAAGAATATTAGTTTGCAGTGGCTTTGCCTTTAACAAGGATGTGTAGAGTTAAACAAATGCAGACTCTTGAGATCACACAGTTAGGTCATGAAACTTTCATGACTTTTCGAGCTAGCAGTTATGTTTACTGCTGATAATTATGCACTGGAATCAAGTGTCCAAAACCTTGCTTTCACACCCTGACCCGCTTTGTTTCTTGAAACACATATCTGTTTTTACAAGATATAGGCCTAAATTCTATATGTTGTTGTTATTATCATTGTTGTTGTTTTTGTATTACCAGGTGCCACAAGATCCCAGAGAACTTGTCAAGAAAGCTGGAGCACCGGAACCCCACCTGCCTGATGTAAAGAAGAGGAAGGTGGCTTGATTGGGCAAAACCACATTATCACGGCTGCTTGCCAAGACTATCCTGCAGGGGACACTGGAGGGAGGACGACACAGGAGCAGACAGAAGAAGAACTGAACAGACAACACCAAAGAATGGACTGATCTAGACATGGCAGTGCTTCTCCGAAACACTGAAGACGGGCCAGCCTGGAGAAAACTGGACCAAAGTATCCCAGGCATCTTCAATGACCAGTTGCATCAATGGACTGCTGACACGAACCCAGACAGTAACAGTGAAGTCTTTGTTGGGCATGGCTACAAGTGACATAGCAGGTGAGAACCATATGTGATCAGTGTGTGTGTGTGTGTGTGTGTGTGTGTGTGTGTGCGTGTGCGTGTGCGTGTGTGTGTGGGTGTGTGTGCGTGTGTGTGTGTTATGCATTTGTCTCCATGTCTGTCGCGTCGTCTGCTTGACTGTTTGGTTTGTCTGTGCGTGTGTGTGCATATTCATTTGGAATTTGTGTTGGTTAGTTTGTCCTTGTGTATATGCCTGTGTTTGATTTTACTGTCGCTGTGTATGTTTTGAGTTTTTGTTTGGAGAAAAGCTAAAGGACTTGTCAAGAACTATTCCCCCAGATATGTTTACACGCAAAAAGATGTACAGGACATGAATACAAGCATGGATAGGAGCAATATCTTTTTGGTATACTGTCCTATAGGAGGAATATATAGGCTACATATGGCTGCATTAGGAACAAGAACAAGATTTTCTTTCAAAAAAACCCACAGGAGGTACTAGAAAATTCAATTCAAATGCACTCATCTCAATGGCAGTGAGCATAACATGTTCAGTCACCATGAAACCAAAGTGACTGATAAAAAAATTATAAACAATCAACACATAAAGTGGTACAACATTTGGCTATTAGTCATGCTCTCACAACGTGAAACACTAGAACCGTGAAGCTTTTTTTTTTTCGCTTTGGCTTAAAATGTATTTATTATTACTTTCAGAAGGGATATTAATAATTTAGTAAGGTTTTGTTTTTGTTTCGGGTTTTGTGTGTGTGTGTGTTGTTGTTGTTGTGTTTTTTTAGGGGGAAATAACTACAAAAGAGTTGTGGAACTTCAAAATAATTGGGCGTTTGTAGAAACATATAGTTAAATATTTACGAGACCTTCTTTGAAAAAATATATGCTTATAATAATAATAATAATAATAATAATAATAATAATAATAATAATAATAATAATAATAATAATAATAATAATATAATGTATGGAATTTATATAGCGCTGAATCTTGTAAAGTACCAAATCAAAGCGCTCAGATGACTTTTTTTTATATCGAGGATTATGGAATAAGCACTCATGTGCTTTTTTACATCTAGTCCCCGTGTGTATGCGGTTTTGTAAATTTTGTCATCTGTTCCCACTGGCACACAATGGCCTACTCTTACGAAAAGCGGAACAGGATTTAACATGTGAGCAGGATGTTCCTCGTGCGTTCGCACACGGGGCCTCGGTTTATAGTCTCATCCGAAGGACTTATGAGCTCATTGCGATCAACTGGCCTAACTAGCATTATGATTTCCACTGCTACTGTCACAAAATGCTGGGATGAGTGGGTACCAAGAGTTGAGACAATTATAAAGTCTAGAATACATATCAACGCCCTGAAATACTGTGTTTGAATCTTCAGATCTCGTCACTGCGGAACGTGAAGAAGACATCCAGCATGGAACACTAGCCTCAAGAAGACATCCAGTGTGGAACACTAGCCTCAAGAAGACATCCAGTGTGGAACACTAGCCTCAAGAGGACATCCAGTGTGGAACAATAACATCAAGACATTCAGTGTGGAACACTATCATCAAGAAGACATTCATTATGGAACACTAGCATCAAAAAGACCAGTGTGAAACACATAGCATCAAGAAGACCAATGTGGAACACCAGCATCAAGAAGACCAACACTAGCATCAAGAAGACCAGTGTGGAACACCAGCATCAAGAAGACCAACACTAGCATCAAGAAGACC
Source organism: Rapana venosa (assembly GCA_028751875.1). Classification (NCBI taxonomy): domain Eukaryota; kingdom Metazoa; phylum Mollusca; class Gastropoda; order Neogastropoda; family Muricidae; genus Rapana; species Rapana venosa. Next base: position 17,305,996 of record CM054157.1, read on the forward strand.
AGTGTGGAAAACCAGCATCAAGAAGACCAACACTAGCATCAAGAAGACCAGTGTGGAACACCAGCATCAAGAAGACCAACACTACCATCAAGAAGACCGGTGTGGAAAACAGCATCAAGAAGACCGGTGTGGAAAACCAGCATCAAGAAGACCAACACTAGCATCAAGAAGACCAACACTAGCATCAAGAAGACCAGTGCGGAACAACAGCATCAAGAAGACCAATGTGGAACACGAGCATCATGAAGACCAACACGAGCATCAAGAAGACCAACACGAGCATCAAGAAGACCAACACTAGCATCAAGAAGACCAACACTAGCATCAAGAAGACCAACACTAGCATCAAGAAGACCAATGTGGAACACCAGCATCAAAAAGACCAACACTAGCATCAAGAATCCAACACTAGCATCAAGAAAGACCAAGTGGAACCACATCAAGAAGACTAGTTGAACACAGATCAGAAGACCACACTGATCAAGAGACAACTAGCATCAAGAAGACCAACACTAGCATCAAGAAGACCAACACTAGCATCAAGAAGACCAACACTAGCATCAAAGAAGGACCACAAAAACAAGCATCAGAATGATCACCAAGCATCAAAGAACGACAGAACCAATGTGGAACACCAGCATCATAGATCAAGAAGACCAGTGTGGAACACTAGCATCAAGAAGACCAACACTAGCATCAAGAAGACCAACACTAGCATCAAGAAGACCAACACTAGCATCAAGAAGACCAGTGTGGAACACCAGCATCAAGAAGACCAATGTGGAACACCAGCATCAAGAAGACCAATGTGGAACACCAGCATCAAGAAGACCAACACCAGCATCAAGAAGACCAACACTAGCATCAAGAAGACCAACACTAGCATCAAGAAGATCAACACTAGCATCAAGAAGACCAGTGTGGAACACCAGCATCAAGAAGACTAGTGTGGAACACAACTAGCAAAGAACCAACACTAGCATCAGGAAGACCAACACTAGCATCAAGAAGACCAACACTAGCATCAAGAAGACCAGTGTGGAACACCAGCATCAAGAAGACCAATGTGGAACACACCAAGAACAGATCAAGAAGACCAAACACTAGCATCAAGAAGACCAACACTACAAAAGAACCTAGCATCAAGAAGACCATACACTAGATCAGAAGACCAACACAGCATCAAGAAGACAATGAACACAGCATCAAGAAGACCATGTGGAACACCAGCATCAAGAAGACCATAACACAGCATCAAGAAGACCAACACTAGCATCAAGAAGACCAACACTAGCATCAAGAAGACATGTGAGATCAACAACAGCATCAAGAAGACCAATGTGGAACACCAGCAACATCACAATGAAGGACCTAGTGGAACACACAAGCATCAAGTAGAGACACCAACACACTAGCATCAAGAAGACCAACACTAGCATCAAGAAGACCAGTGTGGAAACCAGCATCAAGAAGACCAATGTGGAACACCAAAACAGCATAAAGAGAATGAAGACCATGTACCCAGCATCAGAAGACCAAAACACATAGAAAGAACCAACACTAGCATCAAGAAGACCAACACTAGCATCAAGAAGACCAGTGTGGAACACCAGCATCAAGAAGACCAGTGTGGAACACAAGCATCAAGAAGACCAACACTAGCATCAAGAAGACCAACACTAGCATCAAGAAACCAGTGTGGAACACCAGCATCAAGAAGACCAGACACAGATCATGAAGACAACACAGCATCAAGAAGACCAATGTGGAACACCAGCATCAAGACCAACACCAGCATCAAGAAGACCAACACTAGCATCAAGAAGACCAACACTAGCATCAAGAAGACCAACACTAGCATCAAGAAGACCAGTGTGGAACACCAGCATCAAGAAGACCAATGTAGAACACCAGCATCAAGAAGACCAACACTAGCATCAAGAAGATCAACACTAGCATCAAGAAGACCAGTGTGGAACACCAGCATCAAGAAGACCAACACTAGCATCAAGAAGATCAACACTAGCATCAAGAAGACCAGTGTGGAACACCAGCATCAAGAAGACCAGTGTGGAACACCAGCATCATGAAGTCCCAACATTAGCATCAAGACCAACACTAGCATCAAGGAGACCAGAGTGGAACACCAGCATCAAGAAGACCAACACTAGCATCAAGGAGACGAGAGTGGAACAACATCAAGAAGACCAACACTAGCATCAAGGAGACCAGAGTGGAACACCAGCATTAAGAAGACCAACACTAACATCAAGAAGACCAACACTCGTATCAAGACGACCAACACAGCATCAAGAAGACCAACACATAGCATCAAGAAGACCAACACATATCATCAAGAAGACCAGTGTGAAACCCCAGTATCAAGACTTCCAACACTAGCATCAAGACCAGTGTGGAACACTTAGCATCAAGAAGACCAGCACTAGCATCAAGCAGACCAGTGCGGAACACTAGCCCATCAAGAAGACATTTAGTCTGGGACACTAGCATCAAGAAGACCATTGTCAAACACTATCAAGAAGACCAGTGTCGAACACTATAAACAAGAAGACCAGTGTGGAACACTTAGCATCAAGAAGACCAGTGTGGAACACTTAGCATCAAAAAGACATTCAGTGTGGAACAATAGTATCAAGACCAGTGTGGAACACTTAGCATCAAGAAGACATTCAGTGTGAAACACTAGCCCATCAAGAAGACATTCATTGCGGAACTCTAGCCTCAAGAAGACATTCATTGCGGAACTCTAGCCTCAAGAAGACATTCAGTGTGGAACTCTAGCATCAAGAGAACATTCAGTGCGGAACTTTAGCATCAAGAAGACATTCAGTGTGGAACACTAAAATCAAGAAGACATTCATTGCAGAACTCTAGCATCAAGAAGACATCCAGTGTGGAACACCAGTCCATCAAGAAGACATTTAGTGCGGGACACTAGCATCAAGCCAGAGACGAGGAGGATGCCATCAGTTGTCTTTGACAGAGCAAGAGAATGCATAAGGGAATGGCATATAACACTAGTGCAATAATGAACCCCGACACATGGAATCAGTGTAGTACACTGCATGCATAAAATTATATATAAAAAATACACTAGAGCAGCAATTATTTCAGATAATATAATTTTTTTGGTCAGGACATGGACTGCTGTCCTAACATGTTTCATTATTTATTGGATTTAGTGGCCATTGTTTGTGATTTTTAAAAAAATCTTTATGATTAAAAAAAATGATTGGTTGTAAGTCCTCTCTTAACATGCCTTCTGGAACTGGCAAGATTTTAGTTTTTTTCCCCATTGAATCAGATGAACTGATTAAGAAAATACTTTTTTCTGATTTTCTGCCCCTTCGTGCTTACATACCTGGCAATGCTTTGTAATTTTTTTTATAAGAAAAAAATGTTCATTTACTTGAAAACGGGTAAATATGTTCCAGTATCTATGCAGTTGAGGGGCAGTGATGCGTCAGAGATTTCAAGAACACCAATTTGGAGGCTGAAGTAGAAATATATGCTGAAAAAATCACAGAATTCACAAAACATTTAGTGCTTAATTTCAACTTAGTGTGCGTGTGTGTTGGGTGGGTGGGTGTGTGCAAAGGAGGTAGTAATTGGGAGGATACATCAAGTTGGAAGGAGAAGCAAGGAAGGGAAAGAGGTTTAGGAGGGATATGGATCCATATTTAGAGCAGTGGAGTTAGAAAAAGATGGCTGACTAATAGATTTGTTTTCCTTAGATGGCTTATTTGGGGCTTTTTTTAATGGATGCAGCTGGTCCAAACATTTTTTTTATAGATGCAACTTGTTCAAAAATGTCTTAGGCCCGAAATTGCTTTGATATTCTCTCTAACTGTTGGTAGGACCAGAGATTGATTCAAAACTTCATGCTACTGCGAGCTGCGTACCATTGTGTCTATAGCTACATACCATTTTGTCTATGTGCTATAGTGTCCACATGTTCTCTAACATTCAGACCAACCAGCTGACGGACAACCATATCCCGCTACTAAATGTTAACACTAACCCTAACACTAACCTCAACCCTAACCCTGGCCCCCACATGTGGACACAAAAGCAGGTAGACAACAGGTATATGCTGACATAATGGCTAAAAGTTTTCTCATTTCGATTTGAGATTTTTTTTAAGTTTCTGAGAGTAAATGGATAAGCACAGGGCTTCTTTAGATCATGCTTTAAAATGACCCCAAAAATCACATGCGTAGAGGAAAATTAAATTAAAAAATTGATTATAACCAAATACTACTACTGATAGTAAGAAAAAGATTATCAGATTCTATTGTTAGGGTTGGTAGGAGGACGGGTGCTGGAATTTTAGGGGAAAGGATTCTAGGAAGGGAGGTGTGGGTTAAAATGTTGGGGTAAACGGGGATGGGGGAAGAGGTGTGATGACTGAGGATGGAATAGGTGGCAGGCAGTCACTTTCTGATAGTTCAGGGGAGGGTGGGGACAGGGAGTTGTTCTAAAATTTAAAAAAAAGGTAGAAGGTGTTTTAGAATGCACGATTGAACAGTCGATTGGGCAGATGCATTTTAGACTTTTTCTTTTACAAAAAGTGGTAAAGAATGCTTATATTGAAGAATCATTAGGAGAGGACACTAGGAGGTTGTGAGGATGCATTGCAGAAAAAGGGGTGCTATCACAGGAGGGGTAGAAATATGTTTAGGTTAATGTGTGTGTGTGTGTGTGTGTGTGTGTGTGTGTGTGTGTGTGTTGTGTGTGTGTGTGTGTGTGTGTGTGTGTGTGTGTGTGTGTGTGTGTGTGGTTATTGTGCGATTCACTTTACGTCTCTTCACGAGGAAATCCATGAAATATTATAGAACAGTTATGTGTCATCACCGGTGTGTTACACAAAAGTTACATACCCCTGTTAATTCCATGTGTATGGTCTAATTAAAATTGTTTTTTAAGTGTTTGCATGGGCGTTTTCTACAACCTTGCGTAAGAAAAGGTATTCTCCCCTTTTATCTTAAAAAATCTGGTATCAGAAAATTTATGACTTTCATTCTATAATGAGTACAATGTCGAAGGCATATTTTATTGGTGTGTGCTGTTACCTTATGTCCTTCTGTCCTTTTGCTTTGCTATTATGTCAGAGGGACAAGCCTATTACCCAGGTCATAGCTCCATCTGCATCTCTCCCAGGACTCTTTAACATTATTGGCACAAATGTACTGCCACAGCCTTATTTTGTCCTGTTTTTGCTTTATTTCAATTAAAAAAAGTCAGGGGGAGAGAAGTTGAATACCCCACAGTGTAATTTGGAAAAAGTATGGAAGTTGTTTTTTTAAAAAGAAAATTAAAAAAAACTAAGTGGGGAGAAATGTTGGAAGCCTCAATCAAAAATTGTTGATTGTATTGGCAAAACTGAAGTGAAAGAATTGACAGTAATCATTGCTGCATTTTTCCTTTGCTTTCTTGCAGTTGTCCAAGCTTTGTACTGTATCTATCTCCATTTTAGCTAATTTTCTGAAACTTCATTTTAAATGTATATTCTAAAATGGCATTGTGGCAAAACGTTGTGAAATAATGTGTTGTAGCAGAACACTGCGATAATACAGTGTGGTGCGCGTTGTGGGGTTTTTTTTAGCCTTTCTTATAAAATACTGTGTGTGCTCTCGTGAAGCCTGGGTTATGTAACGCCACAAAATGGATTAGCATGTGTGTGCCTTTTGTCAATGGTCGTAAACTCTTTTACAAGCAGTTGTATGAAATACTTGGCTGTATTAATGGGTATCTTGCTTTAAATCACTTTGTCCTAATAGAGGGCAAAAACGTGCATTTCAGCAAGGAATGCTGATGGACATCTATCTAGTCTTGTTTAAAATGCTCACCTTTTCCAATTTTTCTCTTCTTGTCGATCACATCTTTGACATTTTGTATTGACAAGTTCTTTTTCTAGCCTTAATTACCAAAACTGATGCTTTTACTTTTGCATTTTTATGTACACGATTTGAAGTAGCGCTTCGATTTGTTTGTTTTTTACCAGATTCAGCGCTATATAAATTCCATATATTATTATTATTATTATTACTGAGCGCAAAGTTATTTTTTTCTGTCCATTGTTCATTGTGAAATGTGGGTGTAGTTAGCTGCTGTATTACCCACTGTACCTATAGACCATTACTACAACATAGCCTGTCAGTGTCGGTAAAGTTGGTAGTTTCTTCGTGGTTTTGCTCATGCAGCATTTTTTTAAATTTTATTTATTCTTTTATATCGAGGATAATGGAATAAGCACTCGTGTGCTTTTTTTACATCCAGTCCCCGTGTGTATGCGGTTTTGTAAATTTTGTCATCTGTTTCCACCGCATTTGCCTGTCTTATGCTGTCTATTCCCTGGCTGTCAGCGGCATTTATGTGCTTTTTCTGCCATTGTTGCTTGACTCGAGTTTTTGTCTGCTTGTTTTATGTTTATTCTTCTGCACAAAGTTAAGTACCACACAATACAACTTTCTCATATTTCTTCCAAACAATACTGCCTTTTCTTGAATGGATTACACATTGCTTTTAAATTTGCATGTTTAGTCATGGTTTTTTGGGCATTTGTTTCAAAACGTATTTTAGAGGCTTGAAAATTAACTTTTTCTGTGTAGTTGTGTAATTAATTTGATAGTATATAATAATTTCAAATGTTGCCCACATTTTTTTACCTTCAAGTGAAAGGTATATATCTGTAGATTGTTGCCTGTATTAATTCTTGATCATAACGACCTAAAGGACGCGGCTTAAATCATGTGTTTGACCTATCCTCTTTATGTGAAATTCTTAGGCAGTGGTTTTGTGATATATGGTAGACTGGTTTTAAGTTGTGCAGTTAATGTCTTCCACTTTTTTGCTGTCCCTTCCCCCAGTTTCCTATTCCGGGGTCAAAATTTTTAGTTTTATATTCATTATGTGACATGTTAAATTTTTATTTTAGTTTTTTGTGCATTACGTTAAACATATTGCATTTGAAGTTGTTTTCCAACTGGTTTTATTTTACTCCCATGCAAGTGTCAATTGAAAGCCCCATTTGCTAATAGCGTTTTAAGTTCTTTTTGTGTGTCGCAAATGCCAGAGATTCTTTTGGATCTGTTAGTAAACTAAATCTAAAAAGATCGTTCTAGAATCTGAAATGAAAATGTACAAAGGTAATACTTTACAACCCAATTTAATTACCTATATTATGTGTGGTGTAATCCAAGCTTGGCCATCTGAATGAATCGAGAAAAAATATTCCTTTAGAAGATCAACCAAAATGTTTCCTTTTACCAGTTTTCCTTCCATTTTCATTGTATGTGGTGAGCACACACCACTGGCACTAATTGACTACCCAGCTGACTCTCTTTCCAGAGAAAACTACAAGCTCTGTACAACTCCTGCTTCTTTAGAACTGACAAGCTGATGCTTAACACTTAATTGTTCAGGGGATTTGTGCTCTCCGGCTGTGAAGATAACATGGCTGGAAATTTAAGATTTTAGTCGCTTCTGGTTTTTTAAAGCATATTGGAATGAGCTCACCAGTGTGGTGGTATCGGATTTTAAATGATAATGGGAAAATTGTAAAGTGAACAAAAAGTCAATGGGTTAGTCATTGTGTTACTGCTGGTCAGAGCATTGGGAAAAGCCTACCTCCCCCTTCAGCCCAAAAAAAGAAGCTGGAGTTAGGGTTGGGTAGCCGGCTCGCAGCTGAAATAAAACAAAATGGAAAGGAAACTTCAGAATGGCTGAATACATCTGTGTTGTTCGTGTATATGTCTGATGGACTGATTGAGTACATTTGAATGTAGAGAAATGACACAAAATGAAAAGGAAACTTCAGAATATGTATCATTGTCAAAACTTGATGACAAGAAATGCAAACAAGTGCAAAAATCATAAGACGGTGAATAAAACAAAAACTTGACCATGGTCCTTGTTCAGAGTTCCATTTATGAAGGACTGACTGTGTTTACAAATGTACAGTATGTGCACAAGATCTGATATGATTATTCACCTTTTATCGGTAGTTCTCTCTCTCTCCTTCCTCTCTCCCCTTCCTCTTTCTCTCTCTCCCCCTTCCTCTCTTTTTACAAATCACAATCTGTTTCATCCTAGGCAAAGCGGATTTATGAAAAACCATTCTTGTCACACTCTGCTTACTAACCTAATAGAACAATGGCATGAAAATATTAACAATGATCTTTTGTCTGGGGTAGTATTTGTTGATTTTGCTAAGGCTTTTGACACCATTGACCATGATCTTCTAATAAAGAAACTTGTTTTGTATGGCTTATGTTCAGATTCAGTTAGACTTATATCCTCATTTCTTAAAAATAGACGGCAGGCAGTTCTTCAAGACTGTGCAATATCCTCCTTCATGCCAATAACATATGGTGTCCCCCAGGGATCAGTTCTTGGGCCAATTTTGTTTTCTATCTATATTAATGATCTTCCATTAAATATTTCATCGTCTTGTGAACTATTTGCAGATGATACGACTATTCATACTAAGGATAAAAAAGCAAATGTTATATGTAATATTCTACAGAAAGATATAGATAAACTAACTTCTTGGGCTGATCTGAACCACATGGCTCTTCATCCTAAAAAATCTAAGTTCATGATAGTCACAACGAGACAAAAAAGACAAAATATGAAGTCTATGTCAAGAAGTCTGAAAATTCATGATCAGATAGTAGAAGAGGTTAATAATCATAAATTACTTGGCCTTAATGTAGACAATAATCTTTCCTGGTCGAGCCATATTTCAATATTGTCAAAGAAATTATCCCAAAAGATATTTCAGCTCAATAGAATAAAGCATTTCCTTGATGAGCACACTCGAAAGTTGTTCTTTTATGGATACATACAACCAGATATTGATTATGCTTCAACATGTTGGGACCTGGCGAGTAAAAACTGCTTAAAACGACTTGAGAGTATTTACAGACGCTCCATGAAATTAATACTCCTTAAATCATCTTTGCAAAATGAAGATTACAAAAAACTCAATATTTTACCATTAAATCAGAAATGCCATTTCAATAAAGTCGTATTCATGTACAAGATTATGAATAATCTTACGCCATCCTATCTGTATGATAAATTTGTTATCAGAGTTATTCGAGGTAAAAGTATTCTATTTATTCCCCGCCCCAGGATAGACTTATTCATGTCATCCTTGGTTTATTCAGGTAGTAAGCTATGGAACAATATCCCTGATTATCTTAAACAGAAGCCTAGTTTGTCTTCATTTAAGAAAGGATATCACAGACATCTTTTTGAAATGTTATGATTGGAATTTCATTTTTGTGTTCGAAATCCTTATCTCTAGTAGTCATTAGCACACAATTCATGTTTAATTATCTGTAGTAGTCATTAGCACACAATTCATGTTTAATGCGATTTCATTCTTCACGTCTCTTTGCTGTTGTTGTTTTGTTTTGTTTTTTGTCCTTTCCCTGTTGATCTATTTCTGTCCTCACACTGTCCATAACTCTGTAAGCAACTCCCCACCCACCCTTCCCTCACTCTCTATATCCTTTGCTGTTTTGCCGCTGTCTGTATGTCCGTCTGCCTGTCTGTCTCTTTGTCTCTTTCTGTCTCTCTCTGTAATGTGGTTTCTGAGTCGGTGGTTGTGTGTGTGTGGTGGTGGTTTTTTTTTTTGTTGTTGTTTTTTTAAATACTTGTTTGTCTGTGTTTGTTTGTTTGTTTGCTTTTCTTTCCTTCTCCATTGTCTCCCTTGTATGACATTCATCGTCATTGTATCTAGTTCTCATTTATAGTGTTTGATTATAATAATCAATTTTGAATTTTCATTTTGGTGTCTTTAAAACTGTTGATAATGATTGTTTGCGGGTTTGTTTGGGGATTGGGGGGGGGGGGGTTGTTGTTGGGTTTTTGTTTGTTTGGGTTTTTGTTTTGTTTTTTGGTGGTTTTTGATTGTTGTTGGTGGTGGTTTTGGTTGGGTTTTTTGGGGGTTTTTTGAGAGCATGGTGTAAAAAAGCCCTGAGCTTATCCATTTACTCTCAATAAAAAGTTCGAGTTCGAGTTCTCTCTCTCTCTCATATATATATATATCACTCCATCAAGACATACATGAACAACACATTCAGATGTATTCAGATGCCTGTCACCAACAGATATGGGTGAAGATGTCATAGTTGGGCATTAAAAATGTTACTTTTAAGTGATCTTTTGATGAACCTTGGAGCTCTAGCCGAGGAACAAAAAAAACGAAAGGAAAAAGAAAACCTTGAGTGGTGATCTGGATGCTAGCCTTTTGGATAAGAAAATAAACTGAGGCTTCATGCGCAAGTTAGGACACACACAGCTAGGACAAACAGGCCTAAGATACTAACAGGCTTGTAGATTTCTTTTTTACAGACCTAAGATACTGACAGGCTTGTAGATTTCTTTTTTACAGGCCTAAGATACTGACAGGCTTGTAGATTTCTATTTTACAGGCCTAAGATACTGACAGACTTGTAGATTTCATTTTTACAGACCTAAGATACTGACAGGCTTATAGATTTCATTTTTACAGGACTAAGATATTGACAGGCTTGTAGATTTCTTTTTTACAGGACTAAGATATTGACAGGCTGGTAGATTTCATTTTTACAGGACTAAGATATTGACAGGCTTGTAGATTTCTTTTTTACAGGGCTAAGATACTGACAGGCTTGTAGATTTCTTTTTTACAGGACTAAGATACTGACAGGCTTGTAGATTTCTTTTTTACAGACCTAAGATACTGACAGGCTTGTAGATTTCATTTTTACAGGACTAAGATATTGACAGGCTTGTAGATTTCTTTTTTACAGGACTAAGATACTGACAGGCTTGTAGATTTCTTTTTTACAGGACTAAGATACTGACAGGCTTGTAGATTTCTTTTTTACAGGACTAAGATCCTGACAGGCTTGTAGATTTCTTTTTACAGCAACATATTTACAGCTTAGATTTTTTTTACACTAAGATACCACCCTTGTACACCACCGACCACATACACCACTAGACCTTTAACAAACAACTCCTAGACAGCGTGATTCTACAAAAAATTTCATTAGATTTATTTTTTTACAACTAAAACTACACCAACATTTACCAAAATACTTACACTACACACACAAAATGATAGAATGTTTAAACACACACACACAACAACACACCACACACACACACACTGAAGCATCAACCATCACACACACGCCACACACACGCGCGTGCTGGCGCACACACACACACACACACACACACACACAACACACACACAACACTACACACACACACCACACACACACACACAAACACACACTCACACACACATACGCACGTTTCGCATCGTTCTTTCACAGCTGATAAAAACAAACGCCAACAATGAATGACCATCTGCAGGGGTTTATTCCCACTAAAACTGTGTTCTGGCAGAAGCAAAGCAAAGGGCTGAGAGGTAGACTATTTTAATTTTAATACAACCCACTTCAGTAACTGTCATTGAATACAGTATACTCGAGTACTCATGACATAAAGTGCTCGTATTAACCAAGGTGTCCCAGAATGAATCGCCCCTCAAAACTGAAGAAAAAATATAAATAACCCATCTGTTTACCGCACCAACTCAAAATCAAACAAACATGACACAACAAACTGTCTCTTGATACCAGAATCTACTTTCGGTGACTTTTTTAAAAATAAATCACTCAGCCCACGAATCAACTAACTCAAAATGGAAAATGTATGTAGTTTATTTTTGAAAAGTGAAGTACAGTTAAACAAACGGAAACAAACAAACATATCGGTGGCATCGCATCACAATTAAACGTGTCCCACTTGAAGACAGAAGTGCTTTTAAAAAGGAACTAGGGTTTTTATTCGCTAGACAACTAATCAGGCTTTAAAGTAGAAGAAGAAGAAGAGGAATAAAACATAGATGTTGAAGAAAGGAGGAGAAGAAAAGACAGGTAAACAGAAAAAGACGAAACCGATAGAAGTAGTTAAAAACCAACAAATAATAAAATCCAAAACAAAACACCAACTTCCCAATTTAAGAGCACATCGCCTTAAAATATACGCAACCCTTTCCAAATCAACCCAGTCGTTATGTTTTGTAAAACAGCATCATCGCTCCACAAAAAAACAACCTAGCTATGAATGCTGCACACATAACGTCACACACCCACACACACAAAAACCAACCAACAAAAAATTAACCCAAACCTCAACAACCCCTCTGTCAGTTCAGCTACTGAATTTGAATTAAAACGAACTCAAATAAAACTGTGGGGGAGGGAAAGAAGCAACAGTGTAGTAGAGGAAAATTCATTCCCGCCTTCCTCCCAACAAACAAACAAAATACGCTCGTAAAGAACCAGGGAACAGGTTCTAGACAATCGTTCGGTCTGCAGGGGGAAGGAGGTTCTAGACGGGGCAAGCTCCCAAGGGACACGCTGCAGTGGCCAGGGTCCCAATCTGCCCACAGAGCACGGAGGTGTTGGAGCCATTGCAGGCATCGTTGACGCAGTTGTCGAAGGCGTTCATCAGTTTGACCTCGTTGATAGTTCCTTGCAGCTGTAGGCACCGCCCTGGAGATGGAGAACAGTAAAAAATATAAATATATATATATTTTTTTTTTTTTTTATATTTATTCGTTTTGTTTCATTTCCGTGAACTTAAATTGTATTCATTTCCCACGAACTTAAGTTATATTTCATTTCCGTGAACTTAAGTTTGATTCATTTTCCATGAACTTAAGTTATATTTCATTTCCGTGAACTTAAGTTTTATTTCATGTCCATGATAGTTTTATTCATTTTCTGTGAACTTAAGTTGTATTCATTTTCCGTGAGCTTAAGTTTGATTCATTTTCCATGAACTTAAGTTTATTTCATTTCCGTGAACTTAAGTTTTATTCATTTTCCGTGAACTTAAGTTATATTTCATTTTCCATGAACTTAGTTATATTTCCTTTCCGTGAACTTAGTTTTATTTCATTTCCATGATAGTTTTATTCATTTTCCATGAACTTAGTTACGTTTCATTTCCGTGAACTTAGTTTTATTTCATTTCCATGATAGTTTTATTCATTTTCCATGAACTTAGTTATATTTCATTTCCGTGAACTTAAGGCTTATTTCATTTCCATGATAGTTTTATTCATTTTCCATGAACTTAGTTATATTTCATTTCCGTGAACTTAAGTTATATTTCATTTTCAATGAACTTAGTTATATTTCATTTCCGTGAACTTAGTTTTATTTCATTTCCATGATAGTTTTATTCATTGTCCATGAACTTAGTTATATTTCATTTCCGTGAACTTAAGTTCTATTCATTGTCCATGAACTTAGTTATATTTCATTTCCGTGAACTTAGTTTTGTTTCATTTCCATGATAGTTTTATTCATTTTCCATGAACTTAAGTTGTTATAATTTTCCGTGAGCTTAAGTTTTATTCATTGTCCATGAACTTAAGTTATATTTCATTTCCGTTAACTTAGTTTTATTTCATTTCCATGATAGTTTTATTGATTTCCCATGAACTTAGTTATATTTCATTTCCGTGAACTTAGTTGTATTTCATTTTCCATGAACTTAGTTATATTTCATTTCCGTGAACTTAAGTTTTATTTCATTTCCATGATAGTTTTATTCATTTTCCATGAACTTAGTTATATTTCATATCCGTGAACTTAGTTGTATTTCATTGTCCATGAACTTAGTTATATTTCATTTCCGTGAACTGAGTTTTATTTCATTTCCATGATAGTTTTAGTCATTTTCCATGAACTTAGTTATATTTCATTTCCGTGATAGTTTTATTCATTTTCCATGAACTTAGTTATATTTCATTTCTGTGAACTTAGTTTTATTTCATTTTCCATGAACTTAGTTATATTTCATTTCCATGAACTGAGTTTTATTTCATTTCCATGATAGTTTTATTCATTTTCCTTGAACTTAGTTATATTTCATTTCCGTGATAGTTTTATTCATTTTTCATCAACTTAGTTATATTTAATTTCCATGATAGTTTTATTCATTTTCCATGAACTTAGTTATATTTCATTTCCGTGAACTTAAGTTTTATTCATTTTCCATGAACTTAGTTATATTTCAATTCCGTGAACTTATTTTTATTTCATATCCATGAACTGTCTTAGCACTGCCATTTTTTTCTTTAGAGGAGGGGGGGGGGGGGTCATGGTATAGGAATAAGGTTTTGGTGTTGGGTTTTTGGGGGGTTGTTGAAAAGCTCAAGGTGGTGGTTTTGTTGGTAGGATGCATTGACAACGATTGCAGGAGTTGGGTCACTACCAGCGCCAAGGTAATTGGGTTATGGGACACTAAGCAATGATGATGACATTTTCCTGGGACACTTTTCAACTATCTTTCACAGCTGGAAAATCCTTCAACCCCCTTTCTCCTGGGAAATTCTTCAGTCCCCTTTCTCCTGGGAAATTTTTCAGCCATCTTTCAGCTGAGATATTCTTCAGCCATCTTTCAGCTGGGAAATTCTTCAGCCATCTTTCAGCTGGGATATTGTTCAGCCATCTTTCAGCTGGGATATTGTTCAGCCATCTTTCAGCTGGGAAATTCTTCAGCCATCTTTCTCCTCGGAAATTCTTCAGTCACCTTTTAGCTGGGAAATTCTTCAGCTATCTTTTAACTGGGAAATTCTTCAGCCATCTTTCAGCTGGAAAATTCTTTAGCCATCTTTCAGCTGGGATATTCTTCAGCTATCTTTCAGCTGGGATATTCTTCAGCCCCCTTTCTCCTGGGAAGTTCTTCAGCCATCTTTCTCCTGGGAAATTCTTCAGCCATCTTTCAGCTGGGATATTCTTCAGCCCCCTTTCTCCTGGGAAATTCTTCAGTCACTTTTCTCCTGGGACACCTTTCAACCACATTTCTCTGGGACACTTTTCTACCACATTGTTCTGGGACACTTTTCTACCACATTGCTCTGTGGCACTTTTCTACCACATTGCTCTGTGGCACTTTTCTACCCCATTTTCCTGGGACACTCCTGAACCAGACACGCACTCCCAAAAATGTCGTGCCAAGAATGCATACGTACACACACACACACATACACACCCCACCTCCACACACACCCACACCACCCCCTCCACACACACACACACACACACACACTACACACACACCCGCACACACACACACACACACACACCACTCACCCACCCACCCACACCCACCCCCACACACACTACACACACCCATACCCACCCACCCTCCACACACACACTACACACACCACCCACTCCCCCACTCCTCAACCCCCCAACCTCCCCACCCCACTCCCCATCCCCCATCCACACACACACACACACACACACACACACCATCCCACCCCCCACACACACACACTACAAACACCACCCACACCCCACTCTCCCCCACTCCCCATCCCCCATCCCCCCACTCACCCCTACCCCAACCCTACCCCAACCCCACACCACCACCCCCACACAACCCCCCCTCCAACCCCCCCAACCCCCCCCCCCCACACACACACACACGCGCGCGCACACACGCGCGCACGAACACACTCCCAAACTAATTGTGACAGCCAAGATTGACAATGATACCTACCAAACTTCCCAAGCAGAACAATACAGCTTTTGGCGGCGTTTTTGCGTTCAGCGTCAGAACAGCCGGGACCTTGTACATTGTTTACAATCCTGATGCAATGCTCTCTGAATATGCCCCTGTATGGCAGTGCAGCCAACACACATACACACACGCGCGCGCGCGCATGCATGCACACGCGCGCGCGCGCGCGCGCGCATTCGTTTAATATATCACTTTTGAGTGAACAGGCGTAAAATTGAAGCAACGAGACAAACAAACAAAACAAACAAAAGACAGACACAGAAAGAAGAAAAATTCCACACACACACAACACACACATACAGATAGATAGATAGATAGATAGATAGATAGATAGATAGATAGATAGATAGATAGATAGATAGATAGATAGATAGATAGATAGATAGATAGATAGATAGATAGATAGATAGATAGATAGATAGATAGATGTGTGTGTGTGCGCGCGCGTGCGTGTGCATATGCATTTTTGTGTGAGTGTGTGTGTATGGATGGATGGATGGATGGATGGATGAATGGATGGATGGACGGATGGATGGATGGATGGATGGATGGATGGATGGATGGATGGATGGATGGATGGATGGATGGATGTGTGTATTTGTGTTAACCTCTGTGCGTAATATTCCATCTATATGTGTGTGTGCGTGTGGGTACATGTTCATGCGCGCACGCGTGCGCGCGTGTGTGTGTGCGCGCGCGCGCGCGCGCGCGCGTAGGTACGTACATACCTGCAAAAGCTAGCAAACAAGCCAGTCAATCAACAAGCAAGTCATGGATTAAGTCAGTAAGTCGACAAGTAAGTAGGAAAAGCCAGAAGAAAGGCAATCCAGCAAGTAAAGAAGCCAGACAGTAAACCAGTCAGTCAGATCAATAGTCAAGTCAGTGTATTGGCATACTATTTATTTAT
Source organism: Rapana venosa (assembly GCA_028751875.1). NCBI lineage: Eukaryota > Metazoa > Mollusca > Gastropoda > Neogastropoda > Muricidae > Rapana > Rapana venosa. The sequence continues at coordinate 17,322,539 of CM054157.1, forward strand.
TTATTTATTTATTTGTTTATTTATTTATTTATTTATTTATACCACTTTAAGTCACGGCAGATTTCTCTGCGTGAAATTCGGGCTGCTGTGTGAGATAATAAAGTGTTTGAATTGAATAATTGAATTCTGTAATCATCACAGTGTTTGCAATATCACTTGCCCAGTCGGCAGAGCTAAAGCAATACAAAAGAAATGGCATAATTATTATAAAGTGTGATAGAAACAATAATTATTGTCGGACTCGCTTTGGAGGAAAACAGGCAGGAGAATGTACTTGCAATGCACAGACAGACACACACACACACACACACACACACACACACACACACACACACACACACAGACAGGCAGACAGAAGCACAGAAACACAGAAACACAGAGTGACAGACCGACAACAGACAGACAGACAGACAGAAACTCAGAGACAGAGAGACAGACAGAAACACAGACAGACAGACCGACAACAGACAGACAGAGAGACAGAAACACAGAGTCAGAGAGAGACAGAGAGACAGAGAGAGAGTGATAGAAAAGGGGAAAGTCTAGTGAAGAATTTTCGGAAGGTGGAACTGCTTATCATACTGAAAGAACCCCTGGCATCCCTACAGGAAAACAAGTAGTTAGATAAGTAAGTAATTAACTAAGTAAGTAACAAAGTAAGTAAGTAAGTAAGTAAGTAAGTAAGGAAGGAAGGAAGGAAGGAAGGAAGGAAGGAAGTATTCTAGCAAGCAAGAAAACGAGCGAGTGAGTTATAGATCCCCTCTCACTCTCTCTCTCTCTCTCTCTCTCTCTCTCTCGCTCTCCTCTCTCTCTCTCTCTTCTCTCTCTCTCTCTCTCTCTCTCTCTCTCTCTCTCTCTCTCTCTCTCTCCTCTCCTCCTCTCTTCTCTTTTCTCTCTCTCTCTCTCTCTCCTCTCTCTCTCTCTCTCTCTCTCTCTCTCTCTCGCTCTCGCTCTCTTTCACCATTTTGTTGATACCAGATTAAGAATCGAAGAGGGGGGGGGGGGGGTGTTGTTGTTTGTTTTCTTACTATTTTTAAAAATTATAATTATTTTTTCCCTTTCTTTCACGTATATCTATCAACAGTTTATAATTATGTGTATTTGTATCTTGCTCCTTTTGCTTGTTTATTTTTTCTTCCATAGTTGTGTATTTTGTACTGTTACGATATTTGAATAATGATTGTAGAATTCTATATTCTGACCTGCGTATCTGTCTCTATGTCCCTATTCAAGGGGATATTTTCCCCTGGAGTTAACATCAGTGCAGAATCCAGTCTCCCCAAAAGTCCTTCGGATGAGACTTTAAACCGAGGCCCCGTGTGCGAACGCACGCAGAACATCTTGCGCACACGTTAAATCCTGTTCCGCTTTTCGTAAGAGTAGGCCATTGTGTGCCGGTGGGGACAGATGACAGAATTTACAAAACCGCATACACGCAGGGGCTGGATGTAAGAAAAAAGCACATAATTGCTTATTCCATTATCCTCGATATAAAAGATTAAAATAAAATTAAAATAAAATCTCTCTATCACCCCCCCCCCCTCTCTCTCTATCTCTATATCCCCCTCTATCTCTATCTCCCTCTCTCTATCTCTCTCTATCCATCTCTATCCCTCACTCTCTCTC
>CM054157.1:17324664-17354558 GCA_028751875.1 Rapana venosa
GGGAGGGACTTGGGGGGCGGAGAAAGGGAAAGGGGGAGGGAGAAAGAGGAAGAGGAGGAAAGGAGGAGAAGGGGCAGAAGGAGGAAGAAGACAAGAACAAGGAGAAGGAGGAAGAAGGAGAAGGACAAGGAGGAGGAGAAGGAGGAGAAGGAAGAGGAAGGAAATGTCTCGTGCATCACTAACGTTTGGATTCCAGGTGGCGCCATCGGCAGTTATATTACCACTGAAGATGATGGTTGGCTGGATGATGCCGCTCGTCTCCAGGGACTGGATGAAAGTTCGGAGTGCGGGGTCGTGGGGATTCGTTCCTGGAACCAACCGCAACAACATCATCACTGTCATCGTCACCATCATCATCATCACCATCAGCAGCAGCAGCAGCAGCAGCAGCAGCAGCATCGTTACCATCATTATCAGTAATACCTTCATTATTGTCATCAATACCATCGTCATTGTCAACATCATTATTTTTGTCATCACCATCATTATCGTCACTGTTACCATCATTGTTGTCAGCACCATCATTATCGTCATCATTACCGTCATTATTGTCATCACCATCATTCTCATCATTATTTTACCGTCATCATCATCATCATCATCATCATTGTAGTCATCATCGTCGTCGTCATCATTATCACCGTCATCATTATTACCATCATCACCGTCATCACCACCGTCATCACCACCAACATCATCATCATCATCACCATCAACATCATCATTATTTACCACCAATCATCACCAAAACCACCATCATCACCATAACCATCATCACCATCATCATCATCACATCATCATCATCACCACCATCATCATCATTATCATCACCATCATCACCACCATCATCATCGTCATCATCGTGGTGGCCACCACTGCCCTCTTCTCCTCTGCAAAAGAGCCAATATCATGCCTATTGACGATGACGTTAATTCATGGCAGCGTTGGAGAGAAGAAAACACAACCATTCATACCCAGCATGCTTCCTTTACCCGAGGAGGGACGGGCTCCGTGCGTGTTCTGCTGTGCTGTGCTGTGTGCTTTGTGGGAATATGTACAAAACTGCATACACACGGGGAGTGTTTGTAAAAAAAAAAATTTAAAAGCACATGCGTGTTTATTCCATTTTCCTTGACATAAAAGAATGAATAGATAGATAGATAGATAGATAGATAGATAGATAGATAGATAGATAGATAGATAGATAGATAGATAGATACATACATACATACATACATACATACATACATACATACATACATACATACATACATACATACATGCATACATACATACATACATACATACATACATACATACATACATACATACATACATACATACATACATACATACATACATACATACATACATACATGGATGGATGGACGGACTGACGGACGGACAGACAGACAGACAGAGAGACAGACAGACAGAGATAGACAGACAGACAGATTGATGATAGATAGATAGATAGAAGAAAAAGACGAAGAAGAAGATTAATAGATAGAAGAAGAAGACAGACGACAGACAAAAGAAGAAGACAGACAGACAGACAGACAGACAGACAACAAGATAGATAGACCCTTTCCTAGCCTGCTAGATGCCAAACAGAAGAAATGCTGAGGGGAAAACACCACCCCACCCCCCATCCCCCACACCCCCACCCCACTCCCACCCCCACCCTACCCACCCACTCCAAATGGCTGACTCACTCACCCGGGCGGACCATGGCATGGGCGGTGATGTAGTTGATGAGGCAGAGCCCCACGACCAGAAAGCCCCCGGCCGGGGGAGGCCTGACCAGGTCCACGGAACAGGGCAGGTTGACCTTGATGGTCAGCGGGTCTGGGTGCGGGTCGAACAGGGTGTAGATGGTGTCTCCCCGACCCGTGCAAATACCTGCCCCAGGTATCGGTCAAGCGTCCTTGTCATTTCATGTCATGTCATACCACTTTAAGTCAGATAGACAGGAGGAAAGGAGGAGGAGAAGGGGGAGAAGGAGGCAGAGGAGAAGGAGGAGGAGGAGGAGGAGAAGGAGGAGAGGGGAGGAAGAAGGGAAAAGGGGGAGGAGGGTGGCCGGATGGGTAAGGATGTTCGCCTGCCGACAAGTCAACCGTGGGTTGTGGGTTCGATTCCCCACCCCGCCCTTATTTCCCGTTTAAATCCCCCCCCCCCCCCCCCCCCCCAAAAAAAAAAATCGAACTGAATGTCAAAATCCTTCGGATGAGACTATAAACCGAGGCCCCGTGTTCGAAAGCATGCAGAACATCTTGCGCACACGTTAAATCCTGTTCCGCTTTTCGGAAGAGTAGGCCATTGTGTGCCGGTGGAAACAGATGACAAAATTTACAAAACCGCATACACACGGGGACCGGATGTATAAAAAAAAAAAACATGAGTGCTTATTCCGTTATCCTCGATATAAAAGAATAAATAAATAAATAAAAAATAAATAAGTCACGGCAGATTTCTCTGCGTGACATTCCAGCTGCTCTCCCCGGGGAAGAGCGCTTCGCTGCAAGAACAGTCACCACCCATTAATTTGTTTCTTGTCCTGTCTAATTTAGGTTTTTTTTATTTATTTATTTATTTATTTATTTATGCAGCTTTAAGTCACGGCAGATTTCTCTGCGTGAAATTCGGGCTGTTCTCCTCCCCGGGGAGAGCGCTTCGCCACAAGAGCAGCGCCACCCATTGGTTGGTTTTTTGTCTTTTTCCTGTCTACAACTGTATTAACTATTTTTCCCTATCAGAGTAGCTTTTCCTCTACAGAATTTTGCTAGGGACTAGTTAACATCAGTGCAGACTCCACTCTCCCCGAAAGTCCTTCGGATGAGACTATAAACCGAGGCCCCGTGTGCGTACGCACGCAGAACATCTTGCGCACACAAGTGCTTATTCCATTATCCTGGATATAAAAGAATTAAAGAAAGAAAGAAAGAACCAGGACTTTGTTGTTTCTAGGCAGGCGCGTTACCTCTAGACCACCGATTCACTCTCTGTCTGCAGCATATTTTTTTTATTTATTTATTTATTTATTCTTTGATATCGAGGATAATGGAATAAGCACTCATGTGCTTTTTTACACCAGTCCCCGTGTGTATGCGGTTTTGTAAATTCTGTCATCTGTTTCCACCGGCACACAATGGCCTACTTTTCCGAAAAGCGGAACATGATTTAACGTGAGCGCAAGATGTTCTGCATGCGTTCGAACACGGAGCCTCGATTTATAGTCTCATCTTGAGTCGTATTGGATTGTCCATGGATACAGAATAGACCAACCTTGTTACGTAACAACGCTACAGGGAAAAAAGCTGAAGTACACACCAGACTGGAGACTATAGTTGACCAACGCGTCCCCTGCCCTCCCCTCTCGCCCCTTCCCCCATCCCCCTTCTTCCACCCCCATCCCACCCCCCACCCCCACCCCCGCAACAACGACCATCATCAAGGTCAATGAACTGATGATAAAGATGATGATGATGATGAATGATGATGATGATGATGATGATGATGATGATGATGATGATGATGATGATGATGATGATGATGATGATGAAGAAGAAGAAGAAGAAGAGGAGAAGGAGAAGGAGGAGGAGGATGTATATGCATATGTAGTTTTGCATTGTTTCCGTTTGCTATGCTTTGGTGTGTGTGTGTGTGTGTGTGTGGTGTGTTGTGTGTGTGTGTGTGTGTGTGTGGGTGTTTTGGTGTGTGTGTGTGTGTGTGTGTGTGTGGGGTGTGTGTGTAGGTGTGGTGTGGGGTTAGGGTTGTGTTTATGTGCTGCACTGTGCTATGTGTGTAGTGTTGTGTTATGCTGTGCTGTACTTTACTGTACTGTACTGTGCTGTACTGTACTGCACTGTACTGTGCTGTATGCTTTGTTGCGCTAATGTTTTGTACTGTGTTCCGCTGAATCACAGTATTCTGTGCTGTGGTGTGTTGTGTTGTGGTGTGTTGTGTTGTGGTTTGTTGTGCTGTGTTGTGTTGTGCTGTGTTATATGGTATTGTGCAATGCTTTTCCTGTTATGTGCTATGCTACATTGCACTGTGCTGTGTCGTGATATGTTGTACAGAACTGTGTTGTACTCTGTTGCACTGTGATGTAGTGTGCTGTGTTGTGTTGTGCTGTGCTGTGCTGTGTTGAGTTGTGTCTTGTTGTGTTGTATTGTGTTGTCTCAAAGTTTACGAAAATGCTTTCACGCCATTTATTGATCACATCATATCAATCGCACCACACCACACCACATCGCATTATACCTACATATTAATCGTATCATATATCACATCACATCATACTGTATCATCATCCCATCATGATGTATCACACCACATAACACATAGCACACATAACTTCATATTTCATCATGTATCAGTCACATCACAGCAATCACATCAACCCATCATCCACTGATCTATCCATCCAATCAACCATCCGTCCATCCATCCACTAACCCATCCTTCTACCCATCCATCAGTCCATCCATCCCTTCATTCATCCATCAATCCATCCATCCATCTGTCCATCCACTCATTCATCCATCTATCCATCCATCCCTTCGTTCATCCATCATTCCACTCATCCATCCATCCATCCATCCACTCATCCATTCATCCATACACTCATCCATTCATCCACTAATCCATCCCTCTATCCATCCATCCCTTCATTCATCCATCCATCCCTTCATTCATCCATCACTCCACTCATCCATCCATCCATCCATCCAACCACTCATCCATCCATCTATTCATCCACTCATCCATCCACTCATCTATCTATACATCCATCCATCTATACATCCACTCATCTATCCATCCACTCATCCATCCACTAATCCATCCATCCATCCACTCATCCATCCATCCATTCATCCACTAATCCATCCCTCTATCCATCCGTCCATCCATCCCTTCATTCATCCATCAATCCATCCATCCATCCATCCATCTATCCATCCACTCATCCATCCACTCATTCATTCACTAATCCAGCCATCTAGCCAGCCAGCCAGCCACTAATCCATCTATTCATCCATCTATTCATCCACTCATCCATCCACTCATCACCCATCCATCTATTTATCCATACATACATCTATCCATCCACTCATTCATCCATCCATCCATCCACTAATCCATCCATCCATTCACTTATCCATCCATCCACCCACTAATCCTTTCCCTCTTTTCCATCCGTCCATCTATCCTTTCATTCATCCATCAATCCATCCATCCATCCATCTATCCATCCACTAATTCACCCATCCATCTATCCATCCACTAATCCATCCATCCATCCATCCACTAATCTAGCCAGCCAGCCATCCACTAATCCATCCATCCATCCATCCAAGACAGAAGCCGATCACTCACAGCGGTCACTATCGCAGTACACCCTGGGGTTGCCCTTCAGGGGGCTGGGACACTGGCATCTGTTGTTGACGCAGGTAGCGTTCAGGCCACACTCTATCTGGTCGTTGACGCAGGGAACAGCCTTCACTGTAACCAGACACAAATACACAGACACACATAATAATAATAATCTGTATAGCCTGGCGTTTTCCTTTTAACACACAGACAGACAGGCAGACAGGCAGGCAGACAGACAGGAAGACAGACAGGAAGACGGACAAACAGACAGGCGGCATGGAGGCCACACTTCATTTCGTTGTTTATGCAGAGAATTGCTCTGGCTGCAACCATCATCCATTGACACATACATAGTCCATATAAGCGTGACATTTTCATTTTTAACACATAGACAGACCACACACACACACGAACACCACACACACACACACACAAAAACCCCAAACACACACACCACAGTAGTGGATCTGTAAATTGGACCTAACACACACACACCACACACACACACACACACACACAACAACACACACACACAGCCCAACATTTTATAACAAAAATATGTATCCTTTACCTTCTGCGAAATTACTTCCACTCCTCTCAAGTCAACTAAAATCTAGGTGAAAAACGAGAAACGACTCTGTTTGCGAGTCAAGCAACAACTTGGAGTGGAGCTTTCAAAGTGATTTCAAAATTTTTAATTAATACCATTTGTTTGCCCTTTTATTCAAAATTGATTCCAAGCACAATATATACGTTTATTTTGTTGAGAATATCAATCTTAAATATCTGTAGATATTTCGACAGAGTTGGAGCCAGCTTTCAAAGTGATTTCACATTTTCAATTAAAGCCTTTTTTTGCTCTTGTATGCAATATTGATTCCACACACAAATTTCAAGCACTCCATTTTATTGAGAATATGTTTGTTGTTGTTGTTGTTGTGTTGTTGTTGTTGTTGTTGTTGTTGTTGTTGTTGTTGCGCGTTCCCCAGCTTTACACCCTGGGGGTCACCCAGAACATGCGCTCTGACTCACTCATCCCCACCTGGGAATCACTGTGAGATAGGAAGTACACCGGATGAGAAGTTCGCGTGTGTGTGACTCTTTTCAAGTACCTCGCCATGTAGGCAGCCATACTCCGACTTCAGAGGATTTATTTTTCTCCTTTCACAAAAGAGAGTGCAGGTTGTTATGTTTCGAGCTTGTCATGGCTGAAGGCAATCTCAACACAACATTTTACAACATAACAACATTTCAGTGTAGGCCTTGGCAATTAGCTGACATCAGTAACTGACACAGCTTTTGGCCTGGGCCAAATTGAGAATGCTAATCTTAAATATCTGTAAGACTCAACAACCTTAACTTTAGACATACTACAGAATATTTTTTCATCTACTAACAAATGACGACCCATTCTTAAAATCCAAACTCTTTGCTTTTTTTCTAAATCAATTTCAAATCTGTACGGTTTTCCTCTTCATCTTCTTCTCTTATGTCACACAACCGATTTTGTATACTTTGTATAGTATTAGACAGAAGAATAATATTATTAGCAAACAAGAAGAAATACCAATAGCATGTGCTATCAATTTTTGTACATGCTTTCATTTTCTCGAAAAAAGCTGTTTTCTGTCTTCTTTTTGGCCATTTTTAGTATATGTTACCCTTTTTTAAATCTTGGGTTTATAGTGTGAAATAAACCAAACTTTTTTTTTCCTCTCATACTTTATGATTAAAGAATTATAGTCAAACAGTGTGTATATTACTGTTATAATTAAAGAATTCTAGTCAAATGTAGTATTATATTACTGTTATGATTAAAGAATTTTTGTCAAACGTAGTGTGTATATCACTGTTATGATTAAAGAAGTATAGTCAAAGCGTACTATGTATATATATATATATATATATATTACTGTTATGGTTAAAGAATTATGGTCAAACGTACTGTGTATATCGCTGTTGTGTTTAAAGAATTATGATCGAATGTAGTGTACACACATACAAACAAACAAGCAAACTACCGCCCTCCCCTGCAAAAAATAAACAAAAACAAACAAACAAGAAAGGTAAACAAAAATGACACAACCCTAAACTAACAGGCAAATTTAAAACACACCACACACACACAACCAAAAACACACACACACACCACACACAACACACACACACTTTTACTCATTAGAATATATATTATGAAACATCTAGCTACCTTTTAAAAAATAACAAAAAGTAAAATGAAAACACAACATTTATTTTCCCAAAACATAATAATAACTCCCAATACTACCTACCACATGCTTTTTGTATTTTTATTTTATTCTTTTCTAACTACCATAACTACCACTTAGGATTCATCACTAATATAACTCTCCCCAAAAGTCCTTCCGATGAGACTATAAACCGAGGCCCCGTGGTGAATGCACGTAGGCCATTGTGTGCCGGTGGGAACAGATGACAAAATTTACAAAAACTGCCTACACACGGGGACTTCTTCTTCTTCTTCTTTTCTTTTTTCTTCAAGTGTCCGGTCTGGTCCTGCAGACATCGACGATCATGGCTCTCCATTCTTCCGTTCTCGGTCCCTCTCATGAGCCCATTGTTGGTGCCCTCTTTATTCGTTGCGAATTTGTTTAAGCTGTCTGTGAATTTTGTGCGTTGTCTTCCTCTGCTCTTGTTTCCACATATTTTGCCACTCCATAACAGTTTCTCTAGTCCGTTCAGCCCTGAAATTTTATTGGCCGAAAATTTGAAGCTGTCTTTCTCTGATGGTGTTGAGAAGGGATCTCTTGTAACCCAGCCATTTCCATTACTTCTGCATTTGTTTTTCTTTTTGTCATGAGACTTTCATGATTCTCCGGATGAACCGCATTTCCACTGCTTCTAGTCGCTGTTCTGTGTCCTTGGCTAGGGTCCAGCACTACATCCGTACAGAAGAATGGACCATACGTAGGCTCTCATAACATGGATCTTTGTCTTGAGGCTTATCTTACTGTTGGTAAAAATGCATTTCATGTTGTCAATAGTTGCCTTAGATTGACCGATTCTCTTCTTGATTTCTGTGTCACACTTGCCGTCCGGGGTGATAGTACAACCAAGGTATTTAAAGGTGTTTACTTGTCTGGTTCTCTCTCCTTTACAGGCTATGTTGCATTGTGGTATAACAGCTTTTTTCGAGATCACCATGCATTCTGTCTTCTTTGCATTGAGCTGTAATCCTTTCTTTTCGCTTTCGTCTGTTTACTGTTGTTAAAATCTTTTGCAGTTTTTCTTCAGAGTCGGCGATAAGGACTGTGTCATCTGCATAAACTCAGGGTTTTTGATGTTGTGGCCACCTACACTAATTCCCTCATGATTCTCAATATTTCGTAGAATTATTCACTATATACATTAAATAAATCAGGCGAGAACACGCAGCCCTGCCTCACACCCCCGCAGATTGGTCTATATTGACTGATGTCATTGTCGACTCTAATGGCTGCCTCCTGTTCCCAATATGTTTCTGAGGACTCGAAGATCTTTCCCGTCGATGTATAGCCCGCCAAAATATCAAACCAAATCGGAAGTGTCGTACTTTGTCGAACGCTTTTAAGTAGTCAGTGAAGCAGAGGGGACAGGTCTTTCTGGACCTCGATGGATCTTTCCATGAAGTTTTCAATGCGAAGATTTCATTTTTGGTGCCCTTTTTCTGCCATGAAAACCAAAATTGCGTTTCTGATATTTTTTGGGAGTATTTTATTTCTCATTCTCTTCATGAGTATTCGTAAAAGAACTTTGGTGAGGTGACTCATCAGGCTGATTGTACGATGTTTGGGCACATTCAGCTGTACCCAGTTTTTTTAGGGGTCGCAATGTAGATGGACTTCTTTATATCTGTCGGAATCTCTCCTGTGTCATATATATTGTTTAGTAGTTTTGTGAGTGCCTTAATTCCCACTTCATCCGGGCTGTTATCAAATTTAGATGGGATTCATCAGGTCCGGCGCCTTACCACTTTTCATCTTGCTGAGTGCATGTCTCACTTGTCTTCCATGATTATGTGGCCATCTTCGTTGCTAATATGGGGAGGGGACCTCTGTCGTCGTGGTAAAAACTTTCGATGTAATTCTGACCACCTGTTAAGAATATCTTCTTTTTCCATGAGTATATCTCCATCTCTCGACTTTATACAACCTGTTTTTGCAGATGATTTCTTTCCTGTCACATCTTTTTTTTTTTCATGCATAAGTTTGCTATCAAAATTTGCATTCATTTCAATTTCCTTGCACTGCATATTGATCCATTCTTCCTTGGCTTCATTACATTTTTCCCTTTAAACCCGTTTGTCAAGTTCTTTATACTTCTTTTCATCTACTTTTGCCTTTCTCCGTTTTCCATTAGGTTTTAAAATCTCGGAGCTCATCACTTTTTTATGTTCCTTTCTATTTATGACTGGTATATATTCTTTTGCTGCCTCGTGATGCTATCTTTCATCATCTGCCATTTTTCCCCTGTAGTGGTGAGTTGATCTAGGGCCCTCGAATTTGTTTCCAACTTTGATCTTGTATTTTTCTTTGATTTTTTCGTCAGTTTGTAGCATGTTCATTTGCAGTTTTGGTGTTCCTTTTTGCTTTTGACAACTTTTTCAATTTTAGTCGCATTGTCCCGATAACTGGGACATGATCACTTCCACAGTCTGCACCTGGCATGGACTTACAAGATGTTATAGAGTTACGGAAGCGTTCTTGAAAACAGGATGTAATTATTTGATTCCTGGTTTTGTCGCCAGGGCTTTTCCAGTCCAAACTTCTTCTTGGATGGTTTTCAAAACCCTTTTGTTCATGACAGCAGCTTTTGTTCCTTGCACCATTCCGTGAGCCGCTCTCCTCTTTCATTTCTCACTCCTATTCCAAATGGGCCAACTGTGGTTTCATATTTCCCTTTTCCTACCTTTGAATTGAGGTCACCCATTATTATTCTGATATCTTGAGACTTCAGTTGGTTCATTGCCTTTTCGATATTTTCATAAAACTCCTCAATTTCTGTGTCATCTTTATCAGCTGTTGGTGCATATACTTGTACTATTCCAATGTCGACGGGGACTGGTTGTTAAAAAAAGCACACAAGTGCTCATTCCATTATCCTCGATATAAAAGAATAAATCAACTAAAATAAATAAAAGAAATTTTTTTTTAAGTCAGTACAATTTCCACACAACATATTAAGGTGACAACAAAACAACTCAGATCATACTACCTCGCTCTTGCAAGTGAGACAGGGAGAGGACCAGACAAGAGAAGACAACCGCGAACTGCATGATGGCTGGTTGACACGAGTGCTCCCGCCGCTTGCAAATTGAGGATCATATAGGCGGGTTTTAAATAAATAGAGGGGCCTGTTTGACGACAGCTGGGTGCTGACAAGGAGACCCCCTGTAGCGACAACATACAGCAATCAGATCTCCTGGATCAGTATTTCCGTGAAATCTCATGCCCCCTCTGGTTTCTGTAACGTGATAGCCCTGCTAACCCAAATTTTTAATGTTCATATTCTCATCAGGCTGGTTTAAGGGGAAAAAGGGGGGGGGGGGGGGGGGGTTACACACACACACACCACACCAAACCACAACACGCACACACAACAACACACACACACGGACACAATCACACACACACACGGACACAATCACACAAAAAAGCCGAATCAACGGAATACGATAACTAAGTAGTTGCTATTTCGGCTTTCATTCTCAGCAGCACGTATCTGCAGCAGGCCTTAACGTGTCGAGACAGTTCTTGGTATGTTTTTTAGATTAACAGGTCACAGCAAGGGTTTGATCGAAGCTTTGCATTTCAATGCGACTTTTTTTCCTCGCCCTTTTTATTCCTTTTTGATTGAGAAATAATGATAATTCGCAGCAGGTTAGAAAATATCCTTCCCCGAAGTCGTAATACGGCTACCTAAATGGTGGGCAAAAATGGGTAGCATACATAAAAAATCTCACTATTTGGTAAACCTCGGAGTTGTAGCCGAGGAACTGAAAGATACATATGTATGTTCTGTTGTAAAGTGCTTCAAAGGAAATACAGGGCAACTGGCATCAAACTATAAACTGTCTTTCACCTGAGGGCTAATGTAGACAGCATCACCAACATTATCACATTGATATCTACACCTTACTGCTTGTTTGTAGAGTGTTGATAGTGACAAACAGTATGGTGTCCATCGCTTATGTCCATTTTCTTCTTCTTTTTTCTTCTTCTTCTTCTTCTTCTTCTTCTTCTTCTTCTTCTTTTCTTCTCTTCTTCTTTTTCTTCTTCTTCTTCTTCTTCTCTTCTTTTCTTCGCAATTCTTCAATTTTTCGCAATTCTTCGCAATTTTTCTTCTTCTTCTTCTTCTTCATCTTTGCATTCTTCTTCTTCTTTTCTTTGCAATTCTTCGCATTCTTTTCTTCTTCTTCTTAGTCTTCTTTTTTTTTTCTTCTTCCTCTTCTTCTTCTATTCCTTTTTTTTTCTTTCTTTTCTTCTTCTTCTTCTTCTTCTTTTCTTCTTTTTCTTCTTTTTTTCTCTTCTTCTTCTTTTTCTTCTTCTTTTTTCCCCGTTATATGTACATTTGGACTTGTCAGAACTATTACTTGCTATTGGTTGCATGACTGTGTAAGAATGAGTTGAGTGCAAGCGCTTTGATTTGTCTGTGCAAGATGCAGCGCTATATAAATTCCATTTATTTTATTTTTTTATTATTATTATTATATGAGCAAAGATGCGTTGCGCTGCCGTCAAACACCTGACAAGTCTAGCCCAGCGCAACCGACCTCGGCGTGGGAGAGAAAGGTTATCTCTTAAATCTTTTGGGAGGCTGGGGGGGTTGAAGGACAGGAGAATGGACCAAGAAAGCATAAAATAGGCAAGAAGAAAGGTGACATGAAGAAAAGAAACATGGCAGAAACAAGGAGAACGATAGAAAAGACGTAATTCCTAGCACAGAATTTATAGAGGATGGGGATGCTGTTTATACTGAGAGATCTCCGGCACCCCCACGCGGGGAAAACTCATTGCTAAAATCAAATCAAATTTACAAAAGGTAAAGGAGTCCCATAACCTATAAGGTCGCAGGGGAGCGAGGCGTCAGAGACCTCAACTTCTCTTGAGGCCAGCATATTGAGGGCGGCACCCATTTCTTCTTCCTCGCTGCTTTACTTTTCCTAACCATAAAGAGGCAGGTACCCATTTACAGCTGGGTAAACTGGGGGAACTGTACTGAAGCCAAGGCGCGCAAACGGTCACCCATCCAAGTGGTAACCACGCTCGACGCTGCTTTAACCTTGGCTGGGGGAAAGCGAGTGCTCTGACCACTGAGCTGTCCCATCCCCGAGATCGAAAGTAGACCCTTTCTACTTTCGCTAGCATTTTTTTTAATTGTAACATTAACGCTGTAACGGTGATGACGACAGAGATTGCTGTGATCTAATACAGCTGCCTCTTTTATTACAGATTACAAATTGACCTCGTAAGGCAGGATATAAACATGCTTTACGCTAGTTTAAGGAATAATTGTGTACTCGTAAATTTCTGGACAATGTTTCTGGTTAAAGGAATCTTAGGTTAAGATGTGTCTCTCCTGTGTTTCAGTGTTTGTCTGTCCTTTTGTTTGTTTGTTTGTTCAATTTCAAATTCAGATTGAACTTCTCTGAATCTGAGATAATATTAAAGTATTGTTGATTTTTAATCCCTTTATTTGTTTGTCTGGTCGTTTGTTGTTTGGTTTGTTTATTTGTTTCTTTTTTATGTGGCTCTGACAAAACGAACACAACCGCACACGCATGTTAAAAAAGAGCACATAAGTGCTTATTTCATTATTATCTTCAAAATAAAATAATGAAATCTCTCTCTGTGAAAATAAAACACTAGAGAGAGAGAGACAGACAGACACAGACAGAGACAGAGACAAAGAGACAACACAGACAGAGACAGAGAGACAGAGACACACAGACTCAAAAGCACACGGAGAGACAGAGGCACAGACACAGAGACACAGACAGGCAGGAAGATAGACAGACAGAGACACAAAGAGAGAGAGCGAGGGAAGGTGAGAGATAGGGGGGGGAGGGGGGCTTGGCGTTGGGGAGAGAGAGAAAAACAGTGACAGGATAAAACAAAACAAACACACTGACACACAGAACATAAACTAGACAGGAGGGAGAAGACAGAAAGACCGACGGAAGATAGCAGAGGACAAAAGACAGACAGAAAGAAAAGTCAGACAAACAAAAGAAAAAACAGGAAAGTAAAAACAACACCCCCCCCCCCTCCAACACTCATCACTCACAAACCCCACACACCACACACACCAAAAAAAATTATATATATATATATATATATATATTTATATATATTTATATATAAAATTTTTTATATATATATAATATATTAAAAAACCCCCGTACTACCACCACACTTTTTCAAACATAAAACACCCTTGACCTCACCCCCTAACATCCCCCCCCCACACAAGCAAAAGGGAAACTAAGGGTTTGATAACTGGAGAAAAAAAAAAAAAACCGTAAAACTCCCATTCAAAAAGGGTTAGAACTGAAAAATCGCAAGAAACCCCAATTTTTAAAAAAAGAAAGTAATAAAATAAAAAAACAAAATGAAATAGAAAAGAAAACGCACTAAAAAATTTAAAAAATTTGTTGAAATTTTTTGTAAAAAAACCCCCCCCCCGGGGAAAAAACTAGGAAAAAAAAATAAAAACGTCCCACAACACACACCCCTACAAAACACACACACACACACACACACAACAAAACACAAAAACAAAAGGGCACACACACACACAAAACAAACGCCGCACGTACGCAAACACGCAACACCCCAAACCACAAACAAACACACCCACGAAACGCACACACTCAAAACACATACAAAAACCAATATTAAAGATCCCTGTTTCCCTAAAAAACGCACTAAAAGCAAACATGATTTTAAAATCCCTGCACTCTCTTTTTAAAAGATGCATTTCTTTCGGGGAAATACTTTTCTGTCAGATCCCAAACCATTAACTAAACTCATTTAAAAACCCCCCCCCCCCCCCAAACCCACCACACACACAACATAACACCCCCACCCCACCCCCCCCCCCCAAACCGACCCATTTTAAAACCCCCCCCCCTTTCCCCCCGCCCCCTTTCCTCCAAACCCCCGGGACCCCCAAAAGGGCCCTTTTTTTTGGCACTGAAAAAAAAGGCATGCCCCAAAAAAGGCCGGGGTGCACTGCAGGATCAATTTTTTAAAAACGGGGGGCCCTATCAGCTGTTACAAAAAGGACCAGTCACACTCAGCATCCGAACCAAAGTTTTTTTTTTTGTTTTTTTTTTTTTGGGGGGGGGGTTTAAAATCCCAAAAAAGCTATTTGGGAAATTTGGCAGGATAAAATTTTGCGAGGGTCCTGACAGAGGGTCGAATGATGGTTGTGACACATGCAGAAAAGGGGGGAGGGGGGTTTTTGGGGGGGTTTTTTTTTAATTGCAAAAAGTCTGTTGGATATGGGGGAGGTTGTGTGCATTACCCTCTGATGCAATGCTAAAAACTGGTGATTAAAAGGGATTTACTTTTGTCCCCGGGTTTGAGGAATGGGTTTTAAATACGGTTTAAGTTGTTTTTTGGGGTTGTTTTTTTTCTTTTTTGTTGGGGGTTTTTTTAATTCATATTCATAAAAACCCAAAAACAAACCCGACCCACACACACGTACACCCCACAACACCCCCTCTCCTCTCTCTCCTCTCTCCTCTTCTCCCCTCTCCTTCTCCTCCTTTTCTCTCCTCTCTCCCCTCTCCTCTCTCTCTCTCTCCCTCTGGTTAATTGAAGTATTAAGGGTCGCTGAACCCCGGGTTTTGATTCTGGGCAAGAGGGGTTTTTCCTCTGGAGTTAACATCAGTGCAACTCCACTCTCCCCAAAAATCCTTCGTAACTAAAAACCCATTTCCCCTGTGCGAACGCACACAGAAAAATCTTTCGCCCCACATTAAACCCCCATTCCACTTTGGAAGATAGGCCATTGCGGGGCCCGGTGGGAAAAGGATGACAAAATTTTACCAAACTAAAATGTACACGGGGGCAAAATAAAAAAGCACATGGGGTTTTTAAATTTCCCTTTTCCTCGATATAAAAGAATTTAAAAAATAAAATCTCTTTTTCTCCCCCTTTTCTCTCTCTCTCCTCTTCTCTTCCCCCTCTCTCTCTCTCCCCTCCCCCTCTCTCCTCTCATTTGTTTTTTTTTTTTTTTTGTTTTGTGTTTTGTGGGGTGTGGGGTGTTGTTTGTGTGTGTGTGTTGGGGGTGGTGTGTGTGTGTGTGTGTGTGTGTGTGTGTGTGTGGGGTGTGGGGTGTGTGGGGTGTGGGGGTGTGTGTGTGTGTGTGTTTTGTGTGTTGGTGTGTGTGTGTGTGTGTGTGGGTGGTGTGTGTGTATGTGTGTGTACAAATTTTGTATGTGGGGTTTCGTGCGTGCGTTTGGTTTTGGGTTTTTGGGTTGTGTGTGTTTATTTTTTTTTTGTTTCGTTTCCTTTCATAGTATCACTCTCATGGTTCCCTTTTCCAAAATCACTAAAATGGAATAGACATAAAACTGAAAGGGACTACACTACTACTACAACTAAAACCCCTCTCTGCTGCTTTCTGCTGCTGCTGCCCGCTGCTCTGCTGCTGCGCTGCTGCTTTCTCTGGGTGCTGCTTCTGCCCGCTGCTGCTGCCCCCTACCCAAATCTTTCACTGCTGCTGCTTTCTGCTTGGGTGCTACTTAAATACTACTCCACCACCACCACCGCCACCACCACCGCCCCCACCACAACCACAACCACCGCCCCACTAATACTACTACTACTTTCAACTAAACCCCTACCACCTCACTACTACCACCCCCACCACCACCACACCCCCTACCCACTGCGGCCTTTTTGCTGCAAAACTGGCTGCTACTACTTCTACTACTACTACATACCCCCCCCTACTCCTACTTGGGTACTCTATTCTACTACAAAACTAAAACACTACACTGCTACCACTAAATAAATACTGCTACAAAAACTGCCCACTACAACTACTACTACTAAATTCTTCTACTACAATCTCTACTATTTTCTACTACAAATACTACTACAAAACCCCCCAAACCCCCCACTACACAATACTATAAATTTCAACTACTACTGCCCGCGCTGTTGCGGGTGCTGCTGCAAAACTACTACGGGTATTTTCGCCGCTTTCTACTACTAAACCACCACCAAACCCCCATGACTACTATTACCACCCCCACCACCACCACCACCACTAAGGGTCTCTTGCGCTGCGCTTCTGCTGCCCCGCTGCGGGTGCTGCTGCTGCTGCTGCTGCTGCTGCTCCCGCTGTGCTAAAGGTTAATTTTCCTTTTCCCACGCCCCAAAAGGGACTATTTCCAAAAAACCCGGGTTTTAAAATTTTTAAAAAATTTTTTTCCCCCCACACCCCCAACTATAAAAACAAAAAAAAACCCAAAAAACCCCTTAACAAACAACCGGGGCCGGAAAAAACCCCTAAAAGGCCCCCAACCTTTTTGGGTGTGTGGGTTTTTTGGTTTTTGGGTTTTTGGGGTTTGTGCGGGGTCACTCGGCTGGGGCCTTTTTTTTTTTTGGTGGTTTGGGGGGGTTCGGCTGGGTTTGTGGGGTTTTTGGGGGGGGGGGGGGTTGGGGTTGTGGGGGGTGGTGGGGTTGGGGTGGTTTTGGTGGGGGTTGGGGGAGGGTGCTTAAAAGATTGGGGGGGTTTTTAAAAAAAAAAATATTTTTTGTTGGGTTTGAAAGGGGAAGGGGGGGGGGGTTTGGGGGTCTTTTTTTTTTTTTTTTTTTTTTTTTTTTTTTTTTCCAAAAAAACAATAAAAAAATTATTTTTTTTGGTTCATTTTTTTTTAAAATTTTTTTTTTTGTTTTTTTTACTTTTTTAGTGTGTTAGGGGATTACTTGATGGAAAAGGTTTCTTTTATTAAACCCACTTAAAACCCCTTGGGGGGAAAAAAAACCGACCCCTTTTTAACGCAAAAAATCTTGCGCAAAATTAAACCTTTCCCCTTTTCAAAAGAGTAGGCCATTGGTGCCCGGGGGAAAAAGATGACAAAATTTAAAAAACCTTACCAGGGACGGGATGTAAAAAAGCCATGATGCAAATTCCATTATCCTCGATATAAAAGAATCAATAAAAAATGAAAAAAACTTCAGATTGTTTTTTAAAAAACAGTACAACTTTTTTTCTCATCAAGAAATCCACTACAAAAACCCCGCAACCGCACCCTTTACCACAATAACACACCCACACAACACACACACATACACACCCCACAGAGAAAGAGCGCAGAGAGCCCGAGACATAGAGAGACAGAGAGAGAGAGAAGACAGAAGAAAACCCACGGGGGAAATGTTATGCGGGCTACCTAGGGGTTAGACTTTGCGCTCGCGTTTTGACGCCAGGGATCAACCCCCGGGTTCCAGACATCTAAGATACCCGTGCAGGGGATTTTTTCCCCGGAGTTTGACCCCAAACCCCCCAAAAGTTTTTGGGCAAGACAAAAACCCAAAGGGCTTTGTTTGCGAACGACCATAAAAAATTTTTGCGCGGCATTAAAACCCGGAAAGTAAGCCATTGTTTTTTCTGGATGGTGTTTTGAAAAAGCTTTAACTGCTTTTTTTTTTCCAACCACCCCGGTGATAAAGTGGTTATCCCCGTTTCCCAGGTGAACCCAAAATTTACATTTTCCCAACAGCACGGTTTGGTGTGGGTAAAACGAAGCTTTCCGGGTAACCTCTTTTTTATCTATAAGAATTGGGGGAAAGGGAAAAGAAGCCAGAGAAAATTCCCACAGAATCAACCCTAGGGGATAATGTTTCTAAACCGGGCCCTGTACCAAGGGGTTTTTTTGGTGTTGGTTTTTGGGGTTTGCGGTGGTTGGCTCGTTCCGTTCCGTTCGTGGTGCTGGTGCGTGGGGCTGCTCTTTCCCGTGGGGTTTTTGGGTGTTTTCCCCCTTAAAAAAAAAAAAAGTTTAAATTTATTTTTTTATGTTTTTGGTTCGGTTTATAAATTTTTTTTTTTTAACATTTTTTTCAGTATTTTTTTTTTTATTTTTTTTTAAAATGTACAAATGATGAAAAAAATTTGTTAAATAAAAAAACAATTTTGTTTTAATGTTAAAATTTATTGATTTTGTAGTTTGTTTGTATATGTGATTTGGGGTGTATTACAAAAAAGATTTCCTCCCTATCAAAACCCATCAAAGTAACTTGAGAAACATAAACCAGGCCCCGGTCAAACGAAAATTTTGGCCTACGTTTAAACCCTTTGAGGTGAAGGGGGCATTTTGGGTGGAACCATCAAGTTAAAAAAATTTTCCCGGGATTTGAATTAAAACACATGGGCTAACCATTACCCATTGTCTATTTTTAAACTTCTGTTGGTTTTATTCTCCTCTTTTTTCTCTCCTCCCTCCAACAGCAAGACAAATAATTTTAAAAATTTTCCACAATCACCACTCCACGAGGGAACGGGGGCCAAGTTTTTTTTGGGCAAAAAGAAAAAAAGAAAGAGCGCAGAAACGAAAGAAAAAGTTCCCTTTCCAAAAAAAAAAAATTTGGCACCCAAAGAAAAAAACCCCTTTTGAAGGAATGTTTTTTTTCACCCCCCCAAAAGTTTTTGGGAAAAATTTTCCCCAAGTTCACGCCTCCCCCGGCGCCCCTTCCCGATTTCCCCTTTTCCGGTTTTAATTTTCCTTCCTTTTTTTATCATTTAAACTTTTTTTTTTTTCCCGGGGAATGTTATTTAAAAAAGGGGGGGGGGTTGGGGACCCCGGGGGGCCACTTGTTTTTCCCCAGAATGGCCAAGGGAAGAGAGCCCAACCGGGGGGGGCGAGGAAGTCAGACCCCCCCAAATCAGGCCTAGGAGGGGGGCCCCTTTTTTGTTTCCCCCCGGGGGCCCCCGTCCCCCCAAACCTTTAAAGGGGGGGGCAAGAACCCAAAAAGGACAATTAAAAACCCCAGCCAAAGGGAAAAAGGGGCCAGGCAGGTCGGGGGAAAGGGGGGGGGATATCCTTCTCAAAACCCCCCCGGGAAAAAGGGGAAGGGGGGGGCCTTCCCCCCCCCAGAAACGGGCCACGGGGGAGCCCAAAGGCCCCCCCTGAAAATTTTTTTGGCCCCTTGGGGGCCCCCTACATCTTTCTTTTTCATTGTTTGGGGATATTAATCTGCTTTTTTCCATCTCCTCCGTTTTTCATCAGCAAGATTTTAAATTAATTTTACAATTCTCTCTAACAAAGTCGATGCCAGGCCTGACTTGTCAGGCGCTTAACGGGCGCAAGATTTTTTGGTCATATAACAGCCCAATAGATTCTAAATGAGCGTTCGAGAAGACGAGAAGAAAAGATATCAGTTCCATAAAAAAAATGTTTTCTGCTAGACAAGAACCCGATGAAGCGACAGGGTATTTTGCCTGTCCACCCAAGGGCCTTTGGTGACAAGACTCCTTCCACGTCACTCGCGCGCCCGGCTGTACCTTGGGCGCCTGTTTCCCCTTCTCTGCCGTCGTGCGGTTTTCCCTTCTTTAGTTTTCCTCAGTTTCCAAAGCTGCTCAGTGCTCGTGTTTTTCTCGGGATGTTGAGTGTTGTAGAGGAGGGGTTGTGGTGGAGTTCAGGGCAGCACAGCGCAAGCCACAGTTGACTTCTGGAATGGCCATCCCGGGAAGCCAGCACGCCCGCAGTCCGATGGGGAACAACATGTTTCACTGACCGCCACCGAAATCAGTTGATCGATGGTCAGTCTTGGACTTTGTTTGGACTGCCCGTGGTCCATGCTGTTGACCCGCACAGACCAGTAGATGAAGGCCTGGGCTAGGGATCAGTAAGAAGAGGACGAATTGAGACAGATACGGAAGGAAAGCGTGGCCGCTATCGCTGCGGGTGAGGAAGGGTTGGATGATCTTCTGGGTAGAACTGCATCGGACCGCAAGGCGCAAGGGAGCAAATGCCAGGCTGTTCCGACCGGGCCCAAAAAGGCATGTGTGCCTTTAAACGAGAAAAAATTTTAAAACCCGCAAACAAGACCAGGTGAAAAAACCCATGAGGCAACCAATTCCCAATAAAAGAACAAAAAAATGAATAAATCAGTGTTTTTATTAACGTCCAACTTTCCTTAACAACCGCTCCACCCCAATCGCAAGACCACCCCCATAAAACAAAACACACAGAACAAAAACACATACACACCCCCAGGGGCCGGGGAAAATCGAGAAAAAAAAAGGGAAAGGTTGCCAGAGAGAAAACACGCGAAAATGAACAGGAACCCATGTAGAGCGTATGCCTCGCAAATTGCCCCAAAGGGGGAAAGCCGGGTTCCAGCATTAGAACCCGGCCATGGGATCAAGGTTTTAATTCGAAATTTTCCGAGACAAACCAAAAAATTTTAGGGAACACCATTTTCCCCGGAAAAAACCCGTTTGAATTTTTCGATTTTTAAACCTTTTTTTTAAAATCGGGGGGAAAAAAAAAATTTTTTCCACCCACAAGGAACATAAAAAAAAATTAAAAAAGGGGGAACTTGTTTATAGGAAAAAACAACGGGCCCCCGAAGTAAAAACCCGAGGTAGGTTTAAGGATCCATCCCAAAGTTTTTGGGGAGCCCCCAAACCAAACTCAGGCCATTTAAAGGCGGACCCTTTTCTGGGGCTATTCACCCAGCACCCAAAACAGGGGGAAAACGGGGGGTTACTAGGCCAGGCGCAGGTAAACCTCCCCGCCCAACGGGAGGGGGGAAAAACCCTCCCGAAATCCCCCCCAAAACCAGGAAAAAAGGGGGGGCTACCTCTTTAAAGGAAACTGAAGAAGAAACTAGAATCGTTCCAGGGTGATCAGGCAGATGTTGAAGGCGGACCCTCACTGAAATCAGTGACAGAAAGCCAGGATCGTGCAGTAACGCTGTTCCTCCAGTGATCGTTCCACGGGTAGTTCCCTGGTACACCTGTCTGCCACCCCTATGACGCCAGTAACCCCCATGAGCGGTGAAACAAAAATTAACAAAACACCATAGCTCAGGGGCTCCAGTTTTGTCAAGGACTGGAAATTAAATGCCACGTTGCCCAGAAGCGTAAACAGGAAAAACACAGGAACACCCATAAGTAGACCTAGCTCTCGCAAACAAATTCGTCCTGAAGGAGCGTGCAGTAAGGCATAACCCTAGCGGCAGATGCCAGGCACAATTAATTCATACACATCCCAGAGAAGAAAGGGCATACAAGTCTTTAGGGAACACTTCAAGTGTTCCCGCGAACGCAGCTTTCAACCTTTCGGCATCCCATTCTGACGTTATCCTTCAAATATTCAGGATGCAGGTCAAAACTGCAAAATCCCCGTCTTTGAACGCCACTGGAATATCAATATGCACGAGAAGTTCGGTAACATCTAACTATGATATCAAGCAACAGGGTTTCCCGCTCAAAGACCGCAGTTCGCTACGGCTTTGAAGCGATGCCACTGGACAGACACATTCGTTTTTGCTCAGATCCAACACAAGACTCGAGAAGCTGCATTGCAAAGGCAGGAGGGCAGTTCAGGAGGCTGAGTTACACCAGCATCGTCATGCCAACAGATCGAAGGGGTGCCCGAATATAGCTCCAGATAGCGCAGGTCAACGCGTCCCCGACCAAACGACGGTAAGGTAAAGAACCACCTAAGCTCGTAGGGACGAGCCTCAGACTCACTTCTCTGGCCGCATGGACGGCCCATCCTCCCCTGCTGTTTACCTTTGACCCCAAACGTAAAGGGCGGGTTTTCCCGCATGCCTTTCCACCCGGGCAACTGGGGCCCCCGTACGAGCCAAAGGCGCGCAAAGGGTACCACCACTGGGGCAGGCCGAAGTGCTTCCACGGGCCCTTCCAAAAAAGTTTTCCATGGGAACCGGGAACTTCCTTCTGCCGGACCTGCGCGGGGAGGGCAGGGGCGATGGTGGTTCCCTCCCCACTTCCACCTTTTGTTTTAACCCGAAAAGACAAAGACTTTGCACATCCTGGGTTTAGGCCAAAAAAAAATAGACATAAACGCTTTTTAAAAGGGAAAACATAAAAAAAACAAAAAAAAATTTTTTAAATATAAAAAAATGCAAAAAATTTTAAAATAATTATTTTTTCGAAGTTTTTTTTAAAGGGGAAAAAAGGGCTGCCGGGGGTTTTCCTTTAAAAAAACAACACTTCAAAAAGCAGGGGCCCCCAAAGCCCCGTAAAAAAAAAAACCACCCCCCCCCCAAAAAAAAAAACCCACCAATAAACCAAAAAAATTTTTTTTTAAATATTATTTTTATTCCCAAAAATATTTTTAAAAAATTTATTTTTTTAAAAAAGGGGCTTTTTAATAAAAAAACCCTTTTTTTTTTGTTTTTATTTTAAAAATTTTATTTTTTGTATGTTGAATTAAATTTTTTTTAAATCCCTTTTCCTTACAGCCGGACATAAAAGCCATACACCATTCATCGTCCTGTCCGGACACGCGCAATGCCGTCCCAAAGGTGCTGAGGTGGACGCTTTTGGACCCGCGAAAAACCGGAATACCCGCGCATTGGCTGCCGCAGTCGCCCTCGTCCTCCCCCGGGGCATGGGGACCCTTTTGCAGGGACGAAAAACCGGGAAAGCGTATAGGGCCAGGCGGGCACGAATGCGTCCCCGGGGACTCCCCTTTCCCCCAGCGCGTCTGTCTGGGGGAGAGCACGTGAGTTCCCTTTCGGTGACTGCACGAGCAGGGCGGGTGGCAGGGGTTGGGTTCTCCTCGTTGCGACAGTTGGACCCGCATTTGCCTCGTCACTCGTTCACCACTGGAGACTTTTCACATCGCTGGTGTTTGGGTCCACTGCAAACAAAAAACATAACAATACGCTATATATATATAATGTATTATCATATACATATAGAAATCGTATTATAAAAAATTTATATATATATATAAAATTTTAATGCAACAAATTTTGTAGATAATAATAAATTCTGATAGTGAATTTTAGAGTTGCAAGAAGAGACGTTTCAGGTTTATATCTCATGTTGGAAACTACACACACATCACACCACGCACCCGCACGAACGCCGCCGACACACAACGCCACACACACCACGCGCGCACGAACACACACCACACACACATATACACACACACCAAAAGTCTCCCCTTTTCCCAGCAAAATTATTTGTGATGTCAGTCAAGGACGCATTCCGGGAAAAAACATTTACCCCCCCCTGTCTTGATATCAGGACAGTTTTTCTTTTTAAATAGCAGATTTCGCTTTCTTCTTTTATTTTTGTTTCTTACTGTTAAATTATTTAGTTGCATGTTATAGTTGACAAATTTCTTTTTGTATTTTTTGTACATCACTACAATTTCATTGATACTTTTTTTTTGTACCTTTTTCAATTAAATTGCACATTATTTTTTGTACCTCATTACAATTACATTGATGCATTATTTTTCCTGTGCACATTACAGTTTCATTGATAATTATTTTTTCCTGTACATCTTTAAAAATTACTTTGAACATTTTTTTTTCTGTACTCATTACAATTACATTATACATTATTTTCGTCATCACTACAATTACATTACTACATTATTTTCTTACTCATACAAAATTTTGATGCATTCTTTTCCTGTACAGCATCAATTTCATTAAAAACTTATTTTTCTGTAACACTACAATTACATTACTACATTATTTTTACTGTTTTTCAAAAACCCTTCCCCCCACCCTCCCCCCCCCCATCCCCCATCCCCCCCCCCTCCCCCCTTTCTTTTAAAATTTTTTTGGTCCAATATCACTTATGTGAAAAAATTAAAAACCCGAACAGCCTAACAGCTACCTCCCCATTACCGCAGTCGAACCCGGACCCCCTCAAAAGGGGGGAAAACCAAAAGTCCCGTCGCCTCGTCACGCAATCCACCCGAAAATGGGCCACCGACGAATACCCCCCACGGTTTTCCCCCAGGGGGGTTGGAGGGAGAAAAGGGGAAGGGGGTAAGGGGGAGTAAAAAAAAAAAAAAAGGGGAAAGTGGGGGTAGGGGAAAAAAGTCTGCGTCAAATGCTGCCCGGGGAAAAGGGAAAAAACCCCGCGAAGATTTTGCAAAGTCTTTCTTGGAGGGCGTTTTACCCAGGAGATGTCGTTGGAAGGGGTGGTGTTGGATTGGAGGGGAGGAGAGGAGGAGGGGGCTCGCACAGAAAAAGGCTTCCCCCGCTAGGCTGCAAGCGGGTTTTGGCTAGGGGGATCAGATCTTTCTCGGCCTTGCGAGTTTGGGGATCCCGGGGGGGTGGGGGCTGAAAAAAGGGGTGTGGGGGGGGGTGGGTTGGGGGGTTGGGGGGGGGTGGGGTGGGATTTTCCAGTTTTTTCATTATAATTTTAGCTTTTTTTGTTTTGTTTTTTTTGTTTTTTGGGGGTAATGCATACTCACACACCCACTTACATTATACACAAGTACGCACGATGAGCTGCTTCGGGGTCACACACAACACCAACACCATCTTCACTTACACCCCCCCACCACAAAAACACACCTCACGCACCACCGCAAAACATACTCGCACTCCGCTGCACACAACCACACACACAACACACACAACCAAAACACACACACACCACAACACAACACACAATCAATAAAAGTGAAAGACAAATTGAAGACAACAAAAAAAAACAACAGCAGCCAGCAGAAACAACAACAACCCCAACACTACACACACACACACCACTCGCTCACTTGCACCCACCCCCACGCACAATCACGCACTCACGCACACACCCCACACACCACACACGCACACACCACGCCACAAAACACATCAACAAAAAATAACAGCGTGAACTAAAAAAAAAAAAAAAAACCCCCCACGGCCCCCCCCCCGGCCCCCACACACACACACACAAAAAAGGGAAACCACGCACGCATAAAAAACCCAAACACCCCGAAAAACACACAAACAAAACCCCCCACCCTCCCCCGGTTTTTTTTTCCTTTTTGTTTTTCCCCCCTTTTCTCTCTCTCTCTCTCTCCTCTCTCTCTCTCTCTTCTCTCTCTCTCTCCCCTCTTCTCTCTCTCTCTCTCTTTCTCTCTCTCACTCCCCTCTCTCTCCTCCCCTCTCTCTTCTCTCTCTTCTTTTCTTCTCTCCACACACACACACACACACACCACACACACCACACACCTCTCTCTCTCTCTCTCTCTCTCTCTCTCTCTGTCTCTCCTCTGTCTCTCTTCTCAATACCACACATCTCTCTCTCTATCGTCTCTCTCTCTTCTCTCTATCTCCCATACCAACACTCTTCTCCTATCTGCTCTCTCTCTCTCTCTGTTTCTCTCTCGCCTCTCTCTCCCTCTCTCTGTCTCTCCCCCTCTTTTCCTCTCCCTCTCTCTCTCTCTCCTCTCTCCCCTTCAAATCATCACCACCACCCCCCAGGCGCAGGGGTTAGCCCCTTTGGTTTTACGGACTGGAAGGTGGGGGTTCATTCCCATAAAGTCATAGGGTTTTTTCGGACTCCGGCCGGCCCCCTACCCAAGTGAGTGTCTGTGGGCTCAGTGGGAAAACTGGGACCACACAGTCGAGTTTTTATCCACTTAACGGATCAGTTTGAGAGTGTTGCTCAAATTACCTGACCCAAACTGCAGGGGTCTGTATCTCTCGGGCCCCTTGACGCCGGATAATTATTAGTAAGCGTAGATACAACCCGCAAGTAGTCCAAAGCTATGCACTTCCACAGCGCATCATTACTCTCCCCATTGTCATTGTCATCTGCATTAAAAAAAAAAAATTTCCTCTTTCGGGGGTCCCTTTTCTCTGGGCCATGGTGACCCAGATTCGGTTGCCCATCACTTCGGCCTTGGGGATTTGGTCAAAGCCTTTGGGGTTGAGGTTCGCGGGGGGGTCGTTGGGGGGACGTTGTGGTGGTTGCCACCTGGGTGGGCAACCACTCATCGGCTCCCCGACTGACAATACGCGTTAGAGGGGGTTAGTAGGGGGGTGTTGGGTTGTTAAAAACAGGGTGCCCAAAAGTGCCCCGAGGAGGGGCCCCTTGGGGGGTGGCCCCCGGGCCTATGTGAGGGGTTGGGGGTTTGCCCCAAATCAAAAAACCCCCCCCCCCATTTGGGGTTTTTTTTAAAAGGGTTTGGGGGGGTTTTAGGATAAAGGGGTGGGGTTTTTGTTTATAAAGTATGGGGTTTTTTTTGGATGGGGTCTAAAGTGAGTTAGGGGGGGCCAGGGGAGACGGGGCCCAACATCAGTTACCACAACACCCCAAAGACCAAAACCTCCCAACACCACGGACCCCCTTTCCCCCGGATAATTATATGTAGGTAGAATAACCCTCAAGAAAAACTTTTCCCTTCCCAGCTTTATTACGATCTATTTATTGTTTCGTTTAAATAAAATTGCTTTCTTCATTATTATGTTTCTTACTGTTATTTATTAGATTGCTATGCTGATAAGTTTACAATTACATTGATTTTTTTTGTATATCTTTACAATTAGTTGCTAATTACTTTTGGGTACGTTTATTAGTTGCCACCTTGAATTTACTCATATACATACTACGCATTATTTCTGTACAACACAACTACATTGATCTTATTGTTTTGTGACATACTACAATTACATTACTACATTAGTTTTGCTGTACGTATCCTTGCCTCACCTGCCCCTCCCACCACCCACGACCCCCCCCCCCCCCTTTTTTTTTAACTAGGTCTTTCACTAATGGGAGACAATGAAACACCAACAGCTACTGAACAGTCCAGCCCCTTGCCTGGTGGACCCAGGCCGCCTGATAAGGCGGGACTTACGCCAAAGCATAACAACTCTCGGTATGGCATCCACCGGGGAGTCGAATCGGCGAATCGGACGGGGTTCCAGTAGTGGAGCAGAAAAAGCGGAAAGCGTCAAACGAGAAAAACAAAAAAACCACCCCCCACTGACGTCATTTTCACAAGGACACGTGTGTGTGACGTAGGCACAAACTGTTCTGGCGTAGAGCAGGGTTGGGGAAGGGATGACCAGGAGTTGGCGAGTCTCTTGATGGACCTTGCACACTGAGGAGATGCGTTGGAAGTGGTGCCCGTGTTGGTTGTGTGGGGTGGGGGTATCGGATGGTTTGTAGGTGGAGTGGTTGTGGTGTAGGGTGTCAGTTGTGTGTGGTTGTGAGTTTGTGGTTCGGGTGTGGTGGAGGAAAAAACGTGGTTTTATTGGTGTTGGGTGAGGCAGGGTTTTGGGTTGGGGAGGTAAATCCTTTTCATTATATCTATAGCATTTTTTAAATCTTTAACTGAGGGCGGTGTGGTTCAATGCTTTTGGGGACGCGTCGCGTTTTTTTGCGTAGCCAAAGAAAGCATGTGTGCCGTGCGGGCGTGCAAATAATAACTAAAACGCCGTTAAACGGGGACTACACGCACAAATTTCAAAACTAGTCACACACTAGCAACATACTCGACTCACATGAAAAACAACAATAAACAAGATAGATAAAGATAATAATAGATGATGGAATGGAAGATAGATTAGAGGATAGGTGAAGGATGGAGAGGATGATGGATATGGAAAGGGAAAAAATAGATAGATAGATAGATAGAAGAGAATAGATAGAAAAATGAAAAAAAAAAAAAAAAAAAACCCCCAAAAACCATCCAAAAGGGAAAAAAGGAAAAAAAAAAAAAACCGGGGCCCCCAAAAAGCCCCCCCCCGGCACTTTTTTATTGTTTTTAATAAAAAATTTTTAATCTGTATTTAAAAAAACATCTTTATCGATATCTAAAATTTTAAAACTTAATCCAAACTGTAAACATTAAATTGTTATTTATGTGTTGTAATGGTGGTACTTCGTGTTTTGTTCTGTACAACCAACAACACAACTGTGTGCCGTTGGGGGATGATGATATTATTAAAGACGCGTGTAAACGGGGACTATATAACAATATATATTATTATATAAAAACCCCAAAAGATAGATAGATAAAAATTATTTGATAGATAATAATAATGGATGATGGAATATTAAAGAATAGGTGATAGGTGGTATGGTGGGATGAGGAGTGATGATGGAGGGGTAGAAGTAGGATAGAAATGATGGGTTAGATAGATATAGAAAGTGAATAAAGAATTAGGAATTTGTGTAGAGAGAAAAGATAAAGGTGCCCATAACCTATGTGGTCGTAGGCAAAGCATCAGAGACCTCAACCTCTAGGCCCATATTGAGTGCGGCGCCGTCTCCTCTCCCTCGTGCTTTATTCCTGACCCTAAAGGGCAGGTACCCTTAACAGCGGTGTCTGGGGACTGTACTGGATAGGCAATGGACTTCAGTGGTAACCACGCTCAGCTACTTTGGGGGGAAAGCGAGTGCTTTGACACCGTTGTGGGTTGGTGTGTGTGTTGGTTGTGGTGTGTGTGGTTTTGGTGTGTGGTGGTGTGTGTGTGGGGTGGTTTGTGGGTGTGGGGTGTGTGTTTTGGGTTGTTGGGTGTGGGGTGGTTCCGAGTTGTTTCATTATATGTATAGTCTAGTTGTTACTATTCATTATCTCGAGTAAGTAATTGAATAAACAACACAACACACTTTTTAACACAAACCACAAATACACATACACACACATCCATTCACCACATACACATGCATACACTCACTCACACACACGCACACTCTCGCGCACCCCACACACACACGCACACACACACACACACACACACACAACACACACACATCACATTAATAAGTAACAGTTCGTAAGAATGAAAACGAACACACAACATGCAGCGCAGCGAAAAACAAAAACACCACACCCCACACACACACACCACACACGCACACACCGCACGAAGCACGCACTCACACACTCACACCCCATTTAACAGCCATCACCAACGCACCCCTAACACAACATCACTACACATCAACAAAAGTAAACAACGTGCTGCTACTACAACACCACACCACTACACTACCGACCAACACCGCACACACGACCACTCCCAAAACCACCACCACCCACAACCTCCACCACTACCATACCCCCTATGAAGAGGGTACACACCTCAATACTCAGATCTGTATGCTACATGCTGCATAATAAGTGTGCATGAAGGTGTAGCACAAACACACACCACACAACACAACACACCACACACAACACACACACATATACGGAGAGGAGGACAGGATGTACCAGAGCGTCACAAACCAGTACCTGCTCCACAGATGCATGCTATGTAAGTGTACTAAGTAGTAGCCAACACTATACCATACAGCGCGCACACAACATACACACACTAAACTATTTTTTTAATTGACTTACTTTCACACACTCTAAAATAAATATTTGACTGAATTTCAACACACACACACCCCAAACACACCCCCCCCCCCCCCCCCCCCCCCCCCCCCCCCCCCCCCCCCCCCCCCCCCCCCCCCCCCCCCCCCCCCCCCCCCCCCCCCCCCCCCCCCCCCCCCCCCCCCCCCCCCCCCCCCCCCCCCCC
>CM054157.1:17355058-17365058 GCA_028751875.1 Rapana venosa
TACCACTACCTCTACTAGTTTTATTGCTACTACTATTACTACTTCTATTCTTTTACTACCACTACTACTACTACTGCTACCACTACTACTACCACTACTTCTACCACTACTTCTATTACTACTAATACGACTACTATTACTACAGCTACACTCTTCTTTCATTTTTTCTTTGTATTGTTGTTGCTGATATGAGAGGTGGTTGGTGTTGCTTGGGAGGAGAGAGGGGTTAATCTTTATGTTAAATTTTTTCCTGACTGCGCTCTTTCCATGGAAGGCTCGATGTAAAAAAAATTTTTAAACGGGATAGAATGGGTATCAATGTTGACGCTTTTCTCCTGCCAGCCATAATGAATGCCTGCTCTGTCAATGTAGTCTTATTCTTATCTTTTTTTTTTATATGTTTCGAGGATAATGGAATAAGTACTCATGTGCTTTTTTTTACATCCAGTCCCCGTGTGAATGCAAGTTTTGGTTAATGTTGTCCGTTCCCACCGGCACACACTAAATGGACTACTCTTCCAAAAAGCGGAACGGGTTTTAAAGTGTGTGTGTGTAAGATGTTCTGCATGCGTTCTCACACGTGACCTCGGTTTATAGTCTGATTACAAGGACATTTGGGGGAGAGTGGAGTCGGCATTAATGTTAAGTCCAGAGGAAAAATCCTCTTGAACGAGAATCGAACCCGGGTCAGCGGATCACGAGTGCATCGCTCTAACCACCAGGCTGTCCCATCCCATATGTGTGTGTGTGTGTGTGTGTGTGTGTGTTTGTGTGTGTGTGTGTGTGTGTGTGTGTGTTTGTGTGTGTGTGGTGTGCGTGCGTGCGTGCGTGCGTGCGTGCGTGCGTGCGTGCGTGCGTGCGTGCGTGCGTGCGTGCGTGCGTGCGTGCGTGGTGTGTGTGTGTGTGTGTGTGTGTGTGTGTTGTTGGTGTGTGTGTGGTGTGTGTGTGTGTGTGTGTGTGTGTGTGTAGGGGGAGGCGAGGGTGCTGTGGGAAGATTGGGGGTGGATGTGTTTAAATGACTAAAAAAATATATTTTATTGTTTTGTGTGTGCGTGTGTTTGTATGGGAGAGGGGGGGGGCTTTGGGGGTGTCTTTTAACATTTTTTTCTGTTTGTGGTTTTTTTTCAGTTTTGTTTCCTTAAAAATGTACATTATATGATATGATATGATATGATATCATATCATATCATATATGATATGATATGATATGAAATATATATGATTGTGTGTGAGTGTGTTTGTACGTGTGTGTATGTGTGTGTAGATGGATTACTTGATGAGAAAAAGCAGTTGTACTGCTTATTCAAAACACCATCTGGAAGTAAGTCCTTCGGATGAGACTATAAACCGAGGCCCCGTGTTCGAACGCACGCAAAACATCTTGCGCACACGTTAAATCCTGTTCCGATTTTCGAAAGAGTAGGCCATTGTGTGCCGGTGGAAACAGATGACAAAATTTACAAAACCGCATACACACGGGGACTGGATGTAAAAAAGCACATGAGTGCTAATTCCATTATCCTCGATATAAAAGAATCAATAAATAAATGAATAAAACTTCTAGATGGTGTTTTTAATAAACAGTACAACTACTTTTTTCTCATCAAGCAATCCAGCTACACACACACGCAAGCACGCACACACATACACACACATACACACACGCACACACATACACACACACATACACACACACACAGAGAAAGAGACGCAGAGAGACAGAGACATAGAGAGACAGAGAGAGAGAGATAGACAGAGAGAAAAGCACGCGGGCAATGTTATGCAGGTTAGCCTAGTGGTTAGAGCGTTGCGCTCGCGATTTGACAGCCAGGGATCAAGCCCGGGTTCCAGACATCTCCAAGATACCCGTGCATGTGGATTTTTTCCCCTGGAGTTTGACTCCACTACCCCAGAAAGTTTTTCGGCTAAGACTATAAACCAAGGCTTTGTTTGCGAACGACCATACAACATATTGCGCGTGCATTAAAACCCGGAAGAGTAAGCCATTTGTGTTTCTGGATGGTGTTTTGAATAAGCAGTTTAACTGCTTTTTTTTTAATTCAAGCTTTACGTCTATATAAACACATACACACACAGATGGGAAAAAAACATATTAAAATATTAAAAAAGAATAACGCAGGCACATCGGTGTCGTGTTTAGACATCATCCCTGAAGTCGGAATGCTGCTACCTGTGACAGTGGTCAGAAAACAGTAAAAGGTAAAGGTAAAGGAGTCCCATAACCTATAAGGTCGTAGGGGAGCGAGGCGTCAGAGACCTCACTTCTCTAGGGCCAGCATATTGAGGGCGGCGCCCATCTCCTCTCCCTCGCTGCTTTACCTTCCTTGACCCTAAAGAGGGCAGGTACCCATTTCCAGCTGGGTGAACTGGGGGAACTGTACTGAAGCCAAGGCGCGCAAACGGTCACCCATCCAACTAGTAACCACGCTCGACGCTGCTTAACAGTGGCATACGCAAAAAGTTTTACCATTGGTGAACCCTGGAAATCTCATCATCATCATCAGTCCCGTGACCTTGGCGGTCGTGGAGGAGACACGAAAGACGATGCCGTGGTAAGCCTCCTCCATCCATCTCCATCCATTAGAAATCTAGCCGAGTACTAAAAGGGAAAAAAAAGAGAGACAAGAAAGGAGCGTTGCCCCACCCATCTAAGCTAAGTGCCAAGCGTTTTTTCGGATAAGACTAATAAACCAAGGCTCCGTTTGTAAACGCACGCACAACATATTGCACACAGGTTAAAACCCGTTCTGCCACATATATGCGAACGCATGCAGAACATCTTGCGCACACGTTAAATCCTGTTCCGCTTTTCGAAAGAGTAGGCCATTGTGTGCTGGCGGGAACAGATGACAAAATTTACAAAACCGCATACACACGGGGACTGCATGTAAAAAAGCACATGGGTGCTTATTCCATTGTCCTCGATGTAAAAAAAAAAAAAGTCATCTGAGCGCTTTGATTTGTTGCTTTACAAGATTCAGCGCTATATAAATTCCATACATTATTATTATTATTATTATTATCATCATTATCATTATCATTATTATTATCATTATTATTATTATTTGGGAGAGTAGTAAGAAAAGATGGGGGGAAAAAACTTTTTGAAATAAAATAAAAACACACACATGCAAATTGTTTTAAATGTTAAAAAGTTTATTGATTTCAATGTTAGTATGCTTTGATATGTGATGTGGGGATTGTCTTTATCCACAACACTAAACTGATGTTCCTGCGGCCTACAAGCAGCTGCCATCAACAAGACAACGGATGTAAGGAAACCAAACATACTTAAGACCAAAGGAATCTGTGTGAGTCTAAGTACCTTACGTTTAGGAATCTTTTTTGGAAGGGTGCCAGGGAGGTCATAATTATAGTGTGTACCCAGTCCAGTGGTCAGTATTCGCTCGCTGGATGTTGATGATACTCTGGACAAACATGGCCGGCCAGAAACACATCCCCTTCTTGTCTATTTTCTGCCATCTTGGTCCATTCTCCTGCCTTTTTCATCCAGAAAGACTTAATATATTTTAACAATTCTCTCTAATGCCGAAGTCGGATGCACTGGGCCTGACTTGTCAGGCGCTTAACGGCAGCGCAACGCACTTTTTTGGTCATATAACAGGCAACAATAGTTGCTAAATGAGCGTTCGACGAAGACGAAGAAGAAGAAGATATCCGTTTCCATAAAAAATGATGTGTGTACATGCTAGGACAGAAAGACACCCAGATTGAAGCAGACAGGGGTGTTATTTGCTTGCAGTCCAGCCAGGCAGCCATTAAGGTGACAAGACTCCTTCCAACGTCACTCACGCGCTGACCCAGGCTGTACCTTGAGGCTGCCTGATTTCCCCTTCTCTGCCGTCAGTTCAGCCAGTTTCGCCTTCACTTTAGTTTCCATCAGCTTCTCCAAACGCTGCTCACGTGCTCGTCGTCTTTTCTCCAGCAGAATGTTGAGTGTGTAGAGAAAGGGGTTGATGGTGGAGTTCAAGGGCAGCACCAGCAAGGCCATGGCCACGTTGACTTCTCCAGGAATGGCCACTCCCCGGGAAGCCAGCACGCCCAGCAGTCCGATGGGGAACCAGCACAGGAAGTCACTGACTGCCACCGAAATCAGGCGCTGAGCGATGGTCAGGTCCTTGGACTTTGTGTTGGACTGCCCGGTGGCCATGCTGTTGACCCGCACAGACCAGTAGATGAAGGCCTGGCCTAGCGCGATCAGCAAGAAGAGGACGAAGTTGAGACAGACCATGACGCCGAAGGAGTAGGCGTGGCCAGGCGAGTCGCTGCGGGTGATGGGCAGGGGGATGCAGATGCTCTTCTGGCGGTAGAACTGCCACCGGGACGTCACGGGCAGCAAGGGGAGCAAGGCCAGGCCTGTGCCCGCGCACCACGCCAGCAAACAGGCCACGTGGGCTGACCTCTGTCCGAAACGGACACGACTGAATGGAAACTGCAAAACTAGAAATCGATCCAGGGTGATCAGGCAGATGTTGAAGGCGGACACCTCACTGGAGAATCAGTGACAGAAAGCCAGAGATCGTGCAGGTAACGCTGTTCCTCCAGTTGATGTCGTTCCACAGGTAGGTTCCCTGGTACACCCTGTCTGCCACCCCTATGATCGCCAGGTACACCCCCATGACGAAGTCAGACACACACAAGTGGATGACAAAGACACCATAGCTCAGCGTGCTCCCAGTTTTGTCAAGGACTCGGAAAATAAAACTGCACAGGTTGCCCAGAAGCGTGAACACGGCGAAAACTGACAGGAACACCCGATACACGGTAGACCTCAGCATCGCCTCGCAGGACGAAATTTCGTCTGAAGGAGCGTGGCAGTTGAAGGCATTGAACCCTAGCGGCAGCATGGCCGGGCAGCAGAGCTTGTAATTGTCAGTGTACACAGTCTCCAGAGACTGTAAAGGGCATAACAAGTCTTTAGGGAACACTTCCATACTGTTCCCGCGAACGTCCAGCTTTCTGAGACCTTTCGGCAGTACCATTTCTGCACGCTGTATACCATTTCCAGAAATATTCAGAGATTGCAGATGCGGGAAAAACTGCAAAAACGTACTGTCTTCTTGACCCACGAAGGCACTGGACATATCTAAATGCACGACGGACGGCAGGGTAACATCTGTATCAGTATGATGAATCAAAGCAACAGGGTTTCCCGCCAAGCTCAAAGACCGCAGCTTCGCTACGGCTTTGAAGCGATGCCACTGGACAGACACGATGTCGTTGTAGCTCAGATCCAACACCAGAAGACTCGAGAAGCTGGCATTGTCAAAGGACAGGAGGCGGCAGTTCTGGAGGCTGAGGTACACCAGCATCGTCATGCTCAACAGATCGGAAACGGACGTGCCCGAATGACTAGCGTCCAGATAGCGCAGGTCAACAGCGTCCCCGACCTCAAACGGACGGTGGCAGAAGACGCTCAGCCCGTAACACCTGCACCGAGCCGGACACTGAAAGCCATACACCAGTTCATCGTCCTGCTCCGGACACTGCGCAATGCCGTCCCGAAGGTGCTGAGGGTGGACGCAGATTATGGACCCGCGACACCGGTAATAGCCCGCGCAGCTGTGGCTGCCGCAGTCGCCCTCGTCCTCCAGCCCGGGGCAGTCGCGGACCCCGTTGCAGCGGACGTACACCGGCATGCAGTAGTAGGGCAGGGCAGGGCAGGCGAAGTGCGTCTCCGGACATGCCGCTTGCCCCAGCGCGTCTGTCTGCAGGGAGAGCAGCGTGAAGTTGCCTTTGCCGGTGAACTGCACGACTGCTGGGGGCAGGGTGGCGAGGGTTCGGTTCTCCTCGTTGCGACAGTTGGAGCCGCATTTGCGCTCGTCGATCTCGTTCACGCACTGGTAGACTTTGTCACATCGCTGGTGTTTAGGTACACACTGCAAAAAACATATACATATATTTAAATGTATATATATCTATCTCTCTCTCTTTATATATATATATATATATTAATGCAGAAATATTTATATTTACATATATATATATATATATATATATATATATGTATAGATAGATAAGTAGATAGATAGATAGATAGATAGATAGATAGATAGATAGATAGATAGATAGATGATAGATAGACAGACAGACAGATAGATAGATAGATAGATAGACAGACAGACAGACAGACAGACAGACATGACAGACAGACAGACAGATAGATAGATAGATAGATAGATAGATAGATAGATAATGATAGATAGATAGATAGATAGATAGATAGATAGATAGATATAGATGATAGATAGATAGATAGATAGATAGATAGATAGATATTCTTGATAGTGAGATTTCTAGAACTGCAAGAAGACTGCTACATGGACTATAGTTAATCATGTTGGAAACACAACACACACACACAACCCACACACACACACACACACACACACACACACACACACACACACACACACACACACACACGCACGGACCAAAATACTCTCCTCCAGCATAATTATAATGTGATGTCAGTCAATAGACTGCATTCCCATGGAAGGAACATTTACCTCCCCTGTTTCTGATCTCAGGATAGTTGTGGTTCGTTTTCAATAGTATGATTATCAGCTTTCTTCATTTATTTATGTTTCTTACTGTTATATTATTTTAGATTGCTATGCTGATAGTTTACAATTACATTGATTTTTTTTCTGTATATCATTACAATTACGTTGCTACATTACTTTTTTCTGTACATCATTACAATTACATTGCTAACTTATATTTCTGTACATCATTACAATTACATTACGTCATTATTTTTTCTGTACATCACTACAACTACATTGATACATTATTTTTTGTGTACATCACTACAATTACATTACTACATTATTTTTGCTGTACGTCATAAACCCTTCCCTCACCCCCCCCCCCCCCATCCCACCCACCACCACCCCCCCCCCCCCCTTTTTTTTTTTTATATCTTAGTCCATTATCACTATCGTGAAGACAATTAAAACCGAACAGCTCTGAACAGTCCTACCTGCCCATTACCGCAGTCGAACACCGTGACCCCCTCACAAGGCGGGAACACGCAAAAGTCCTCGTCGCTCTCGTCACTGCAATCCACCCGAAAGTCGCACACGAGCGAATACGGCACGGATTCCAGTCGGTTGGAGCACCGAAACGACGGCGGAAGTGGCGTCACAGGCCGCGTGACGTCACCACCACCACCACCACCACTGACGTCATGCTTCCAACAGTCCGTGTGTGTGTCGTAGGCGAGAAAGTCGTGCGTCAAATGCTGTCCGGGACAAGGAATAAACCCGCGAAGACGTTGCGAGTCGTTCTTGGATGGCGCTTTCAGCCGAGGGGAGATGTCGTTGGAAGTGGTGGTGTTGGATTGTGAGGAGGAGGAGGAGGGGTACTCGCACAGAAAGCTGGCTTCCCTCGCTAGGCTGCAAGCGGTTGTGGCTAGGGAGATCAGATCTGTTCTCGGCCTTGCGAGTTTGTGGGTATCCGGGCCGGGTGGAGGCATGAAAACGGGGTGTGGGGTGCGGGGGTGGGTTGGGGTGTGGGGTGGGGTGGGATGGGATTATCCGAGTTGTTCATTATAATGTTATAGTCTTTTTTAGTTTTGTGTGTGTTGTTTTTGGGGGGTAATGCATACTCACACACACACACTTACTTATTATACACGTAAGTACGCACGCATGTATGCGTGCTTGCGGGCGTGCACACACACACACACACACACTCACTCGTTCACTTACACCCACCCACACGCACGAATGCACACACTCACGCACACACTCGCACACATACTCGCACTCACGCATGCACACACACGCACACACACACACACACACACACACACACACACACACACACACACACACACACACACACACATCAATAAAAGTGAACAGACGTAGAATTGAAGACAACAACAAAAAACAACAGCAGCAGCAGCAGAAACAACAACAACGCGCACACACCACACACACACACACTCACTCGCTCACTTGCACCCACCCACACGCACGAATGCACGCACTCACGCACACACTCGCACACACGCACACACGCACACACACACGCACACACACACACATCAACAAAAGTGAACAGACGTAGAACTGAAGACAACAAAAAACAACAGCAGCAGCAGCCACAACAACACGCACACACACAAGCACACAGACGCACACGCGCACACACACATACGCACACACACGCACGCACACACGCTCGCACGCACTCACGCATACACACACAGAGATATAGGTACAGAGGTGTACCACACCTGCAAGTACTCAAGATACCTGTATATGCATGCATGCATGCATATATAAGTGTGCATGAATGGGTGTATGCACAAACACACACACACACACACACACACACACGGGAGGAGGAGGAGGAGGATGTACCAAAGCGTCACAAACTCAGATACCTGCATGCGCACAGGTGCATGCATATGTAAGTGTACATGAATGTAGGTATGCTCACACACATATACACATACAGCGCGCATCCACACACACACACACACACACACACACACACACACACACACACACACACACTAAACTATAAAAAAAAAATTGATTTGACTTTCACACACTCTAAAATAAAATATTTGACTTGACTTTCAACACACACCCCCTACAACACACACACACTAATATAAAAATTGACTTTGACTCGCACACATACACATACAAACACACACACACACACACACACACACACACACACCACGGACACACACACACACACACCACGGACACACACACACACACACACACTACACACCACGGACACACACACAAAGACACGCATAAAGACACACACGCACGCACGCACACACACACACACACAGAGAAACGCACGCACGCATACACAAACACAGACACACACAGATACACACACATCAGGGTTTTTTTCCTTTTTCGTTCTCCTTCTCTCTCTCTCTCTCTCTCTCTCTCTCTCTCTCTCTCTCCTCTCTCTCTCTCTCTCTTCCTCTCTCTCTCTCTCTCTCTCTCTCTCCTCTCTCACTCTCTCTCTCTCTCCTCTCTCTCTCTCTCTCTCTCTTTTCTCTCTCTCTCTCACACACACACACACACACACACACCACACACTCACACACACTCTCTCTCTCTCTCTCTCTCTCTCTCTCTCTCTCTGTCTCTCTCTCTGTCTCTCTATCTCACATACACACACACTCTCTCTCTCTATCTGTCTCTCTCTCTGTCTCTCTATCTCACATACACACACACTCTCTCTCTCTATCTGTCTCTCTCTCTCTCTCTGTTTCTCTCTCTGCCTCTCTCTCCCTCTCTCTCTGTCTCTCTCTCCCTCTGTCTCTCTCCCTCTCTCTCTCTCTCTCTCTCTCTCTCTCTAACTCACTCACTCACCAGCCGCCATGGCGCAGTGGTTAGCGCCTTGGGTTACGGACTGGAAGGTCGCGGGTTCGATTCCCATAAGAGTCATAGGGTTTTTTCGGACTCCGGCCGGCTCCTACCCAGAGTGAGTGTACTGTGGGCTCAGTGGGAAGACTGGGACCACACAGTCGAGTTTCATCCACTTAACGGATGCGAGTTTGAGAGTGTTGCTCAAATTACCTGACCAACACTGCAGGTGTCTGTATCTCTCGGGCCCGGTTGACGCCGGGATATATTATGATAGTAAGCGTAGAGTACAACCCTGTCAAGTAGTCTCAAAGCATATGCACTTCCACAGCAGCATCATTACGTCATCCTCATTGTCATTGATCATCGTGCATTAAAAAAAAAAATTGCCTCTGATTCGGTGGTCCCGTTTCTCTGGTCTCATGGTGACCTCAGATTCGGTTTGCCCATACACTTCTGTGCCTGTGGTGAGTTTGTGTCAAAGCCTTTGGGGTTGGAGGTTCGCGGGGGACGGTCGTTGGAGGGACGTTGTGGTGGTTGCCACCTGGGGTGGGCAACTCACTCAGTCTGGCTCCGCGACTGAGCTAATACTGTCGTTAGTA
>CM054157.1:17370058-17382558 GCA_028751875.1 Rapana venosa
GTGTGTGTGTGTGAGAGAGAGAGAGAGAGACAGAGACAGAGACAGAGAGAGAGAAAGAAAGAAAGAGAGCGAAGGAGAGAGGGAAAGAAAGAGAGAAGGACAGAGACAGAGAAACAGAGACAGAGAGTTAGGCAGACAGAGGCAGAGGCAGACACAGAGACACAGAGAGAGAGAGAGAGAGAGAGAGAGAGAGAGAGAGAGAGAACACACACACACAGTGACAGAAACACAGACAGACAGACAGAGAAAACATCCACCAACCCACACAACAACAACAACCACCAACCACCTAACCCACCCAACCCACCCGCCAACCCGCCCCACCCAAGCTTACCAATCTTATGGGCAGCGGAGGCACGCTGAACCCGTAACACGTTCTCCCTCTTCACCACGCCAAACTCTATGTACACATCCACGCTGCTCTTGCGGTCTACCTCGGGGTAATAGGGGAAGAACACCTTGACATACCCTTCCATAATGGCAGCCACTATCTGCTCCCGACTCTCGCAGTTGATGATGCCTCCTCCTTCCATGCCAAAGCTCATCTCGGGCATGATGCAGTCCAAGTCCATGCGAAGCAACTTCAGCCACAAGGAGTGCCCGGGAGGGATGGTGAGATGCAGCACGCACATCTCGTCCCCCGTGATGCTCGACAGTGTGACTGTAGGGTCGGACAGGGTCATGGTACCGTTGGTGACGTTGCGGTATCTGACGTAGTCGTCCTCCTGGATACACCGCCAGATATCCCGGGAAGAAATGTCCATGTCTGTTTCAACACACACCCACCCCCAACCCCACCCCCACCCAACCCAACCCCCACCCCACCCCAAAAAGAAAACAAAACAAAACAAATGGGTTTGTTTAAATCGAAATTTATTTATTTTGTTTGGTAAAAAAAATAATAATAAGGGATTTTATTTTTATTTTTAATTGATTTATAATGTTTTTTAACATTATTTTGTACTATTTCCTTTTCAACAGAAACTGTTATTCAATTAAAAAATAAATAAATAAATAAAATTTTTTAAAAATTAGTATAGCAGCAACACATGAAGTATGTGTGAAACAACAACAAGCGTGAGGTTTTGGGTTGGGTTGGGTTGTTTGTTATTGTTGGGTTGTTGTTTTTTTTTCGTTCTTCCGCTTAGAGTTCCGAGATTCACCAAAAGTGAGATTTTTGCCTATGTGACCGTTTTTGCCCACC
This sequence comes from Rapana venosa, assembly GCA_028751875.1. Classification (NCBI taxonomy): domain Eukaryota; kingdom Metazoa; phylum Mollusca; class Gastropoda; order Neogastropoda; family Muricidae; genus Rapana; species Rapana venosa. The sequence continues at coordinate 17,371,263 of CM054157.1, forward strand.
ATGAAGGTAGCGGCATTCCGTCTTCGGGGAATAAGGTTTTTAAAGAGTATTCTCTTTAAAAAAAAAAAAAAAAAACACTGAAAAAACAGACGTAAAAAATTAGGTTGAGGCTGAACAACATCATAATTATGATGTCTATAAATAACAATGTAACTATATTTATTTATTTATTTTATTTATTTATTTAGTCTTTTATATCGTGGATATGGAATAAGCGCTCATGAGCTCTTTTACATCCAGTCCCCGTGTGTATGCGCTTTTGTAAATTCTGTCATCCGTTCCCACCGGCACACAATGGCCTACTCTTACGAAAAGCGGAACAGGATTTAACGTGTGCGCAAGATGTTCTGCGTGCGTTCGCACACGGGGCCTCGGTTTATAGTCTCATCCGAAGGACTTTTTGGGGAGAGTTGGAGCTTTCACTGATGTTAACTCCAAGGGAAAATATCCGCTTGAACGGGAATTGAACCCGAGTCGTCAGATTGCGAGCGCAATGTTCTGACCACTAGGCTATCCCGTCCCCCTCCCCCTCCCTATGTAACGTGTTGAGACTGAGAGTGTTCTTCGTTCAACGCTCAGACGGCAACTATTATTGTTTGTCTGTCATATGGGCGAAAAATGGGTTGGGCTGCCGTTAAGCCCCTGACAAGTCAGGCCCAGCCCATCCGACTTCGAAGTGAGACTGATAACAATATGTGGAAGAGAAACAGCAAAGCAAAGACACAAAACATACAAATAAACAACAACAACCAAAAGCAAAACAGATACGACGATATTTCCAATGGAGATGTCTGCGTATTAAAAAAAATAATCATATTATTGCAAAATGAGGATTCTTAGAATGTTTCTTTGGTGTATCTTGTGAAGTGTATTATGTCTTCGGAGTATACGGAGTCTAGTTTCATTTTCAAGTTTACTGGTATGTTGTGGGTTGGTTTTCTGGTGTGTGTGTGTGTGTGTGTGTGTGTGTGTGTGTGTGGAGGGGGGGTGATTTTTTAGATAGATATAACCCAGAGCCGGATTCAACTCAGAGGAAATACTAAATTGCAAAAAGGATCATCATCATCATTGTCACCACCCATCATCATCATTGTCACCACCACCATCACCAATATCATCATCATCATCATCATTGTCACTACCACCATCACCAATATCATCATCATCATCATCGTCATTGTCACCACCATCATCACCACCATCATCACCGTCACCAACAGCAACAACGACGACGACAGCAAAAAAACAACAACAGCAACAACAGTAGTAGCAGTAGCGCTAGAGCAGTAGCAACAATAGCAACAACAACAACAACGTGTGTACGCCTTGTTTTTAGACAGTTGAAGCAGAACTGAAGAAAGAAGTGTGAAGCTGATATCTAATTCATTAAAAGTTTTGTCAACCTTCACTTCTATATGATTATTAATCATGAACAAAGATACCGGGGTCTTGTTACCTGTGGGTTTTTTTTCTTTCTTGTCTTTTCTGGGGGCGGGAGGGTTCCTAGGATTTAACTACGAGGTTCAACCCAATAGTGACATTTTGCGTATGCGTCAGGTTTTTTACTTCCATTTACATACCCACATTCCGTCTTCGTGGATGCTGTCTAAACACAACAACACCTGCGTGCATGCATTTTTGAGGGGAAAAAATGGCATCCGTTCCAAATGGCACAAACTGGACAACTTTTCCGAAAGGCAAGAGATTTAGAGTAGATCTATCTATCTATCTATCTATCTATCTATCTATGCATCTCTTTCATTCAGTCTCCTATTTTAGGGCCGTCTGGTATCACTTAAAGTGGAAATGACGTTAAAATTGAAGACTGACTTACTTTTCCGAAAGGCCAAACAGTTTTTTTGGGTGTGTGAGTAAGATGTTTTTTGCGTCTAATCATATATATATATATGGGGCCTTTGGCTTGTAATCTCATTCGAAGGACTTTCGAGCCTGCAAATCCTATTTAGGGGAAGGCCTCGGCCTGGGGACGGGATAGCTCAGTGGTCGGAGCACTCGCTTTCCCCCAGCCAAGTTAAGCAGCGTCGAGCGTGGTTACCAGTTGGATGGGTGACCGTTTGCGCGCCTTGGCTTCAGTACAGTTCCCCCAGTTCGCCCAGCTGTAAATGGGTACCTGCCCTCTTTAGGGTCAGGGAAGGTAAAACAGCGAGAGAGAGGAGATGGGCGCCGCCCTCACTATGCTGGCCCCTAGAGAAGTGAGGTCTCTGACGCCTCGCTCCCCTACGACCTTATAGGTTATGGGACTCCTTTACCTTTCCTTTACCTCGGCTAGAGCTCCAAGGTTCACCAATCATGAGATTTTCGCGTATGGAACCGTTTTTGCCCACCATGCAGGTAACCGCATTCTGACTTCTGGGAGAAAATCCAGTTGGATTGTATCCATTTGTATTGTAGGAGAAGAATTTCGGAAGTTTAGAATATTATGGATGAAGCGTTGAAGGCAGTATCAACGAGAAAGTTCTGACCTGCTAAAAGTGAACAGAATCAACGCAGTTGAATGTCAGTTGAGAAGTCGTTACAACAAAATGACATTTAGATTCGTAAAGTGAGTATAAGTTTGATGCAGAGTCTAATCAAGTCAAGTCAAGTCAAGTCAAATTTTCATTTCCAGATGGTACATTGAATAAGCAATGCATTTGCTTTTTTCATCAAGCCATCTATCTAAGAACAAATTTCTTAATGGTTATACTGAAATACTACATTATTGCAACCTTTACCAATAAAGGTTGAGAGAAGAAAGAGTGATGCAGGAAAATTACTGTGGATAGGTTGGTAAATGAATATCCATGACCTTCTCACAATGAGGTGTGTGAACGTTTTAAAATCAAAGAGAAAATTCAAAGGATTTCTTAACAAAATGAGATAAGAGAACTCGAACTCGAACTCAAATATTTTAATGAGGGTAAATGGATAGGCCATAGGCTTCTTTACACCAGGCCCTCATGGGGGAAAGAATGAAACAAACACAAATAAATCAATAAAGTGATAAACACGTTAATGTGAGATACAATGAAATGAATCATTTAAATAGCCCTTCAAATATTGATAAATCTAGAGACCAATTAAAGAGAGAGAGAGAGAAAAGAACGATAACCTTTTTTTTCTTTAATTATTTTATATCGAGGATAATGGAATAAGTACTAATGTGCTTTTTTTTACATCCAGTTCCCGTGTGTATGCGGTTTTGTAAATTCTGTCATCCGTTCCCACTGGCACGCAATGGCCTACTCTTACAAAAAGCGGAACAGGATTGAACGTGTGCGCAAGATGTTCTGCGTGCATTAGCACACGGGGCCTCGGTTTATAGTCTCATCCGAAGGACTTTTGGGGAGAGTGGAGTCTGCACTGATGTTAACTCCAGGGGAAAATATCCCCCTTGAACGGGAATCGAACCTGGGTCGTCAGATTGCGAGCGCAATGTTCTAACCACTAGGCTATCCCGTCCTCCTCCCACCTTTAAGAGATGTAGTAGCTTTTTTTTTGCACTTTGGCACAATATCACTAATCGACCAGTTCCAATCCCATCCTGTTGTTCATATAATTATAGCCCGGCCGACGGTCGATCAGCTTTTGGTCCTTTGAAAAAGAGATGAAAACGATACAGAGCCTGTAAGCGCTCAAGGTTAATTAACAGGAGCCGAAACCACAGCACAGTTAGTTGTCCATGGTAACTCCAGCAGAGATATACAGCCAGCTGTACTGTACTAGATCCTCAAACTCCGCGACTGGTCTGGTCTGACTGATTGACTTCGGTGACTGGTCTGGTCTGACTGATTGACTTCGGTGACTGGACTGGTCTGACTGATTGACTTCGGTGACTGGTGTGACTGATTGACTTCGGTGACTGGTCTGACTGATTGACTTCGATGACTGGTCTGACTGACTTATTGATCTCGGTGACTGGTCTGACTGACTTATTGACTTCGGTGACTGGAGATAACTGACTGATTACCTCTGTGACTGGACTGACTGCTTGACTCCGGTGACTGGTCTGACTGATTGATTGACTTCGGTGACTGGTCTGACTGATTGATTGACTTCGGTGACTGGTCTGACTGACTGATTGACTTCGGTGACTGACTGACTGATTGACTTCGGTGACTGCCTGGTCTGACTAATTGACTTCGGTGACTGGAGATGACTGACTGCTTGACTCCGGTGACTGGAGATGACTGACTGATTGACTTCGGTGATTAGTGTTGACTTCGGTGATTAGTCTGACTGCATGACTCCGGTGACTGGTCTGACTGACTGATTGACTTCGGTGACTGGAGATGACTGACTGATTGACTTCGGTGACTGGTCTGACTGATTGACTTCGGTGACTGGTCTGACAGAATTTCTTCTTCGTCGAACGCTCAGACAGCAACTCCTGAGGCCCTGACAAATACTGCCGTGCGCTGAAGGCCCTCCCTCCAGGGGTCCGAAGAGCTTGTCCCTCATCGGCAGCAGGTCAGTAGGCCAGATATCGGCCCTCAGGTTTTGGTGTGTTGGACAGGTCTGGAGGAAGTGTTCCACTGTCATGGGAGAAGTGCCACAGGGGCACGCCTCAGAATCACTCATGTTTACAAAGTTCCACATTGGTCTGACTGAATGACTTCGGTGACTGGCCTGACTGGTTGACTTCTCCCTTAGACTCCTTGAGAAGTTGTCGAGGCACGGCACTGAACAATGTTTATTTAGGCTGTGTTGTGGACGAGTTTGAACATGGCAGAGCTCATCCCTCTTCACGGAGCAGGATGCATGCTGGGCAAGTTCACGTTATCCACCCTGCCGCCGGTAACTGGCCCAGTCTTCCACAAAAGGCGGGTGGGATGTTAACAGGTACGCAAGGTGTTTCCCCAAGCCCAGTGTTAAGCAGCATCGAGCGTGGTTACTAGGTGGATGGGTGACCGTTTGCGCACCTTGGCTTCAGTACAGTTCCCCCAGTTCACCCAGCTGTAAATGGGTACCTGCCCTCTTTAGGGTCAGGGAAAGTAAATCAGCGAGGGAGAGGAGATGGGCGCTGCCCTCGATACGCTGGCCCCCTGGAGAAGCTGAGGTCTCTGACGCCTCGCTCCCCCTGCGAGCACATAGGTTATGGGACACCTTTACATTTTACCTTTAAGGTGTTTTGCGTGCGTTGACACACGGGTCCATAGTTTGTGATTTTTTTAAATTTTCTTCTTTTATATCGAGGATAATGTAAAAAGCACTTGTGTGCATTTTTACAGCCAGTCCCCCTGTGTATGCTGTTTTGTCAATTTTGTCATCTGTTCCCACCGGCACTCAATGGCCTACTCTTACAAAAAGTGGAACAGGATTTAACGTGTGCGCAAGATGTTCTGCGTGCGTTTGCACACGGGGCCTCGGTTTATAATCTCATCCGAAGGACATTTGGGGAGAGTGGAGTCGGTACTCATGTTAACCCCAGGGGAAAATATCACCCTTGAACGGGAATCGAACCCGGGTCGTCAGATTGCGAGCGCGATGTTCTAACCACTAGGCTATCCCGTGATCTCGCCGTTGGTGAACCTCCAAGCTCTAGCTGAGGAACAAAAACACAAAACCTCTGATTCAAGAAAACTTTAGAGATGATGGAGTCAGTAGCGATCCGGAAAAACATCTTCTTCAGCAAAACGCCCGAGTGGAGGAAGACTCGAACCTACCCGCACCCCGAGATGCAGTCAGAGCTCGAATTTGACGCTCTGACCACTAGGCCTTCCCGCCCCAAACCGGGCATACAGGTATATAGTGTCAAGCCAGGTCCAAAAGGCTTGAATCACCCCCCGCGAGGGGCAAGTTATAGTGTTACACAGCGCGCAAATCCAACATCACTCGGTCAAGAGTGGTAAATTTAGCGCGCCCCTTCCTTTTTTGCCTAGTCCCAAGTGTGGTCTGTCAGTTCATGCTGTAAATTAGCTCCAGCTGGGATGGGATGGGATGGGATGGATAGCAACTGAGAGCGGCTGAAAGTGGGGGGAACTGACAGCAGAGGACGTGGTCGTCAGATAATGATCTCAAGACACCAGGCAACACTCAGACATGATGCATGTATGGAGAAAATAATCTTTCCTCCAATTGAGACAAGACTGATGCTGCTTTTTAAAATTATTTTGTAGCGTTCGAAAGGAAGAAGGGGTGGGGAGGGGAGAGGGGGGTGTAGAGATAGGGGGTAGAAGTAGGGTTTGGAAAAGTCCAGTATTATAGAGCTTGTGACTCCAGGGCTGTCTGGTTTAAGAGGACTACTGTTCTTCCGGGAGCTAACATTAGTTTCGACTCGACGATTTTACTCTGCAAACCAAGCCCACGTAAGGAGCTGGAAAACACATGTCATTATTATTCCCAGACACATCTGACGGTGTAAAGCGAACGAGGGAGGAAGAAGACTCGAGGATAATTCTGCAGAAAGTCCTTCCCAGAGGTTTCCGGTACCTTGCCAGACACACACACATACACACAACTCTCCAAGTCAGTTGCGAGTGTCCAGATTTCGAGGTATCCATAGAGAAGAACTAAAATCACTAAGGACTTGTACAGTTTTAGTTTTACTGAAAAGCTAGCTGATGGAGTCTTATAATTGCAGATAGCTCAGTGGTCAGAGCATTCGCTTTCCCCCAGCCAAGGTTAAGCAGCATCGAGCGTGGTCACCACTTGGATGGGTGACCGTTTGTGCGCCTTGGCTTCAGTACAGTCCCCTAGTTCACCCAGCTGTAAATGGATACCTGCCTCTTTAAGGTCAGGGAAGGTAAAGCAGCAATCGGAGAGGACATGGGCACCGCCCTCAATATGCTGGCCCCTAGAGAAGTGAGGCCTCTGACGCCTTGCTCCCCTACGACCTTATAGATTATGGGACACCTTTACCTTTTGAATTGCAGTTGCAGAAAGGTTGGGTCTTGTTTTTCTCATCTTTTCTTGTTTAGGATGAGCCGCTGCCCTTGACTGAAATGGCTCCAAGATATTTAAAATTGTCCATTTTTTGTTCAAGTTTCTGCTCGTTTAGTAGGATGATAGAAGTCTTCTTTACAATACAACAGAACACACTATAGTACACAACATTACAATTTTTAAAAATGGTAAAGGTGTCCCATAACCTGTCTTGTGGTAGGGGAGTGAGGCATCAGAGACCTCAACTTCTCTAGGAAGCCAGCATACTGAGGGTGGCGCTCATCTCCTCTCCTTCGCTGCTTTACCTTCCCTGGCCCTAAAGAGGCAGGTACCCATTTACAACTGGGTGAACTGGGGGACTGTAGTGAAGACAAGACGCGCACATGGTCACCCATCCAAGTGGCAACCACGCTGGATGCTGCTTAACCTTAGCTGGGTGAAAGCGAGTGCTCTGACCACTGAGCTACCCCGTCCCCTAACATATAGTTAAACCTGTTGGTTTAGAAGATAGCATATAATTCTCTTTTTTCTTTTTTCTTTTCTTTTCTTTGTTTCCTAATTTTCTGTGACATTCCTGTCCTGCTGTCCTCACGCCACACATTTTGATCTCTCGTCCCAGATTTGTTATGTTGCATCGTCGAGATCAGAAATCCACTCGGAATATATCAGTGTCAGGCCGTCGTGAGACCACCAGTCAAAGGGGCCCTGCACTGCCGCCGCGTCACTGTGGCGGTGTTCAACAGTGCCTGTTCTGACCTACCATACGCAGGACACCACCCGTTAAGCTGCAGACAGACAGACAATAATAGTAGTAGTTCATCCAGGAAAATTATTTCTTTCCGAGAAATTGTCATTGCCATGTAAGCTGTGATTTGCTGGCTGGTCTTTCTATATATCTACATGCTATTGTTTAAATTTTTTTGACAGACTCTTTACCATTTATTTATTTATTTATTCTATTATATATCAAGGATAATGGAATAAGCGCTCGTGTGCCTTTTTGAATGCAGTCCCTGTGTGTATGCGGTTTTTTTAATTTTGTCATTTGTTCCCACCGGCACACAGTGGCCTACTCTTACGAAAAGCGAAACAGATTTTAACGTGTAACCAAGATGTTCTGCGTGCGTTCGCACACGGGGCCTCGGGTTATAGTCTCATCCGAAGGACTTTTGGGGAGAGTGGAGTCGGCACTGATGTTAATTCCAGGGGGAAAAATTCCCCTTGAACGGGAATCGAATCTGGGTCGTTAGATTGCGAGCGCAATGTTCTAACCTCTAGGCTATCCCGTCCCCCCCCCCCACCCCCACCCAGTGATTACGACCCTTTGACTTCAATGCTAAAGTTCTATGGAGTCCTGGGTTCCAATCTTGGTAGCGATGTCTGGTAAATGAAGGGTGGAGAATTTTTTTAACGATCTTACAGTTCAACTTGAAATGCAGACTTGCCAGTGTGTTAATGTCCTTCGTGTATATCATACACATGCAGAAGGTCAAACATGCGCGCGTTAAATTTGATTTATTTATTTATTTATTTATACCACTTTAAGTCACGGCAGATTTCTCTGCGCGAAATTCGGGCCGCTCTCCCCGGGGAGAGCACGTCGCCACAAGAGCAGTGCCACCCATTTTTTTCTTTTTACCTGTCTGCAACAGTATTTGTTTCCCTATCAGAGTGGCTTTTTTCTAAGAAATCTGCCAGGGACAACTCTCTTGTTGCCGTGGGTTCTTTTACGTGCGCTAAATAATTATGTGCAACACACGGGACCTCGGTTTATCGTCTCATCCGAAAGACTAGCGCCCAGACCACCACTCATGATCTAATGGCTGGGAAAAAGTTTCGGGTCCAAACGGGATACGAACCACCGCACACTTCCGACCCGGACTTATCGCTTTCTAGACAGGCGCGTTACCTCTAGACCACCGATCCACTGATCCCGTTATTCATGTCAGCGTTTGATGGGTTACGGAATCCCGAACAATAGCCAGCAACACAGAAGCAACCCGTTATGGGGTAACACATGCTGAGCGAAGTTTATAACATTCATGGTTAGAAAGATGTTGTCAAACTGCTATCAGTTCTTTGTGATCTGCTCGTCTCTCTGCATGTCTTGCCTACCTCTTCTTATTCTTATTCTTTCTTATTCTTTTATTTCGAGGATAATGGAATAAGCATTCATTTGGGCTTTTTTACATCTAGTCCCCGTGTATATGCAGTTTTGTTAATTTTGTCATCCGTTCCCACCGGCACACAATGGCCTACTCTTCCGAAAAGCGGAACGGGTTTTAACGTGTGCGCAAGATGTTCTGCGTGCGTTCGCACACGAGACCTCGGTTTATAGTCTCATCTGTTCTATTTGTGTGCGTGTGTCTGTATGCCTGTTATGTCAGAAGCAAGAATGGCGGGGGGGGGGGGGGGGAGGGGGGAGGGGGGGGAGATGGGGGGGGGGGGGGGGTAGGGGAGTTGAAGGTGAGAATGGAAGTGATATGGGATATGCCGTGCTGGATGTTGGATTAGTTTATTTACGACGTACTTTGTCGTTGATTTTTTTCAAAGCTAGCTTTTCTTTAAAAAAAACCAAACCTTTGAGTTATGGTTTTACTCAGCCGATAAAATATTTCACTTGAGTTCATTCTCTCTCTCTCTCTCTCCTCTCTCTCTCTCTCTCTCTCTCTCTCTCTCTCTCTCTCTCTCTCTCTCTCTCCTCTCTCTCTCTCTCTCTCTCTCTCTCTCCCGTGGTCGGTGACTCTGTCGCTATGTCTGTCTTTCTGCTCATTCTGCTTCTTTGTGTGTGTATGTGTATATGTTTGTATGTGTGTATGTGATGTGTGGGTGTGTCGTCTGTTTGTAGATATATAGATAGATAGATAGATAGATAGATAGATAGATAGATAGATAGATAGATAGATAGATAGATAGATAGATAGATAGATAGATAGATAGATAGATAGATAGATAGATAGATAGATAGATAGACGGACGGACGGACGGACGGACGGACAGACAGACAGACAGGTAGATAGATAGATAGATAGATAGATAGATAGATAGATAGATAGATAGATAGATAGATAGATAGATAGATAGATAGATAGATAGATAGATAGATAGATAGATAGATAGATAGATAGATAGATAGATAGATAGGCAGGAAGACAGACAGACACAAAAATACATACATGCATACATACATACATACATGCATACATACATACATGCATACATACATACATACATACATACATACATACATACATACATACATACATACATACATACATACATACATACATACATACATACATACATACATACATACATAAGTAGAATAGTAGACATTTGAAGACAGAGAACATTTTTAATTCGAACATTTATTGCACGCGGACGCGTGGGAGAGAGAGGGGAGAGAGAGAGAGAGAGAGAGAGAGAGAGAGAGAGAGAGAGAGAGAGAGAGAGAGAGAGAGAGAGAGCGAGAGCGAGAGAGAGAGAATGAGAAAGAGAGAGAGCACATAAATCTAAACACTTGGCGGGTACACCTCCATTCTTGGAGACAGGCACAGTAAATCAGGGAAACACAAGAACGATGCACAAGGGAACAAAGAAGTGGTGCTAACACGTTGTTAGTTTTTATTGTTCGTGCGCGCGCGCGCACACACGCACACACACACACATACATCACGCACAAGCAATTGCACTGTTAATTCCATGATGTACCATCTGGAACTAATACGTCAGACTTGACTCTGACTTCACACACACACACAACACACACATACACACCACACACACACACACACACACACACACACACACACACACACACACACACACACACACACAACACACTACACTCACACACACATACACACACAACACACACACACTCACACACACAAAACACACACAAAACACACACACATACACACAATACACACACACCACACACACACACACACACGCACCACCACACACAACACACACACACAGCACACACAACACACACACACACACACACACACACAAAACACCACACACACAACACACACACACTACATACACACACACACAACCTTTACTCTCGTCACGACTATAAATTTACTCACTTTAGTCCCTGTCTTTCTGTTTCAAGAAAACTCACAGAGCGAGAGCATTATCGATAATGAATGCTAGTAGAACAACGGACGCTATAGCCGAGTGGTTAAGACCGTTCGGCTTCAATCCCGTAAGTGCATGAAGTCTTGGGTTGGGTTCGAACCTTTGACTTCATGGGCCCGTGGGATTGAAGTTGAATGGTCTTGACCACTTGGCATGTAGTAATATTGTAGTCTTCCTGTAACAACTGTAGTGACTGTGGTAGTGATAGTGATGGCAGAAGTGGTAGTATCGGCAGCAGCAGCAACAATAGTGGCAGCAG
>CM054157.1:17385058-17392558 GCA_028751875.1 Rapana venosa
CATCCGTTCCCACCTGGGACACAATGGCCTACTCTTCCAAAAAGCGGAACGGGTTTTAACGTATGCGTGCAAGATGTTCTGCGTGCGTTCGGACACGTGACCTCGGTTTATAGTCTCATCCGAAGGACTTTTGGGGAGAGCGGAGTCGGCACGGATGTTAACTCCAGAGGAAAAATCCTCTTGAACGAGAATCGAACCCGCGTCAGCAGATCACGAATACATCACTCTGACCATCAGGCTTTCCCGTCCCCCACATTACAAAGCTTGCTTGGGTGAAGCCCTAATAATGCCTATTTTAACACACGAACATGAAGTATGGTTTCCTTACTGTTGTAATGCAAAAGATAACTTTAAATAGATGATTTATTCAAAATGCGTTTAACCAGTCTGTTTCCTTTTGAAAATATCCACGCAAAATTTCCCAGACACATATTAGAAGCTCACACAAAAAAGCAATGGCCTTACCTGTCTTAGGAGACTTAGGCAGACATCCATTAAGTGTTGAAAGTTATAAGTCATTTTATCAATTTTTGGATTGACATAACAGGTTTAAAGAAAATAGTTATTTAAAATTGTTATATAATGAAATAAATCAAAATAATGAACAAGATCACTGGATTCATGTAATCAAAACAATAATATTCATAAGATTGTATTCAAACATGTGTGGAATAATCATAATACATGGAATGTCAAAAAAATCATGCTATGTTATAAAACAAAAGTTGAAGAACTCTACAGCGTGTTTGTAATCAACAACAAAAAGTTATTTTCCAGGTTGAATTTGTACAACTCTGTTTCACATAATTGTATGTTTTTATTCCTTGATTTCAAGGATAGATTGGAGCCATATCTATTCATATAATAATAATGATAATAATAATATATGGAATTTATATAGCGCTGAATCTTGTATAAAAAAACAAACAAATCGAAGCGCTTGCACTCAAATCATTTACACGCATGCAACTCTCCTTAAACATAATGCAGGAATGAAAACTATATGCGTATACTTAATGATAGAGCAAGGGAGATATATACCAATATACCAATAGAAAAAGAACATGTAAGTGGTGTAACAAAAATAGAAGACGAGTATCACTTGCATGATGTTAGTATACTATGTGATGATTTAAGAACAAACCTTTTATCTAATGATAAAAAATAAACAAACGAATAACATGAATAACAACGAGAACGTGAGTAAGCTTTACACCAACCAACGAGAACTATCTGTTAGATATGGTCAAATATGTTCATGGTTCTTTTTCTCAAAGAGCGAGAGCATAGACTTGACTTGACTTACTTTACTTTTTCCTTCTGCTTGTACTCTGTGGCGTCGCGGGGAGATATAACTGTCTGTCTTCTGCAAGGCGGGTAGCTTGGAGGAGGGACAATCCATGGACTTTCAGTGCTTCTGCCACGGAATCACTCCAGCGTCGCCTGGGTCTACCTCTGGCCCTCGTGCCAGAGTACCTCAAGTTGTAAGCACGCAAGGTTGGCGGCATCCGTGTGAGGTGCCCGAACCACTTGCTTCGTTTTTGTTCAATATGGTGTAGGACGGGTGTGGCTCCTACCATGTCTCTGATCACCTGGTTTCTTTTCTTATCTTATCTCTCCTGGTCTTGTTGACGGCTTTCCTCAAGCACTTCATCTCACAACGACCAGTTTCTGCTCCAGGGCTTTTGTCAGAGGCCATGTCTGGCACTGGTAAGTGAGAGTTGGCAGGAAGATGGCGTTGATCAGCTTTGCCTTGGTGCTCATAGGGATGTTAGGATGTCGCAGAAGTGGGGCAAGTTGATAGCTGACTGCGTTTGCTTTTTGACAGCGTGTTTCTATTTCTCTGTCCAGTTTTCCATCTTCTGTGAATATACTGCCTAAGTACTTGAGTTCAGTCGTCCACTTTTAGTTGGGCTCCGTTGATGTTGATTTTGAGCTTTTCTGGAGATCTACTGAATGTCATGGCTTCGGTCTTGCTTACGCTGATTTTCATGCCATAGGTTTTACAGCATGTATTGAGCTGGTCTGTGTGCTCTTGCAGCTTGTCTTTATTATCATAGACAAACTACATAAATCTAAGAATCTACCACTTTTAAGGAAATGTTGAATACACTTATGTTTGGTGTCAGATAATTCCTGTTCTGACTTAATTGAGAAAAAAAAGTGTTCTGATTCTGATAGCTATGGATGACCTGGCTGGCTGGGCTGGCTCCAGATCAATATCAGCCAGTCTTTTCTTCCACAGCTATCCTCTGAAGTCGGAATGTGTCTGCCCATAATAATCATGGCCAGGTACTTGAAAAGAGTTGAGTCGTATCTGTGAGGCAGAGTTTTTATCACCCTGTGTGTTCTTTCTGCGATTTCCAGGTGGGATGAGGGAATCATCGTGCATATTCTGGGTGATCCCTAGAGTGTTAAGCTGGGGAACGCGCATCAACAACATAACATCAACAGAACAACAATATAGCAACAACAACAACAACAACAACAACAACAACAGCAGCAACAACAACAACAGCACCAACAAACCACGGATACGCACAGTTTCAGGTTTCAGATTTCTCCTAGGTGTAAATCAAACGGAATGTTTCATGTCCATCATCTCCCACAGACCAAAAAAAATCTATGTGGAAGAGGCTTCATCAGCTGCATCACCCAGTGCGCTAGTGAAGTCTTAGGTGCATGCTGGGTATTTGTTTCTCTCGTTATTTCCGATCTTACCTGTCCTACTTTTTTTCTGTGAGAAGTGAGTGGATTCTTTGGGTTTTTTTCGTTCCTTGGATAAAAGCTCGGAAGTTCACCAATGGCGAGATTTTGCGTGTGCAACCCCCCCACCCCCCACCCCCCACCCCACCACCACCCACCCCACCACCCCCACCACCACCCACATCTCTTCGCCCCGGAAGAGAAAGCGAGGCAGACCGAAGAAAAAAGGAAATGGGCAGACGACATCACTGAATGGACCGGGAAAGCTTTCTCCACAACCCAGGCACTTTCCCACAACCGCCCCGAAAATGGAACCAACTGGTGCATGCAACGTTCGACACTGTCAGTGCCCCTACGACCCTGGAGGGGGTTACGGGAGCAGATGAGATGAGATGAGATGAGAACCTTTTTTTTCTTTTTAACCTCCCATCATTAAGGTAGCCGCATTCCAATTTCGTGGAAGGATGGGTTTTAACATGTGGGAAAGATTGCGCGTGTGTGGAGTGGGGCTAGCATCCTACAGAATTCCGAGTTGTATCTTACAGAGTGGGATATTCGACATGGGGGAGTCGGATGCGCTGGGCCTGACTTGCCAGGCGCTTAACGGCAGCGCAACGCATATTTTTGCTCATATAATAATAATATTGTATGGAATTGATATAACGTGAATCTTGTAGCATGTGTGTGCTAATCTTGACAAACAACGGTAGATGCTGTACGAGCGTTTGACAAGAGAAGAGGAAGGAAGGAAGAAGGAAGAAGAAAGAAAGAAAGAAAGAAAGAAAGAAAGAATAGAAGAAAGAAAGAAAGGAAGGAAGGAAGAAGAAAGGGAAAAGGGAAAGAAAGAAGGAGAAAGAAAGAAAAAAAGGGAAAGGAAGGAAGCAGCAGGAAGGAAGGAAGAAGGAAGGAGGAAGGAAGGAGGGAGAGAGAGGGAAGGAGGGAGGGAAAGAGGAAGAAGGAAGGAAGGAGGAAGGAGGAGGAGAATCAAGGAAGGAAGGAAGGCAGGAAGGAGGAAGAAGGGAGGAAGGAAGGAAGGAAGGAGGAAGGAAGGAGGGAAGGAAGGAAGGAAGGAAGAAGGCAGGTAGGAAGGAAGGAAGGAAGGCAGGACGCAGGAAGGAAGGAAGGAAGGAGAGGAAGAAGGAAGGAAGGAAGGAAGGAAGGAAGAAAAGGAGAGAAGAAGAAAGAAAGAAAGAAAAAAAAAGAAAGAAAAAAAGAAAGAAAGGAAGAAAGAAAGAAGGAGAGAAGAAAGAGAAGAAAGTAAAGAAGAACGAACGAAGAAAAAGAAAGAAAGAAAGAAAGATAGAAAGAAAGAAAGGAAGGAAGGATACAAAGCCAATGTCAACTTCAGGAGAAAAAATACCATCGTTACATCATCATCACTTACTACTAAAGAAGACATAAAGTGTAAAAAAATGCAAACGTTCCCAAATCGCGCGGCGCACACCACACACACACACGCACACGCGCACACACACACACACACACACACACACACACATTGTGATTTTTTCTGACTAGGTCCAGCCATAAACTAAAAAGAAAAAAATCTACCCAAATCAAAACAAAAAACATCTCCTTTTTTCTTTCCTTTTTTTATTTTCGTTTTATTGTTGTTGTTGTTGTTGTTGTTGTTGTTGTTGTTGTTGTTGTTGTTGTTGTTGTTGTTGTTGTTGTTGTTGCTGTTGTTGTTGTTTAACCATCAGTTGGACACTGGAGGATATTTTGCTGGGAGGTCTTTGATGGAGGCAAGATGGTCAGAGGCATGCCAGGAAAGCCGTCAGTTATCCTAAACTGTGAACATATTTATTTATTTATTTATTTATCTATTTGTCTATTTATCTGTTTGTCTATTTATTGCCGCTGGTGTGCTCATGCAAACATAGCAGAAAAGACGTCAGTTATCCTAAACTATGAACATTCTTACTTACTTAGGCCCATCACACCCCCTGGAGCATAGGCCGACGACAACAATCCGCCAGAGTCCTTTGTCCTGGGTATTTTCTCCAGCTGTCTCCAGGTGATATCCCATCTTCTTGGTTTCTGTCTCAAGGTCACGTCGCCAGGTGTTTCTTGGCCTTCCTCTTTTTCGTTTTCCCTAGGGGTTCCATGATAGTGCCTGCCTTGTGATGTTGCTGGCTGGCTTTCTCAGGGTGTGCCCGATCCATCCCCATCTCCTGCGCCGGATTTCATTCTCGGCTGGCAGTTGGTTGGTACGTTGCCACAGGTCTGCGTTGCTGATGGTATCGGGCCAGTGGATCTTGAGGATTCGTCTCAGGCAGCTGTTGATGAAGGTCTGCACTTTCTTGATGGTGGTCTTTGTTGTCCTCCATGTCTCCACTCCATATAGTAGGATTGACTTGACGTTGGAGTTGAACAGCCTGATCTTTGTGCGGGTCGACACCACCTTGGAGCTCCAGATGTTCTTCAGCTGCAAGTACGCTGCCCTCGCCTTGCCAATTCTTGCTCTGACGTCTGCGTCTGTGTCGCCCTGCATGTTAATGATGCTACCCAGGTATGTGAATGTCTCCACTTCTTCCAGCTCCTTCCCATTTAGTGAGACTGGGTCCTCACTCGCTGCGTTGATCTTGAGAATCTTGGTTTTGCCTTCATGGATCTTGAGACCAACTTGTAATGAGGTGGCTGCTAGTTCTGTAGTCTTGTCCTGCATCTGTTGGCGGCTGTGGGAAAGCAGGGCCAGGTCGTCTGCAAAGTCGAGATCATCCAGCTGGTCCCACAGTGTCCACTGGATTCCATTTCTTCTGTATGCTGTTGATGTCTTCATGGTCCAATCGATCGCCAGGAGGAAGAGGAAAGGTGACAGAAGACAGCCTTGTCTGACTCCGGTCTTCACCTCAAAGCTGTTTGTGAGTTATCATACTTATTTACTTATTTACTCATTTATTTATTTTTCTACGCATCGATTTATTCATGTATTTGTTTGTTTATTGCCGATGCTGTGTTCGGGCAAATATACCAGAAAAACCGTCAGTTAACATAAACTATGAAGATATTTATTTATTTATTCATTCATTTATTTATTCATCTGCGTATCTATTTATTGGTTTGTTTGTTTCTTTCTTTCTTTCTTTCTTTGTATGTTTGTTTATTGCCGATGCTGTGTTCAGGCAAACAAAGCAGAAAAGCCGTCAGTTATTCTAAACTATGACCGTATTTATTTATAAATCTATTTAGTTTAGTTAGTTACTTACTTACTTACTTAATTAATTAATTAATTAGTTAGATAGTTAGTTAGATAGTTAGTTAGTTAGTTAGTTAGTTAGATAGTTAGTTAGTTAGTTAGTTAGTTAGTTAGTTAGTTAGTTAGTTAGTTAGCTAGCTAGCTAGTTAGTTCGTTCGTTAGTTTGTTAGTTAGTTAGTTAGTTTAGTTACATAGTTATTTAGGCTAGGCAACCAACCCACTAACCTGCCATAAACCAAACAACTCGCAAAATACCCATGGCATAATTAAACATGACCGCAAAGTGTGTATGTGTATGTGTGCGTGTGTGTGAAAGAGAGAGAGAGGAGGAGGAGGAGGAGGAGGAGGAGAACAAGAAGAAGAAGAACAACAACAACAACAACAACAACGACGACGACAACGACAACGACAACAACAACAAGAACAACAACAACAACAAGAAGAACAACAACAAGCAGAAGAATGGATTTTGTGTCTGGGATGAAGGCTGTGGCTTCCCGCCCTTCGTGCCACGCACAATCTCCCTTCCTTCCAAGTGCACTGCATCTTCGTCTCCATTTGTTTGTTTGTTTGTTATTATGTTTTTGTGTTTCATTGATATTGGTCACGGAAACAGAAACACAAAGACAAATCTGATGACGACAGTTCTCCTAGGTAAAGTTGAAGGCAGCAGGAACAGAGGCAGACCACCACCACCAGCATCCTACATGGCCAACATCGCTGAGATCAGAGGTCTGGGAGGGAGGGCTACAGGAGATCGTAGAACTCAGCGGAGACACAGAGAAAGATAGAGAACCCTGGTGGCATTGTGTGGAGCTCCTACCCGCGACAGCAGTGTGTCTGTGGTTGGCTTTATTTATTTTATTCTCTTACATCGAGGATAATGGAATAAGCACTCATGTGTTTTTTTACATCCATTCCCCGTGTGTATGCGGTTTTGTAAATTTTGTCATCTTTGTCAGCTTTGAGTTTGTGTGACTGAGACAGTGTGTTCTAGACAATAAGGATTTCTCATCATTAGCATCCCTATCGTCATTGTCATCCCCTTCTTGTCGTTGCCTTCATCATCATCACCGTCATCATCCTCTTCCTCCTCCTCATTTTCAGTAGTAGTAGTTGTTGTAGTCGTAGTCGTAGTCGTAGTAATAGTCGTAGTCGTTGTCGTTGTCGTTGTCGTAGTAGTAGTAGTAGTAGTAGTAGTAGTAGTAGTAGTAGTAGTAGTAGTAGTAGTAGTAGTAGTAGTAGTAGTAGTAGTAGTAGTAGTAGTAGTAGTAGTAGTAGTAGTAGTAGCAGCAGTAGTAGTAGTAGTAGTAGCAGCAGTAGTAGAAGTAGTAGTAGTAGTAGTAGTAGTAGTATCAGCAGCAGCAGCAGCAGCAGCAGCAGCAGCAGCAGCAGCAGCAGCAGCAGCAGCAGTAGTAGTAGTAGTAGTAGTAGTAGTAGTAGTAGTCATAGTCGTAGTCGTAGTTTTTACTTATTCGCATATTCATATCTATATCTTTATCTATTTATTTTCTTATTTAGTTATCTATATCTCCATGTGGGAATAAATAGCATCCCCATCTTCTGGGAATTCTGTGCTAGAAATTTCTCCTTTT
>CM054157.1:17397558-17400058 GCA_028751875.1 Rapana venosa
CCAAGTGGGCATAAGGACAGTCAGCGTTGGAGATGTTCTCCAAAAGGCCAACAAGCCCCCAGGGCTGCAGCACATAAGGACTGTGCGAGTCAAGCCTCCTAGTCAGAGAGTCATAGTCGATCACTAAAGACTAAGCTGTAAAGTGGAATTCCATGAGTGGGAAAGTCACTGGTCATACAGCCTCTCTCTTTGCTGCTGCCCCCAGCGTCAATGATTTAATCAAGAACTGTGATAAAGCCCAGGCGCTGACGGCAATATAGGATATAGGATATATATTAAAGGCTGAGACTTCGTTGGATACAAAAAAAGAGAGAAACCCAGCCACAGAGCAAGCCACGCTGTTTCTTCCAGGTGACGTCCTTCCAGAGGTAGGTACCCAGATACACCCTGTCCCCCACCCCTATCATGGCCAGGTACACCACACAGTTGAGCTCCAACCACTTTACACAGACAACTTTGTTTTTTTGTATTCAGTGATGCTGAAGTTACTTCACACACACTACAGGAGTCTGTGGTCCGTGATATGTTTTGATAGGAAGCGTAGAGCATAATTTAAAAAAATGAAATACACAATATTACAGTGTGTTGATTCCTTGACCAATAATGCTCTTGACAATTTCATTCGCACCTGACAGGAAAATGATGTATACTGTGTTACGTCAACTGCAGAGCAGGGCACAGAGAGAGAGGGAGGGAGGGAGGGAGGGATGTTCCTGGCTTGGTATCATTTCGCTAAGGCTGGAAGTGTGGCCTGAGCCCACGCCTCTGGAGCAGAAACTGTACGGCACGGTGGATGACCTGCAGGCAACTGCTGAATTCCTTAGAAGATCTGGTCTCACAATATAACCCAGGCAACGCAAAGAAGAAGAAGAATTTCGCTTTGAATGTTAATCATGCCACAGTCTACTCAGAAGCTGAAGCCTTCAGACGCTTTGTCTTGGCACAGTCCACGTTCCCCTTCTCTGCCGTCAGTTCAGCCAGTTTCGCCTTCACTTTAGTTTCCATCAGCTTCTCCAAACGCTGATCACGTGCTCGTCGTCTTTTCTCCAGCAGGATGTTGAGTGTGTAGAGGAAGGGGTTGATGGTGGAGTTCAAGGGCAGCACCAGCAAGGCCATGGCCACGTTGACCTCTCCAGGAATGGCCACTCCCCGGGAAGCCAGCACGCCCAGCAGTCCGATGGGGAACCAGCACAGGAAGTCACTGACCGCCACCGAAATCAGGCGTCGAGCGATGGTCAAGTCCTTGGACTTTGTGTTGGACTGCCCGGTGGCCATGCTGTTGACCCGCACAGACCAGTAGATGAAGGCCTGGCCTAGCGCGATCAGCAAGAAGAGGACGAAGTTGAGACAGACCATGACGCCGAAGGAGTAGGCGTGGCCAGGCGAGTCGCTGCGGGTGATGGGCAGGGGGATGCAGATGCTCTTCTGGCGGTAGAACTGCCACCGGGACGTCACGGGCAGCAAGGGGAGCAAGGCCAGGCCTGTGCCCGCGCACCACGCCAGCAAACAGGCCACGTGGGCTGACCTCTGTCCGAAACGGACACGACTGAATGGAAAACGGAGAACCAAAAATCGATCCAGGGTGATCAGGCAGATGTTGAAGGCTGAGACTTCGTTGGATAAGAGAGAGAGAAACCCAGCCACAGAGCAAGCCCCGCTGTTTCTCCAGCTGACGTCCTTCCAGAGGTAGGTCCCCAGGTACACCCTGTCCACCACCCCTATCATGGCCAGGTACACCCCCATCAGGAAGTCAGAGACACACAGGTGAATGACAAAGACACCGTAGCTCTGCTTTGCTCCTGACACATCCACAAACACTCGATACATGAGGCTGAACAAATTTCCCAACAGTGTGAAAACGGAAAACACAGACAGAAAAGCACGGTAGACATCAGACCTCAACATCGCTTTGCAGGAGGAAACTTCATCTGAAGGAGCGTGGCAGTTGAAGAGATTGAAGCCCAGCGGTAACATGGAAGGACAGCACAGTTTGTAATTGTCAGCATGGACAGTTTGGAGGGAGTGCAAAGAATGGAACAAATTTCTGGGAAACTGCTCAACCCTGTTGCCCCTCATATCCACAATGTGGAGTTTGCTCAGCTGAAAATCTTGGTGTATGTGATTGATCCTGTTAGAAGACAGGTTCAGACTCTTGACGTTAGGGAAGACGCAGAAAGTCCTGCTATCCACTTCGTTCATAAATATGTTAGAAAGGTCTAACACTGTAACTGATGACAGCACCGCCTTTTTATCCGTGTGATGAATGAAATTCACAGGGTTTGAGGCCAGTCTCAAAGATCTCAGCTGGGCAACGTCTTTGAGATTGTACCACTCGAATGAAGTGAGATTATTGTGGCTCAAATCCAAAAACAGAAGATTAGGAAAACTGATATTGCCGATGTAAACCAGACTGCAGTGACGGAGATTCAAATACACAAGCATAGTCATCGTCGACACTGCTTCGGGTAAGGTACCCGAGCTGCTGGCATCCAGATAACGA
>CM054157.1:17402558-17405058 GCA_028751875.1 Rapana venosa
CCCCCTAGAAGTCCTTCGGATGAGACTATAAACCGATGTCCCGTGTGCCAACGCACGCAGAACATCTTGCGCACACACACAACACACATTAAAACTCGTTCCGTTTTTCGGAAGAGTAGGCTATTGTGTGCCGGTAGGAACGGATGACAAAAATTGACACAACTGCATACACACGGGGACTAGGGTGTAAAAAGAAAAAAAGTACACGAGTGCTTGTTATCCTCGAAATAATAAAATAAAATAAAATAAATAAAACCTCTCTCTCTTTTTCTCTCTCTCTCTCTCAAAAGTCTGCAGAGAAAGAAAGTCACTCTGGTAGAGAAATGAATACATAATATGCAGACCAACAACAACAACAGCAACAACAACAACAAGAAGATGAGGTGCCGCGATTTTTGTGACAATGTGCTCTCTTCAGAGAGAGCAGTCCGAATTTGACGCAAAGAAGTCTGTCATGACTGAAAGTGGTATACGATACAGTACAATACAGTGCAGTACAATACAATACAGTACAATACAGTGCAATATAATCAAATAGAGTACAATACAGTGCGATACAGTACAATATAGTTCAATATAATAAATTGCAATACAATGCAATGTAATATAATACAATTCAGTACAGTACAGTACAACACAATACAATAAAATGCCGTACAGTCCAGTATAATACAATACAGTACGATACAATACGGTGCAATACAATACGGTGCACTGCAATATAATACAATTCAGTACAGTACAAAACAATGCAATACAATACAGTACAATACAGTGCAATATGATACAATTCCATACAGTACAATACAATACAGTCATCATCATCATCATCATCAGACCCGTGACCTTGGCGGTCGTGGGGGAGACACGAAAGACGATGCCGTGGTAAGCCTCCTCCATCCATCTCGGTCCTCGGCTCTGCGCAGTAGTGCCGAGTCATTCATCCTGGTCCATTCTCTGATGTTGTCCATCCATGACTTGTTCTGTCTTCCCCTCCTTCTGCCACCTTCGAGTGTTCCCTGCAGTACTGTTTTTGGCAGAGTGTTGTGGCGGGTGACGTGGCCGAACCATGTCAGCTTTTTCTTCTTGACGATGGTGAGATGGGGTTCCTGTGGACCTGCCAGCCGTGTTATTTGACTCTTGACAAATTCATTGGTCTTTCGTTCTCTCCAGGATATGCCCAGTAGTTTTCTATGGCATTTTGTTTCGAATGACTGGATTCGCTTTGCTGTTTCAGCAGTCAATGTCCAGGTTTCACTTCCGTACAGCAGGATAGTCTGAATTAGGGCTTTGTAGAGCTTTATTTTGATTGGGAAACTGATCTCTTTACTTTTCCATATGGTGATGAGTTTTGTCATGGAAGATGTTGCCATGGCTATTCTGACTTTGATTTCTGTCGTCGATCGCCCGTCCTTTGTGAGTGTAGCGCCAAGGTATTTAAAAGCGTCTACATCCTTCAGTTGTTGGCCGTTCATGTAAATTTTAGCAGTGGCGTTGCTCGTGCTGTTCACAAGTACTTTACTTTTCTCCGAGCTCACCTCCATCCCATATGCTCCAGCTCTGTTCTCAAGTCTGGTCGTAAGATCTTGCAGCTCTGTGTTACTTCCGCCCATGAGGTCAATGTCATCGGCAAACCGTAAGTTGTTGAGGGGTCTGCCGCCAATGGAGATGGTAGAGTGGAAGTCATGGAGGGTCTCTCTCATAATGTTTTCCAAGAACAGATTAAACAGGACTGGAGATAACAGGCATCCTTGTCGGACCCCAACTGTGGTTTTGAAGTAGTCTCCGACCTGATTCCGACAATACAGTACAATACAATAAATACAATACAGTACAATGCAGTGCAATATGATACAATTCAGTACAATACAATAAATACAATACAGCACAATGCAATACAATACAATTTTATCATTATAGACGACTTGCGGTTTGTTTTATTTGTTTCTTTCTTTCCTTTCCTTCCTTCCTTCCTTCCTTCTTTCCTTCCTTCCTTACTTCCTTCCTTACTTCCTTCCTTCATTCCTTGCTTACTTCCTTCCTTCCTTCTTTTCTTACTTCCTTCCTTCCTTACTTCTTCCTTCCTTCCTCCCTCCCTCCCTCCCTTCCTTCCTTCTTTCTTTCCTTCCTTCCTTCTTTTCTTACTTCCTTCCTTACTTCCTCCCTCCCTCCCTCCCTTCCTTCCTTCCTTCTTTCCTTCCTTCCTTCCTTCTTTCCTTCCTTCCTTCCTTCTTTCCTTCCTTCCTTCTTTTCTTACTTCCTTCCTTCCTTCCTTCTTTCCTTACTTCCTTCCTTCCTTCCTTCCTCCCTCCCTTACTTCCTTCCTTCCTTCTTTCCTTCCTTCCTTCTTTCCTTCCTTCCTTCCTTCCTTCCTTCTTTCCTTCCTTCCTTCTTTCCTTCCTTCCTTCCTTCTTTCCTTACTTCCTTCCTTCCTTCCTTCCTTCTTTCCTTTCTTTCTTTCCTTCTTTCCTTCCTTCCTTCCTTCCCTTCTTTCTTTCCT
>CM054157.1:17415058-17425058 GCA_028751875.1 Rapana venosa
CGACAGAAATCAAAGTCAGAATAGCCATGGCAACATCTTCCATGACAAAACTCATCACCATATGGAAAAGTAAAGAGATCAGTTTCCCAATCAAAATAAAACTCTACAAAGCCCTAATTCAGACTATCCTGCTGTACGGAAGTGAAACCTGGACATTGACTGCTGAAACAGCAAAGCGAATCCAGTCATTTGAAACAAAATGCCATAGAAAACTACTGGGCATATCCTGGAGAGAACGAAAGACCAATGAATTTGTCAAGAGTCAAATAACACGGCTGGCAGGTCCACAGGAACCCCTTCTCACCATCGTCAAGAAGAAAAAGCTGACATTGTTCGGCCACGTCACCCGCCACAACACTCTGCCAAAAACAGTACTGCAGGGAACACTCGAAGGTGGCAGAAAGAGGGGAAGACAGAACAAGTCATGGATGGACAACATCAGAGAATGGACCAGGATGAATGACTCGGCACTACTGCGCAGAGCCGAGGACCGAGATGGATGGAGGAGGCTTACCACGGCATCGTCTTTCGTGTCTCCCCCACGACCGCCAAGGTCACGGGTCTTCTGATGATGATGATGATGAATAAGTTGTTGTGAGTTATTTGTATATACAGAGTATTAATAAGTTATTGTGTTAGTTATTTGTATATACAGAGTATTAATAAGTTGTTGTGTGAGTATATACAGAGTATTGATAAGTTATTGTGTGAGTTATTTGTATATACAGAGTATTAATAAGTTGTTGTGTGAGTATATACAGAGTATTGATAAGTTATTGTGTGAGTTATTTGTATATACAGAGTATTAAACAGTTGTTGTGAGAGTTATTTGTATATATAGAGTATTAATAAGTTATTGTGCTAGTATATACAGAGTATTAATAAGTTGTTGTGTGAGTTATTTGTATATACAGAGTAATGATAAGTTGTTGTGTGAGTTATTTGTATATACAGAGTATTAATAAGTTATTGTGTTAGTTAGTTATACATACAGGGTATTAATAAGTTATTGTGCGAGTTAGTTATATATAGAGGGTATTAATAAGTTGTTGTGTGAGTTATTTGTATATACAGAGTATTAATAAGTTTTTGTGCGAGTATATACAGAGTATTAATAAGTTATTGTGTGAGTTATTTGTATATACAGAGTATTAATAAGTTTTGTGAGAGTATATACAGAGTATTAATAAGTTATTGTGTGAGTTATTTGTATATACAGAGTATTCATAAGTTGTTGTGTGAGTTAGTTATATATACAGAGTATTAACAAGTTATTGCGCGAGTATATACAGAGTATTAACAAGTTATTGCAAAAGTATATACAGAGTATCAATAAGTTATTGTGTGAGTTAGTTGTATATACCGAGTATTAATAAGTTATTGTGTGAGTTATTTGTATATGGTGTTAAATAAGTTATTATGTGAGTTAGTTGTATATACAGAGTATTAATAAGTTGTTGTGTGAGGTATTTATATATACAGAGTATTGATAAGTTATTGTGTGAGTTATTTGTATATACAGAGTATTAATAAGTTATTGTGCGAGTATATACAGAGTATTAAACAGTTATTGTGTGAGTTATTTGTATATACAGAGTATTAATAAGTTATTGTGCGAGTATATACAGAGTATTAATAAGTTATTGTGTGAGTTATTTGTATATACAGCGTATTGATAAGTTATTGTCTGAGTTAGTTGTATATACAGAGTATTAATAAGTTATTGTGTTAGTTATTTGTATATACAGAGTATTAATAAGTTATTGTGTGAGTTATTTATATATACAGAGTATTAATAAAATATTGTGTGAGTTATTTGTATACACAGAGTATTAATAAGTTATTGTGTGAGTTATTTGTATATACACAGTATTAATAAGTTGTTGTGTGAGTTATTTGTATATACAGAGTATTAATAAATTATTGTGTGAGTTATTTGTATGTACAGAGTATTAATAAGTTATTGTGTGAGTTATTTGTATATACAGAGTATTAATAAGTTGTTGTGTGAGTTGTTTGTATATACAGAGTATTAATAAGTTATTGTGTGAGTTTTTTGTATACACAGAGTATTATAAGTTATTGTGTGAGTTATTTGTATATACACAGTATTAATAAGTTGTTGTGTGAGTTATTTGTATATACAGAGTATTAATAAATTATTGTGTGAGTTATTTGTATGTACAGAGTATTAATAAGTTATTGTGTGAGTTATTTGTATATACAGAGTATTAACAAGTTGTTGTGAGAGTTATTTGTACATACAGAGTATTAATAAGTTATTGTGTTAGTTATTTGTTATTTGTATTTACAGAGTATTAATAAGTTATTGTGTGAGTTATTTGTATATACCGAAAATTAATAATTTGTTGTGTGAGTTATTTGTATATACAGAGTATTAATAAATTATTTGTGAGAGTTATTTGTATATACAGAGTATTGATAAGTTATTTGTGAGAGTTATTTGTATATACAGAGTATTGATAAGTTATTGAGTGAGTTATTTGTATATACAGAGTATTGATAAGTTTTTGTAAGAGTTATTTGTATATACCATAAACATGCGGGCGTGCGAACTCGCGTACACATTTACATACACACAAGCATGTACACGGGGCATACACATAGACACACACTCACACACGCGCGCACGAAAGCACACACACAAACACGGACATATACGCACATGCAAACACAGTTCTTTTTGTTGTCTATCTGTCTGTCTGTTTGTCTTTCTTTCTCTCTCTCTCTCTCTCTCTCTCTCTCTCTCTCTCTCTCTCTCTCTCTCTCTCTCTCTCTCTCTCTCTCTCTCTCTCTCTCTCTCTCTCTCTCTCGATGCCCATGCGCATGCGTGCGTGCGCGCGTGTGTGTTCGCGCGCGCACGCGTGCGGGGAGGGGGGGGGGTATGAAAGCAGTTGAGGAAGTGTCCAGCGTAGGACTGTCGGATGAAAATGTGCATATTTTATGTGATTTAGAGGACATGTGAGGAGTGAATATTGTTTCTGAAGTGGTATCTTGCAATGTTTTGATTAACACCCCATTTTCTCTTTTTATGACGTAAAACTTTACATGATATGAAAGAGCACAGTGTGATTTTTTTTCCATACAGCATTGTGTTAACATTGCAGTAGCCTAGGGCTGACATGGCTGTATTTGATGGTTACATTTTTCTGGAGTGGTGAATGTTTTGAGAATGCAATAACTTGTGAGTATAGTAACTATTATGAAAATGCAAAAAACCCAAAAACTAATGAGCATTAATGATTTCAAATGTTATGATTTATGATGTGCTTGATGTTTGTATTTGGTATGTGAGGTTTTAACATATCAGGTATAAATCCATCAATAACTTTGATCACAAGTTTATTATCTTTTTGTGGTATCCTGGGAAGCAGTTTAAGGTGAACTTTTTTTTAAGCTGTGTTTTGTTTTGATTTTTGGCTTACGACAGTCTTTATATGAGTCATGACGTTCGAATATGCTTATACAAGAGTATACAGTTATGAGTGCACTTCAGGGTATTATGCCAAAGTCTTACCAAACTTATGTGAATTTTGTTTTTCATTTTCCACTTTTCATCTTCAATTTTTTGCCCCTCAATGTGTTGTGACCAAAGGCCAATGTACATTAAACCATTTCAGAGTTCAGAGTTCGGAGTTCTTGTTTATTTTACTCTCACAATGCGTGTGTGTTCGCAAACACACACACACAAACACACACATATACACACCACCACCACCACCACACACCACATACAACCACACCACCACCAGACTACACCACACCACACCACACCACACACACACCACCACCACACCACATCATAACACACACACACACACACACACACTCCATAACATCATAACCTCTCTCTTGATACCCATTGCTCTAAACACTCACTGGCCAGGTTTCTTTGCACCAGAATCGTGTTTAAAGAACCGGAATATTCGCCACTTTAACACAACACACACACACACGCACGCACGTACGCACATACGCACGGGGGGGTGGGGGTGCGCACACGCGTACATATTTATATACAAGCATATTTACATCACATACATGCACAAAAAACACATACACATACACACACACACCGCACCACCACACACACACACACACACACACACACACACACACACCACACACACACAATCTAACTAACTAACTAAGTAACTGACTGACTGCCTGACTGCCTGACTGACTGACTGACTGACTAACTGACTAACTAACTTGCTAACTAACAAAATAACTTAGTTTACTGACTAACTAACTGAAAGACTGATTGACTGACTGACTGACTGACTAACTTACTAACTAATTAACTGACCGACTAACTAACTAACTTGCTAACTAACTGAACGACCAAAGTACTAACTTACTAACTTGCTAACTAAATGACCGACTAACGTACTAACTGACTAACTGACTGACTAACTAAATATCTTACTAAGTAACTTGCTAACTGACCGACTAACTTACTAACACACTAACTAACTAACTTGCTAACTGACTAACTGACTGACCGACTAACGTACTAACTAGCTAGCTAACTGATTGACTAACTAGCTAACTGACTTGCTAACTGACTGACTGACCGACTAACTAAATATCTTACCAAGTAACCTGCTAACTGACCGACTAACTAACTATTTAACTAACTAACTAACTAGCCAAGTAGCCAACAACCGATCTTTCCACCTCCTCTTCACTCAAAAAAAACAAACCCAAAAAACCACACACACACAAAACCCACCCGCACTTAACGCATCACTGACCCATTTTCTTCGAGCTGGAATAATTCTGCAGAAGAACGGCAACCTCTTCCACGCCAGCTCTCCGGAACTCAACGCGTATATCTACGCTGTGGTTTCGATCATACGTGGGATAATAGTCGAAGCCGAGACTGACCGTTCTCCCGCAAGTCATGGCCGACAGCCGTTTCACATGCCGACACAGCACGATCTCTGCATCCACAGTCACGCTCGTATGGAGCACGTTACAGTCGGTGTCCACTCTGTGAAATTTCAGCAGAAACCTGTGGTCCGGGCTGGTGTCCAGTTGTATGATGCAGAACTGGAGACTGGTTTGACCAAGAAGATGACCAGCGGCTCGAAACAGCGACATGTGACCGCTCTGGTTGGCGAACCGGATCTTGTCGTCGTGGTGAATGCATTTCCAGACTTGTTCGGAGGAAATGTGAAGATCCGTGCCTAGAAAGAAAGAAAGAAAGAAAGAGGTTGAGGGGTGGGGGTGGGAAATAAATACATAGAAAGAATCTGTCAAGTCAAGTCAAGTCAAAAACACTTTAATCATCCCATGAAGGGCAATGATAATACTGTGGTTTTGTTAAATTTCATGTATCCCTTGGGGGTTTTTCTTGAAATAAAATCTTCAATCTTGAATCTTGACAGGCAAATTGATATGCATCAAAAATCTCATAGGCACACAAAAAGCTATATTTCATAATGGTTAAAACATTCCAAAATGACTTCAAATAACATATCATATAAATATATATATATATATATATATATATATATATGTATATATATATATATATATATATATATATATATATATATATGTATATATATATATATATATATATATATATATTATATATTGTTGCTGCTGTTAATGTTGCTGTTGCTGCTGCTGCTGCTTCTGCTGCTACTGATACTACTGTAACTGTTGCTGCTGTTGTTGTTCTTCTTGCTGCTACTGTTGTTGCTGCTGTTTTTGTTGTTGCTGCTGCTGCTACTGTTGCTGTCAATGTTACTGTTGCTTTTACTGTTACTGTTGCTGCTGCTATTACTGTTTCTATTGCTTTTAATGTTAATGTTGTTGTTGCTGCTGTTACTGTTGCTGTTACCGTTTGCTGCTGCTGTTACTGTCGCTGCTGTTGTTACTGTTGATGCTGCTGTTACTGATGCTGCTGTTGTCACTGTTGCTGTTGTTGCTGCTGTTGGCTTCTGCAGGCACAGTTGTTTTTGCTGCCACTGTTACTGCTGTTACTGTTGCTGCTGCCACTACTGTCGCTGCCGCTGTTACTGTTGCTGTCGCTGCTTTCAGTGTTGCTGTTACAATTGTTGTTGCTGTTTCTGTTGCTGTTGTTGCTGATGCTGTTACTATTGCTGCTGCTACTACTGTTACTGTTGTTGCTGCTGTTACTGTTGCTGCTATTTGCGTTGCTGTTACTATTGCTGCTGCTACTACTGTTACTGTTGTTGCTGCTGTTACTGTTGTTGCTGATGCTGTTACTATTGCTGCTGCTACTATTGTTACTGTTGTTGCTGCTGTTACTGTTGCTGCTGTTTGCGTTGCTGTTACTATTGCTGCTGCTACTACTGTTACTGTTGTTACTGTTGCTGCTGTTTGTGTTGCTGCTGCTGCTCTTACGTTTGCTATAACTGTTGCTGCTGCTCTTACGGTTGCTATAACTGTTGCTGCTGCTGCTCTTACGGTTGCTATAACTGTTGCTGCTGCTCTTACTGTTGCTGCTGTTTGCGTTGCTGCTGCTGCTGCTCTTACGGTCGCTATAACTGTTGCTGCTGCTGCTGCTGTTACTGTCGTTAGTGTCCTTGTTGTAGCTGTGGTTTCGTTTGTACTTGTTATTTGTCCCCCCCAAGTTCTGAACTCCCATCTAAGGACAACCTGGTCGCACCTCAAGACAAAGACAGAGAGATGCGCGCCCTGTCCAAAGCAGCGAGATCAGTCCTCTCCCCTGTCCTAGACCTCTTGCGTGCGGGTCAGTTGGATCTGGCGGAGCTCATACCCTTCTCCAAGTAAACACGGGCGCATGCTGGGTATGCTGTTGATTTAAAGTAAAGGTAAAGGTGTCCCATAACCTATGTGGTCGTAGGGGAGCGAGGCGTCAGAGACCTTCAGCTTCTCTTAGGGGCCAGCATTTTGAGGGCGGCGCCCATCTCCTCTCCCTCGCTGCTTTACCTTCCCTGACCCTAAAGAGGGCAAGGTACCCATTTACAGCTGGGTGAACTGGGGAAACTGTACTGAAGCCAAACTGCTCAAACGGTCACCCATCCAAGTGGCAACCACGCTCGATGCTGCTTTACATTGGTTGTGGGAAAGCGAATGCCCTGACCACTGAGCTATCCCGTCCCCGTTGATTTACACGTTAAAAGCATTATTGACAATAGTATCTGTTTAAAGCTGTTTGGGATTTTTTGTTTGTTTGTTTTGTTTATTTTGTTTGCTCTTTGTACTTTTCAGCCAACCCGTAAATCGTTTTCTGTTTCTTCTTTCTTTCTGTTTATGCCTAGACTACAACTTTATTTATTATTTAGGGTTGTTTTTTGTTTTAGGTTTTCTCTGTTGAACTCTGGTTATTTAAAACATGTCTGTGAAAATCGAGTTCTTATAATTTTCAGTTAAAGATTTTAGCAGAAAGGTAGTTTGCCCACTGTGTGTGTGTGTGTGTGTGTGTGTGTGTGTGTGTGTGTGTGTGTGTGTGTGTGTGTGTGTGTGTGTGTGTGTGTGTGTGTGGTAGTTTTCGAAGATAGAATTTCAATATAATAATTTTATGCGATAAATGTGTTTCTGTTTTATTGTTTTATTAATGTAGGGCTTTTATTTAATGGCTTGTAACCCACATGAATTTCTCTGTATAATTGGCATAATAAAGTATTGGTATTTTTTGTGGCAGACCTATTTGACTGTCACCAAAGCAGAGGCGCTCGAAATTAAATGGTGTGTGGATTGTCAGGCTTTATAAAAGATATCCCTTTTAATGTGTGGAGTAAGTATAGATATTAACTTGAAGCAACTTTTGATTGGTTTTTACCATCATGTCCCACATTGATCTTTACCCGACAAACCATCTTCCAGGCGCCATTTGAATGCAACAGGGAGACAGACAGAGAGAGAGAGGGAGAGAGAGAGAGAGAGAGAGAGAGAGAGAGAGAGAGAGAGGCAGACAGACAGATGGACAGACAGACAGACAGACAGACAGAGAATCGGTGCAGAGCGTTCAAGTAATCTGTGTGCGGGGGTAAAAGAGATCGTAAATGTAGAGTTAATCATGATCACCTTTACTCATACACACAAATTATCCACAACAATAACATGATCATCACAATAACATGAATACCACAATAACATCAATAGCACAATAACATGATCATCACAATAACATGATCATCACAATAACATGGTCACCACAATAACATGATCATCGCAATAACATGATCGTCACAATAACGTGATTATCACAATAGCATGAATACCACAATAACATGATCATCACAATAACATTGTTACCACAATGACATGAATATCACAATAACATGGTCATCACAATAACATGATTACAACAATAACATCATCATCATCATCATTTCATAACAAATTGCGTTTCAAACAAAGGAACTCATGACGCAATCAAAAAGCGTTGTCAATTATTACTGATAATCGCAATAGTTGAAGCTTTTGCATTATTCTGTTAATTATAAGATTGTTCAGTGTCTTTTTGTTAATGTTCGTACTGTTTCGGGTACTTGCGATCCCCCCCCCCCCCCCTTCGCCCACCCCCGTTTTTAGTCTTTGATTTACAGTTTAAATTTACACTTTGTGTATTATATACTGTAAGGTGTATTATTGCTTATCTACATTAAGTGTTTTTTTATTCGTGCTTTGGAAAGTATTTCTATCAAGACTCTCTTATTATGTAATCGTTGTGCTGTAATGATGGTTGTTGTTATTGCTGTTCCTACACTTTTTTTCTTCTTTTCTTATCTCTTGTGGTGTAGTTTTGTATGTGGCATACATAGGTATTGCTGCTTCGGTTCTGTGTTATATGAACTCAAGTTGTCATATACAAAAAATATTATTTAAATAGTTTAAAAACCTAAAATAGTCTTTACTCATAACGAAACTCCTATATTTATCACAACAACCTGTAGTCTCCTTAAAAGAGAACTCTGAAGTCAGAGTATGGCTACCTCTATGGCGAAATGATTATTCGGAAACAGCCAGACTACACAAGATACTTACCCAAAGCGTACTTATTTTCACCCACTGATTCCCAGTTGTGATTATCTTAATTTCTTTTTTCTCTAATTCAGTCATCATTCTTTTTTTTTATTCTCAGGATAATGGAAAAACCACTCATGTGCTTTTTTTTAACATCCAATCCTCTTATGTATGCGGTTTTGTCAATTTTGTCATCCGTTCTCACCAGCACACAATGGCCTACTCTTCCATAAAGCGAAACAGGTTTTAAACCTGTGCGCAAGATGTTGTGGTGAATTTCAGAGCTCTAGCCGAGGAACGAAAATGAAGACACGTTCATTATCATTGTTTGATCGACAAACTGCGTCGCAACCAGAGATGCTCACACCTTTCCTAAAGTTATGCGTTGTGTTGCTGCTTCTGCTGTTGCTGCTTCTTCTGCTTCTGCTTCTTCTGTTGCTGCTGATGCTGCTGCTTCTGCTGCTTCTGCTGCTGCTGCTGCTGTTTCTGCTGTTGCTGCTGATGATGATGATGCTGATGCTGATTCTGCTGTTGCTGTTGCTGCTGCTGCTGCTTCTGCTTCTGCTGTTGCTGCTGCTACTGCTGCTTCTGCCTCTGCTTCTGCTGTTGCTGCTGCTGCTGCTGCTGATGCTGCTGATGCTACTACTACTACTACTACTACTACTACTACTGCTACTTCTACTTCTACTACTACTACTACTTCTACTACTTCTTCTACTACTACTACTACTACTACTACTACTACTACTACTACTTCTACTACTACTACTACTACTACTGCTACTACTTCTACTACTACTACTACTACTACTACTACTACTACTACTACTACTACTACTACTACATTTGATATCACTAATCCTTTCACAAGCGTAAAAATGATGTAACAAGTGATTTGAGTTTCACTTCTCTATCAACACCTCGAGGAGTCATTCAGGTATTGGGTATTGGTCTGATTTTTTTTCAGTGTGTCATGGGTGCGTGAGGGGGGTGGGGGGGATGGGATGCT
>CM054157.1:17435058-17455058 GCA_028751875.1 Rapana venosa
CATGTTTTTAGTGTACATCACTTTTAGCCAAAATAGATAATAATTATAATTGATGTTTTTGTTGTGTCAAATAAGTCTATATGACTTAAATGGCAATAAAATATTCTGAATCTGAATCTGAATCACACACACACACACACACACACACACACACACACGCGCGCGCGCGCGCGCGCGGAGGGGGACGGGATAGCCTAGTGGTTAGAACATTGCGCTGGCAATCTGACGACCTGGGTTCGATTCCCGTTCAATGGGATATTTTCCCCTGGAGTTAATATCAATCCATACCCTACTCTCCCCAGAAATCCTTCCGAAGAGACTATAAACTGAGGTCCCGTGTGCCAACGCACGCAGAACTTCTTGCGCACACGTTAAATCCTGTTCCGCTTTTCGTAAGAGTAGGCCATTGTGTGCCGGTGGGAAAAGATGACAGAATTTACAAAACCACATACACACGGGGACTGGATGTAAAAAAGCAAGAAGTGTTTATTCCATTATCCTCTATATAAAAAAAAAATTTAATATATATATATACACACACTTTGCCGTGAACATCTCAAACTGGCATCATAGCACGGTCAAACTCGACAGTTGACATGGCCAAGCTTTCTGGTCCTTATCTGAAGAGAGTGGTTGCAATGATAAGATACCACCTAGGAAAAAGGACGCAGACCTGCAACTTTCCTTCAGGTAAAAGTGAAAAGGTAAAGGTGACTGTACAGATTGGATTTATATAACTGAGACATGTGCCTGGCCATGTGCTTTTGCTGAATAGCAACCGTGTGATAACAGAAAAGATGGAATTGTACATGCATTGTTTTTTGCTCTCCAAGGCCATACTGGGTTGTTACACTGACACTGGCACATTGTGATCTTCCTCGTGGATGAAAGAGTGCAATAGTGCAATGGTATAAATTGACAGAGTTGACAGAGGCGTACAAATATTGTTTTTCTCATGTTTGACATGATGCATGTATTTTAACTTACATAGCATGAAAAACGTGTGTGTGTGTGTGCGTGCGTGCGTGCGTGCGTGCGTGCGTGCGTGCGTGCGTGCGTGCGTGTGTGTGTGTGTGTGTGTGTGTTTTGTTTTGGTTAAGTACTTGAAAAGCAGTTGGTATCACTTGTTTATGAAAAAGAAGTGTATTTGTACTTTCTTTAAATTAATTTATTTATTTTTTTAGAAACATTTTGTCTGTAATTCTTTGTAAATGCAAAACGGAAATTTAAAAAGGTTTTTTTTAAGCTAAAGGTGTTTCTACAACCTAAGCCGTCGTTGGGAAGCGAGATGTCAAGAGAATTCACTTCTCTAGGATCGCGCCAAGCATATTGAGGGTGGCGCCACGCCCATCTCCTCTCCTTCGCTGTTTCACCTTCCCTGACCCTAAGGAGGATAGCTACCCATTTACAGCTGGGTGAACTGGGGGGAAACTGTACTGAAGCCAAGGCGCGTACAAACGGTCACCCATCCACTTGGTAACCACGCTCAATGCCTGCTTGACCTTAGCTTGGGGGGGAGGGGGGGAAGCGGTTGCTCTGACCACTGAATTATCTATCCCTTTCATTCAAACATGTAGTAATCATCAGGGTTAAAAGCTCTTATCCCTAACCGTTGTCCCCCACCCCCCACCCCACCCCCCTCCTTAGGTTTACATTGGTACCGACTCCCTTCTCCTCAAAATCCTTAGCATTAGAATGTAAACTGAGATCTTTCTTTCTCTCTTTTTCTTTTATATCGAGGATAATGGAATAAGCACTTATGTGCTTTTTTACAACCAGTCCCCGTGTGTATGCGGATTTGTGAATTCTGTCATCTACTCCCACCGGCACACAATGGCCTACTCTTACGGAAAGCGGAACAGGATTTAACGCGTGCGCAAGATGTTCTGCGTGCGTTCGCATTCGGGGCCTCGGTTTATAGTCTCATCCGAAGGACTTTTTGGGGAGAGTGGAGTCTGCACTGATGTTAACTCCAGAGGAAAATATCCCCCTTGAACGGGAATCGAACCCGGGCCGTCAGATTGCGAGTGCAATGTTCTGACCACTAGGCTATCCCGTCCCCCAATTTCTCGTGTAGGTAGGCACGTAGAACACCCTGCGCAAGCGTTATTAAACCAACCCCGTTCCGCCTTTCGGAAGAGTAGGCCACCCGTGTTTGTAAGAACGGATGACTAATAAATAAAAAAAATACCAAATTGAAAATTGCATACACAATGGTGTCGGGTTTAGATATCATCCTGGAAGTCGGAATGCGGATACCTTAATGGTGGGTTGAAAATGGTCGCATATACAAAAATCTCATCATTGGAGAACCTCGGAGCCCTAGCTGAGGTGTGTGTGCGTGTACGTGTGTGTGTGTTTGTGTGTGTGTGTGTGTGTGTGTGGTGTGGTGCGTGTGGGCGTGGGTGTGTGTGTGTGTGTGTGTGAGTGTGTGTGTGTGTATGTTTGTGAGCGTGTGCGTGTGTGTGTGCGTGTGTGTGTGTGTGTGTGTGTGTGTGTGTGTGTGTGTGTGTGTGCGCGTGCGTGCGTGTGTGTGTGTGTGTGTGTGTGTGTGTGTGTGTGTGTGTGTGTGTGTGTGTGTGTGTGTGTGTGTGTGTGTGTGTGTGTGTGTATGTGTGTGTGTGTGTGTGTGTGTGTATGTGGTGTGTGTGTGTGTGGGCGTGTGTGTGTGTGAGTTATGTGTGTGTGTATGTTTGTGAGCGTGTGTATGCGTGTGTGTGTGTGAGTGTGTGTGTGTGTGTGTGTGTGTGTGTGTGTACATTTGAAAATTTTTTAACTCTGTTAATTATTGTTATTGGTTGTATGATTGTGTAGGGGTGGGTTGAATGTACACGCTTTGATTTAATTTTTTGCAAGATATAGCGTTATATAAATTCCATTTAGTAGTAGTAGTAGTAGTAGTAGTAGTAGTAGTAGTAGTAGTAGTAGTAGTAGTAGTAGTAGTAGTAGTAGTAGTAGTAGTAGTAGTAGTGGTAGTAGTGTAGTAGTAGTAGTAGTAGTAGTATAGAAAGTAGTAGTAGTAGTAGTAGTAGTAGTAGTGGTGGTAGTAGTAGTATAGTAGTAGTAGTAGTATAGTAGTAGTAGTAGTAGTAGTAGTAGTAGTAGTAGTAGTAGTAGTATAGTAGTAGTAGTAGTAGTAGTAGTTTATTTTTTATTTATTTTTTTTTTTTATACCACTTTAAGTCACGAGATTTCTCTGCGTGAAATTCGGGCTGCTCTCCCCGGGGAGAGCGCGTCGCCACAAGAGCAGCGCCACCCCTTTCTTTTTTTTTTTTTTTGGTCTGCAACTGTATTTGTTTTCCTATCAGAGTGGCTTTTTTCTAAGAATTTTGCCAGGGACAACTCCCTTGTTGCCGTGGGTTATTTTACGTACGCTGAAAATTTTGTGTAACACACGGGACCTCGGTTTATCGTCTCATCCGAAAGACTAGGGCCCAGACCACTACTCATGGTCTAATGGATGGGGAAAAATTTCGGGCCCAAACGGGGTACGAACCACGCACACACCCGACCCGGACTTTTCGCATTCTAGACAGGCGCGTTACCTCTAGACCACCGATCCATAGTAGTAGTAGTAGTAGTAGTAGTAGTAGTAGTAGTAGTAGTAGTAGTAGTAGTAGTAGTAGTAGTAAGTAGTAGTAGTAGTAGTAAGTAGTAGTAGTAGTAGTAGTAGTAGTAGTAGTAGTAGTAGTAGTAGTAGTAGTAGTAGTAGTAGTAGTAGTAGTAGTAGTAGTAGTAGTAGTAGTAGTAGTGTTCTGTGTGTGATATGACACTTTGTTTTCAAGTCAAGTCAAGTCAAGTCAAAAACACTTCAATCATCCCATGAAGGGCAATTACAATACTGACAGGCACATTGATGCCTATAATTGTCTCACAAGACAAAAGAAAAATACATTTCAAATTGTTATGAAACATTCCAAGAAAGCTTTAAAAAATTTTATCAACACAATACACAAACCTAGGAGGCACAACAAGTACACAACACAAACACACCAAAGTATGAATGCAATTGTTGTAGATATGTTGCACAAAGAAGAATTTGCTAAAAATAGCTGGTGAGAATTTCCACAAAAAACCGCCCTGCGCGATTCTTTCTCCGCATTTACTATTACTTAACTCTCAAGAACACAATCATTCATCAGAAAATGTCCACAATGTTCTTTCCTCTATTTTCTTTTTTATTTGCAAATAATTCTTATTATTGTCAGCAATTTTATTGATTCTTCCTATTGAAAATCAAACGATTGACAGTAAATTGTAGACAAATAACGCGCTTAAACTGGTTTAAATAAGCATTAGGTGACAAACCTTTTTTTTGTTTAAAAAGATAGTGTGTGTTTGTATGTGTGTGCGTGTGTGTGGTTTGTGTTGTGTTTGTGTGTGTGTGTGCTCGCGCATTGCGTTGGCTTGCGTGCTGGGTGTGGTGTGTGAGTGTGTGCGCGCGTGTGCGCCGTGCGTGCGTGTTTGAGCGCGCCACGGAGACTGAAATAAAGCGCGTGTATATCATAGGTGTGTGGTGGGGTGGGGGTGGGGGGCTGTGGCGTGTGTTTCTTTGTCTATGTCTGTGTGTATGACAGAAAGAGAGATACAGACTCATGTAAGACGACTGAGTCTGTTCAACAGAAGTGGAGTGGGCGCACACATAAACACGTGTGGTGCGCCTGTCTTGTGTGTGCAAGCGTGCATGCACCAAGATACGTGTACGATATCAACCTACCAAACCAACACCGCGTGTGTAAGCGTGCGCGTGTGCCTACATATGCCTACAGAAGTACAACACCCGCCTCTCCCCCCTCCCCGCACCGCCCCCCAACCAAAAAAAACAAAAATTTACAATTCAAAACGCTGTTCCTTATGCAAGAAGAAGAAGCGGGCCGAGGGAATCTGAAAGGTCTGACGCCACGGGCAGGGCTTCTCTTGGGATTGTGGCCTGC
The DNA here is from genome assembly GCA_028751875.1 of Rapana venosa. Lineage (NCBI taxonomy): Eukaryota > Metazoa > Mollusca > Gastropoda > Neogastropoda > Muricidae > Rapana > Rapana venosa. The sequence continues at coordinate 17,439,993 of CM054157.1, forward strand.
GCCAGCCGCGCCCGCCGACAATCTGTCTGCCTGGTACAGTAGCAGCAGTTCACTGTCCAGGCTGAGTCATTCTCAACACTTATCTCTTTCTCTGTCCTCTGTGTTCTGCTCTGGGAAATGGTATCTGCCCACAGAAATTGGAGAGACTTTTGTGTGGGGGGGGGATTGTTGGAAGGAGGATTTCCCTATCATTAGATAATCATTATCGTTATTCTGTTTTTAAGAATACATGCATGAATAAATAATGAACGTACGTGAGTGCGAATGTTGGTGCATATGCGTAAGCATGCATGCATACACTCTGCTCTCCTCGTTCTCTCTCTCTCACGTCCGATCTCTCAACCTCCATCTCCTCATCGATCATCTCTCTCTCGTCTCCGCATCTCTCTCATCTCACTCTCTTCTCTCATTGTTTGGCGTGTTTATCTGCGTCTCCGTTTGAATGTTTTTCGAGTCTGTTGTCGATATGTCTGTCTGTTGTTTGTCTGACTCTGTCTCGTCTCTGTCTGTCTCTCTGTTTCTGTGTCTGTCTGTCTGTCCCCTCTCTCAGCTCTCCTCTCCGCTTCTCGACTCTTCTCTCTCTCGCGTCTCTCTCTCTCTCCAAGTTCCCGCTCATTCACACTCTCTCTCGCAACTCTCTCTCACTCTCTCATCCAGATCTTCGTTCACTCCTCATCTCTCGTCTCTCTTCCTCTCTCTCTTCACTCTCTCGGTCTCTTCATCTCTCTCGTTTACCGCAAAGCCGCGCGCGCGCGCGCTAAGCACAACACAAACGCATACACACGGGTGGATAAGCCTATGGTTAGAACATTGCACATCGCAATCTGACGACCCGGGTTCGAATCCCGCTCAAGGGGATATTTTCCCCTGGAGTTAACATCTATGCGGCAAGACCCACTCTCCCCCCAAAAGTCCTTTCGGATGAGACTATATATAACCAGGCCCCGGTGTGCGAACGGCACGCAGAACGTTCTTGCGCACCACTACGTTAAAAACCTGTTCCGCTTCTCGTAAGAGTAGGCAATGTTTGCCGGTGGGAACAAATGACAATTTACAAAACTGCATACACAACCCGGGGACGAATGTAAAAAAGCACATAAGTGCATATTAACTCCATTATCCGATATAAAAGAAATAAAATTTAAATTAAATTAAATTAAAATTAAAACAACGCACGAGCATGAATCACACATACACACATAACAGATACAGCGCGCTCACAGCAACAAATCAGAGTACACACACACAGGGGGACGGTGCAGACGTGTGCGCGCTATCACTCAACACGAAGAAACGGCTAACAAATATACATCGGCACTCCACCTCAGCGCATTGGTTAGCACTGTGGGCCACGGACTGGAGGATCGCAGGTTCGAATCCCATAAGAAACATAGGGATTTTTCGGACTCCGGCCAGCTCCTAACCATACTGATTTTGCTACTGGCTCGTAGGGGAAGACTTGGGGCTACATAGTCGAGTTTCATCCACTTTGCGGATGCGGAATTTGAGAGTGTTGTTCAAATCACCTAACACTGCAGGTGTCGTTAACTCTCAGGCCCGGTTGGTGGCTGGGATATATCATGATGACTGGAGGCGTACAGTAATGCCCTGTCAAGCAGATCTTAAAAAGCACCTGCACTTGCCATAGCAAGGCAGCACTCGTTTACAGCATCTTCATCACCACGATCATACATGCAAACAAAGAAAAATAACTCCTGAAGACGGTTACCCTGGATGCTCTGGTCTCCGTGGTGGACATCACTTCCGGGATCCCTATGGCTACACACCGGTATTAATTTGGAGGTCGTAGTATCTGTATAGAGTGTGCGAGTCGAAAAAAATGTTGGTGATTTTTCACAGATTGTTTGTAAGGCTGAAAAGAATGGACTGGGTGCACGTTGTTTGTGGGTTGATGACATATGATCAATTACCGAGGGAGTCACGGAAAAGTTGGAAATAATCCATCAAATGAGGATGCCTGTATTCCTAAAGCGTTGGACCCCTGCGCATGCATATTGCGGTAAGAAGCTAGCAGACGAAAAAGACTGAGGGGGTACAGTCATCAACATCATCATCCCGTGACCTTGGCGGTCGTGGAGGAGACACAAAAGACGATGCCAAGTGGTATGCCTCCTCCATCCATCTCGGTCCTCCGGCTCTGCGCAGAAGTGCCGAGTCAATCATATCCCGGGGTCCATTCTCTGATGTTGTCCATCCATGACTTGTTCTCTCTTCCCCTCTTTCTGCCACCCAATGCGAGTGTTCCCTGCAGTACTACTGTTTTTTGTGCAGTGTTTTGGGCGGGTGAAGTGGCCGACGCATGTCAGCTTGTTTCTCTCTTCTTGAACGATGTGAAGGGGTTTCCTTATGGAACCCATGCCACCGTAGTTAATTTGACTCTTGACAAATTCATTGGCTTTCGTTCTCTCCAGGCTAATGCCCAGCTGTTTTCATTCTCTATGGCCAATTTGTTTCCAAATGAAGACTGGGGGGGGAATTCGCTTTGCTGTTTCAGCAGTCAATGTCCACGTTTCACTTTCCGTACAGCAGAATCAAATTAGGCTTTTGTAGAGCTTTAGTTTGATTGGGGAAACTCATCTCTTTACATTTCCAATATGTGGGTGAGTTTTGTCATGAAAGATGTTCCATGGCTATTCATGTCTTGTGATTTCTGTCGTCGATCGCCCCGTCCTATGTGAGTGTATCGCAAAGGTATGTAAAAGCGTCTACCGTCCTCCGAGTTGCTGGAACCCCGTATCATAAGTAAATTTTAGCAGTGGCGTTTGCTCGTGCTGTTCACAAGCCTTTACTTTTTCTCCGAGCTCCACCTCCATCCCATATGCTCCAGCTCTCTGTTCTCAATCCTAGTCGTAAGATCGTTGCCACTCTGTGTTACTATACTTCCGCCCATGAGGTCAAATGGTCATCGGCAAACCGCTAGTTGTTGAGGGGTCTGGTGCCGCCAATGGAGATGGCAAGAGGTGGAAGTCCATGGAGGGTCTCTCTGCTCTTCCTCCACTCATAATGTTTTCCAAAACAGATAAACAGGACTGGAGAAAACATACAGGAAACCTATGACGGATCCCCAACTGTGTTTTTTGAAGTAGTGCTTCAGTCCGACCTGATTGTTCAGGACTGGGCACTATGCTTGCGGATTGGTTGGTATAGTAGGCTAGCATGGTTGCACTATCCTTCTTCAATGGCCAAACAGTCTGAGGACCTACCTAACAGGCCTGATCGTGCCATACACTGTCAAAGCCTTCTGAAGTCGATGATTGTGGAACAGGTCTCCTCTAATGTTTAAGATGTTTTGTTTTACCATCAGGATGTGGCAGTTAAAAATCCTGTTCGATTTGCTCACTTTTGCCCTGGCCCAGAACCCAGCATGTTCCTCTGCAAGGTGTTCTTCTGGCCCTCCATCTTTTAGTCGAATTCAAATACCTTGAGGCATGATTCTGCTGGCGTGCTGATGATGCTGATGTTCTGAAAGTTTTGGCATTGGCGTACATTCCCCTTCTTGCAGGGTATGATGAGTGATGTGTCCCATTCTGTGGTCTCACTGTTTTTTCTCCCAATCTTCTGAACAGATAGCTGTAACATGTGTGATGACTGTTTCGCGCCACCATGCTTGAAGCACATCTGCGGTAATGTTCAGCTCCTGGGGACTTTCCTACTGGTAAACTGCGGATGGCTTCTTCCACTTCTCCCTCAGTATAGGGGCAAGGGCGAGGGTACTCTAGATGTTGGCCGCTTCCTCTTCCATTATGCGAGCTTGTCCGGTGAGATGGTGTAGTTGTATAGTCTTGACAATACCAAACCACCTTTTCAATGCAGCTCTGAGCTTTTCTGTTCTGTGAGGGATTGTTTTCGGAGCTGTCTTCAATGACTGAAGAGTTTGGTTTGAAGTGATTTTGGAGTTTCCTTTGTTCAGGGGTTGCGTATGCCTTTTTACTGTTGCCCGAACACATTCATGCTTTTTTTTTCGATCGTCATCACATTGATCACTGTCGTCCACTTCTCTCCTGAACATGGCCTTTAACAATGACGTTCTTCACAAGATTGTTGGCCTCACCCGGTATTCTTTTAGGGTTGGAAGACCTGTTGGTTTCAAGTGCTCTTCTTTACGCCGAGAGGTCCAAGATGTATCAGTGGCTAGTCCATGGCTGGTGTTTTATATTTTCCTCTGACGACCGAGTACCCTTCCTCTGCGTTTCTCGGACTTGGCCCTCATAAAGTTTTGTTGGTGATGTCCATTGATGTTGATTGTCCATTGAGGGTAAAATGCTCGCAGAAACGGGACCGCCAACTAGCTTGGAAGATCTCCTCAACATCTGGATCTTTCAGTTTGTCCACGTTCAAATTTGATACGGTGTTGCAGCTGTTTTTTTTCTTCAAGCTTCAATTTTGAATAACCAAGCAGCACAAGGGCGTGGGTTCGTCTGCCTAGCCAGCTTCCAGGGTAGGTTCTTTGGGGGGGTTGTTCTGGCTCTGTATGCTGCTGGATTTTGAACGCCGTGGGTGTTAAGAGGATAAAATCAATTTGGTTATGGATCTTTGCTTGCCGTTTGGGCGCGTTGGCCAGGTTGTTCCTTTGACTGCTTGTGGGGTATAGGGTGATTGGCCCAGGTAAGTTCTGTGGGTGCAGGCAACTCCCGCAGGATACGTCAGTCCCGCTGTCGTTGGTCTCAAGTCCAGTTCCCAAACAGAAACTCAGTGCAAAGAGAAACGTGAACTGTGTTTTACCGGCCCACGGTGTAAGAGTCAGGATCCTACTTTGGCGTTAAAATTCTCCCTTGAATGATGATGAAGGTCTGTATCTTGGGTTATCTTCATACAAGTCTCATCACGATCTTCGATAAAAATTCCATGACTACTTCTTTCATCAAATAACTGCATGGGTCAGATGAGATAGTGCATAGAATTGTATATATGAGATAGGTGTTCTTGGGCTTTTGGGTGTTGGCCGTGGTGGCCGAACACCCCTGAAATATGCTGATAATACTCCCTGCTGAAAAAAGCCGTGTACAGCGTGATATGCGACCCCCTACTTCCTTTCGTGAAATAAATATGCCACTCCTAGTTGGATGGATGTTTTCTCTTGACCACAGTAACCAGATCATTGTTGCCGTCTGTCAAAGATCATAGTCTCACAGTCTCACTCATAAATCCAGTCCATCGGAACTCACTTCTCCTAGTCCTGACCACCTGGTGAGGGATACAGTGTTTGCTGAAAAATTTTAAAATTTCAAACCTACCAAATTTGTTCAAAATCACATGAGTTTTGAGTCAGAGGCCAGTCTTTCACAAAAGGGGTTTTTATTTCTGTGGATGCCTTAGTACGCGCGGTGTGAATATAAAGAGTCACATAGAAAAACAGAAGGAAAAAGAGTGATTTTTTAATACCGGTGTGCAGCCTATACACTTCTGTGCCTGTGGTGAGTTTGTGTCAAAGCCTTCGGGGTTGGAGGTTCGCGGGAGAAGATCCTTGGAGGGACGTCTGTTCATCCCTACCCCGCGTGGGCGTCTCGCTCAGTCTGGCTCCATCACGACTGAGCCATCACTGTCGTCATTAGGGGGCTCACTACGTGGTGTCCTGCGAAAAAGTTAGCTCGGAACACGCGCTACTGGACACCACCGAAGTGACCCAGCAGCAATGCGGGGCCCCTCTGGCTGGTGGCCCTAAAAACACCTATCTTTAATGAGCTCCCCGTGGACTTCTGACTTATATGGGAACAGGACCTCAGATGTGAATGATGTTGATTGATATGGGTATGATGATGATGATGATGGTGGGTGGTGGTGGTGGTGGTGGAGGTTGGTGGTGGTGGGTGGGTGGTGGTGGTGTGGTGGTGGTGGTGGTGATGATGATGTAGATGATGATGATGATGATGAATGATGATGATGATGATGATGATGATGATGATGATAAGAGGAGACGAGGACAGGGAACACTGAGTGATGATGAGTTTACGAAGACGAAGACTCGACGACAATGATGATGACACGACGACGATGACGATAGTGGTGGTGGTGGTGGGTGGTGGGTGGTGGTGGTGGTGGGTGGTGGTGGTGGGGGGTGGTGATGGTGGGAGTGTGGTGGTGGGGGTGGGTGGGTGTGGGGGTGGTGGGGTAGGTGTGGTGGTGGTGGTGTGTGGTGGGGGTGGTGGTGGTGTGTGGTGGGGGTGATGTGGTCGTGGTGGAGGTGTGGATATGATGCTGATGATGATGAGATGATGAATGATGATGATATGATGATGATGATGGGTGGTGGAGTGTGTGGTGGTTGGTGTTGGTGGTGGTGGTGGTGGTGGTGGTGGTAGTGATGCTTGATGATGAAGATAAGATGATGATGGTGGAGTGGTGGTGTGGTGGTGGTAGGTGGTGGTGGTGTTGTGTGGTGGTGGTGGTGGTGGTGGTGAGGTGGTGGTGGTGGTTGTCGTGTGATGATTGGTCGGGTGGTGGGGTGGATGATATGAGAGATATGATGATGATGATGATGATGATGATGATGATGGTGGTTTGGTGGTGGTGGTGGTGGTGGTGGTGGTGGTGGTGGTGGTGGTGGTGGTGGTGGTGGTGATGGTGGTGATGGTGGTGGTGGTGTGGTGGTGGTGTGGTGGGTGGTGGTGGTGGTGGTGGTGGTGTGGTGGTGGTGGTGATGATGATGATGATGATGATGATGGTGATGATGATGATGATGATGAGATGATTATGGTGGTTGGTGGTGTGGTGGTGGTGGTGGTGGTGGTGGTGGTGTGTGGTGGGTGGTGGTGGTGGTGGTGATGATGATGATGATTGTGGTGGTGGTGGTGGTGTGGTGGTAATGGTGGTGGTGGTGGTGTGGTGGTGGTGGTGGTGGTGGTGGTGTGGTGGTGTTATGTGATGATGATGATGATGATGATGATGATGATGATGATGTGTGGTGGTGGTGGTGGTGGTGGTGGGTGGTGGTGGTGGTGGTGGTGGTTGTGTGGTGTGGTGGTGGGTGGTGGTGGTGGTGGTGGTGGTGGTGGTGGTGTGGTGGTGGGGTGGTGGTTGTGGTGGTGATTGTGGTGGTGATGATGATGACGATTGTGGTGGTGGTGGTGGTGGTGTGGTGGTGGTGGTGGTGGTGGTGGTGTGGTGGTGGTGTGGTGGAGGTGGTGGTATGATGATGGATGATGATGATGATGATGATGATGATGAGATGATGATGATGAGATGATGATGATGATGATGATGATGATGGTGGTGGTGGTGGGTGGTGGTGTGTGGTGGTGTCGTCGTCGTCGTCGTCGTCGTCGTCATATGATCATGATGATGATGATGGTAGTGGTGGTGTGGTGGTGGTGGTGGTGGTGTGGTGGTGGTGGTGGTGGTGTGGTGGTGGTGGTGGTGGTGGTGGTGTGCGGCGGCGGCGGCGGTGGTGGTGGGGGTGATGGTAATGGTGACGACGACGACGACGATGATGACGACGATCATGATCATGATGATGATGATATGCTCATGACAATAACGACAACAACAACAACAACAACGACGACGATAACAACAACAACGACGACGACAACGACGACGACGATGATGATGATGATGATGACAGCGTCCTCTATAAAAAAAAAAACACCGTTCTTGCCATCTCACCCTGTGCAGCAGGCGCCACAGGCACGAGAGTGGTGGTCATACCGCAGAAGAAGAAGAGCGGAGGGAGGTGTCGGTACATCAGGGCTCTCTCCTCCCCCTCCAGGGGTCTCTCAGCTGCCCTCAACCTCTCCACCTTTGCCGGAGCCCCTATCTCTGTGTTCTAAGCCACACAGCAACACAACTCAAGTCATACATTTTGCCGCGTGAAGTCTGTTCTTGGGCGTTGGTTTAAAAAAGAGAGGGGCGGGGATGGGGAATGAAGACAACTAGCTACATTGTGCGAGGTTAGGATCGAACAAACCAACCAGCCAGCCAGTCGTCCATTCATCCACCAACCCACCATCCATCCATTCGTCCGTCAGTCCAGCCACCCAACTATTCAACCATTCAACCAACCAACCATCCAATCAACCAGCTAAACAACCAGTCAACCAATCAGCTAACCGACCAGCCATCTATCCCACCAACCAGCCATCTATCCCACCAACCAGTTATCTATCCCACCAACCAGCCATCTATCCCACCAACCAGCCATCCAACCAACCAGCCATTCAACCAACCAACCATCAACCAGCCAACCAACCAACCAACCATTCAATCACTCAACCAACCAACCATCTCTCCCACCAACCAGCCATCCAAACCAACCAACCAACCATTCAACCAACCAACCATCACCAGCCAACCAACCATTCAATCACTCAACCAACCAACCATCTCTCCACCAACCAGCCAGCCAACCAACCAACCAACCAACCATTCAACCAATTAACCAAACAACCAACCATTAAATCACTCAACCAAACAACCAACCATCTATCCCACCAACCAGCCAACCATTCCACCAACCAACCATTCAACCAACCAACCATTCCACCAACCATCCATTCAACCAACCAACCATTCAACCAACCAACCATTCCACCAACCAATCATTCAACCAACCAACCATTCCACCAACCAACCATTCAACCAACCAACCAACTATTCAACCAGCCAACCATTCAACCAACCAACCATTCAACCAACCAACCATTCAACCAACCAAACAACCAACCATTCAATCACTCAACCAACCAACAAACCATCTATCCCACCAACCTACCATTTAACCACTCAACCAGCCAACCAGCCAACCAACCAATCAACCAACCATCTACCCTTCCAATCAGCCAACCAACCATTCAACCAACTATCTACCCCTCCAACCAGCCAGTCGACCAACCATCTATCCCACCAATCAGCCAACCAACCAATCAGCCAAACATCTACCCCTCCAACTAACCAACCATTCAACCAACCAACCATCCATCCATCCAACCAACCATCCATCCATCCAACCAACCAACCAAGCAATACTCCAAGCATCCAACCATCTATCCAACCAGCCAGTTAGCCAGTTAGCCAGCCAGTTAGCCAGCCAGCCAGCCAGCCGGGCACGCACGCATGCATGCAGGCAGACAGGCAGGCAGGCAGGAAGGTATGACTACTGTACATTTCTGGCGGTCAGTTGCTCCATGGCTTCAGCGAAGGTGATGTTGGAGTCTGGAAGAATGTAGCACTCTCTGGAACCGGCTCTGGGAAAAGTAGACCTTGGTTTGACGATTCTCATCTACACACACACAGACGCACAGACGCACATACGCACACGCGTAGGTGCACGCAAGCATACATGCGCACACGCGCGCGCGCACACACACACACACACACACACACACACACACATATATAATCACAGTTGATATCTATCAAGCAGATATCATCAAATATGTGTATGAATGTTTTAAGAAAAGAGAAAATGAGAAGTAAAATGCAACATGCTTTAGTGTACATCAATTTGAGCCAAAGAGATGATTATAACTGATGTTTGCTTGTTTTGTTGTTGTGTCAAATAAGTCTACTTGACTTAAATGGCAATAAAATATTCTGAATCTGAATCTGAATCTGCATCACACACACACATACAAGATGCAAGATTTAATTCCTTTCACCCCTTTTAGAGTATGGAGGATTACAAACGAATTCAACAGGAGAATAAACCTAACAGCAATACACCTTTTAAAAAAAATATCAATACTAACACACACACTCATACACACACCAACGCTCGCACGCACGCACATACACGCACACACACACACGCACGCACGTACGCACAAACACGCACACACACACACACAACACACACACACACACACACACACACACACACACGAACGGATCGGATGAAAAACATTTACAAAACCGCATACACAGAGGGACTAGGTTTAAAAGGAAAAAAAGGTACATGAGTGCTTATTGCATCATCCTCGAAATAAAGAATAAAATAATTTTTTAATAAATAAATACACATGCAAACACCTCTCTCTCTCTCTCTCTCTCTCTCTTCTCTCTCTCTCTCTCTCTCTCTTCTCTCTCTCTCTCTATCTATCTATCTATCTCTCTCTCTCTCTCTCTCTCTCTCTCTCTCTCTCTCTCTCTCTCTCTCGCTCTCTCAAACATTCAAGACAGACGGGGACGGGATAGCCTAGTGGTTAGAACATTGCGCTCGCAATCTGACGACCCGGGTTCGATTCCCGTTCAAGGGGGATATTTTCCCCTGGAGTTAACATCAGTGCAGACTCCACTCTCACCCAAAGTCCTTCGAATGAGACTATAAACCGAGGCCCCGTGTGCCAACGCACGCAGAACATCTTGCGCACACGTTAAATCCTGTTCCGCTTATCGTAAGAGTAGGCCATTGTCAGCCGGTGGGAACAGATGAAAGAATTTACAAAACCGCATGTACAAGGGAACTGGAGGTATTTTTAATAATAAAAAAGCACATAAGTGCTTATACCATTATCCTCGATATAAAAGATCAAAATAAAATTTGAATTAATAAAAAATAATTAAAAAATTCAATCCTTCAACTCCCCGACCGACTCAAGAGAAATAACTCACCGTAGCGTTTTCGCTAAAGACGTACAGAGTAGCCGCCCCGGTGAAATCAACCTCACGCAGTCTCCTGTCGAAAGACAAGACGGTGACCACAGAGGTGCCGTTGTCGCGATGACGACGCGCGATGCCGCGCTCCCAGACTTGAACCCCTGCCACAGTCCTGTTCCAGTCCGCCACGTCAGCCGGCGTAGGTATCGGAGATGGCAGACCCGCGGGAGTTTGAGTTCGATCCCCGTCATCGACGAGTGTGAGGCGTTGCTTTAACCGTCGCTGTAGATCCCTGAAAAGGCCTCTGTAGCGTCCACCTCTTTCCCCTGGGGATGTAGGAGGAGGAGAAGGAGAAGAAGGAGGAGGAGGAGGAGGGGGTAGTGGAAGGAGCTGTTGGGATCCTTCTGGAAAGGAAAGAGTTCGTAAGTGGTGTTGAGAGGTTGGGGGGTGTTGGGAGGTAGGTGGGAGGTTGGGTTCGGGGTGGGGAGGTGGGGGGGGTGGAAGGGGGGTTGGGGGGGGGGGGGGTGATGGGATATGGAGAAGAATGATGACGACGTGGCATAAAAAATGCTGGATTTCTAGCAAAGGTTGTTTTTTTTAGGATGATGGGCAGACGTGAGTGAGTAATTGGCTGTGTGAGGAATAGTGATTTAGAAAGAAAAAAAAGGTATTTATTTATTTATTCTTTTATATCGAGGATAATTGAATAAGCACTTATGTGCTTTTTTTACATTCAGTCCCCATGTGTATGCGGATTTGTGAATTCTGTCATCTGTTCCCACCGGCACACAATGGCCTACTCTTACGAAAAGCGGACCAGGATTTAACGTGTGCGCAAGATGTTCTGCGTGCGTTCGCACACAGGGCCTCGGTTTATAGTCTCATCCGGGGGAATCGAACCCGGGTCGTCAGATTGCGAACGCAATATTCTGACCAGGAAAGGGGGGGGGGGTATGTTGAAAATTAAAAAATGAGTCGTATAGTAAGAAAAAAATGCAGGAATGAAAAACAATGAATGAATACCTCTGAACATATGAATAAACAAAGAGATAGCGAGTAATTATATTAAAAAACACAGCTAGCAAGCTACCTTGTATCTACTAAATAAATGTAATAAAACAACGGCCAAGATGTCTGCCTACCTACCGACAAAGTAATTAAGTAACTAACTTACCAACCAACTATTTAACTAAATAAATTATAACCAACCAACCAGCCAACTAGCTAACTAACTTACTACTTAGCTAACAAGCTTATCAACAAACAAACTTAACAGCTAACTTAATCAACGAACTAACGAACGAACAAACGAACGAATAAACAAGCTAACTAGTTAGAAAATTAAACGACTAAGTAATTAAGTGACGAAGTAACTAATTAACTAACTAACTAGCCAACTAGCTAACCAGCTAACTAGCAAAATAAGTAAATATTTAACTAACTAACTAACTAATCCCCTCACCAACACCGCATAATGTCTATAGCTAGCAGGCTCGGTTAACACTGGGTTATATTACAATAGGAAGCATAGAGTACAGCACCTGTCAGATTAGTCTCAAAGCACACGTACGTAACTACCATAACAGCATCATTGCATCACCTTCTTCACCCGTAATCATCATACAATGAAACAAAATTGTTTCTGGTTAATATTTTGATGGTCCCTGGTTGCTCTGGTCTCGTGGTCATCTCAGTTTCGGTTTCCTCAACCCACTTCTGTGCCTGTGGTGAGTTTGTGTGAAAGCTTTCGGGGTTAGCTGTTCACGAGAGAAGGTCGTTGGAGGGGATGTTGTGGTAGTCACCACCACCTTGGGTGGGCGTCTCACTCAGTCTGGCTCCGCGATTAAGCTAAATTACTGTCGTCAGAAAGGGGTTCCGTAGGTGGTGTTCTGTGTACGTCAGCTCAGAACAGGCACCACTGAACACCACCAAAGCTAAATACAGCAGCAGTGCAGGGCCCCTCTGGCTGGTGGCCCCTCGGTGGCCTGACATTGTTAGGCTTCATGTGGACTTCCGACCCTGAGGATGTGACATAAAGAATCTGGGTATGTCTGTGGCGGGGAGATTGAAATGAGCGGCGTGGGAACAGCAGGACAGGAACGTCACAGAAGATGAGGCAGCAAAAACAAAACAGAATTTTTTTTAAAATTTGCAAAAGGAATAAGAGTGGAGATGGAAAATTAAAAAGTGACTGAATGAAGCAATAGTTCTTACCTTCGATTATTTCTCCTCCTCCTCCTCCTCTTCCTTCTCCTCCTCTTCTTTCTCCTCCTCTTCCTTCTCCTCCTCCTCCTCCTCCTCTTCCATCTCCTCCTCTTCTTTCTCCTCCTCTTCCTTCTTCACCTCCTCCTCCTCCTCCTCCTCCTCCTTCTCCTACTCCCATTCCATCCGTCTCCTGCCACATAATTTTTTTTAAGTAACAGTTACTTTACATGTAATGTACCATGCATGCATGAGCACATGCCTACTAAATCTTCTTTTTAAATTCACACACACGCACACATACACACACACACACAATGCATGGGAACGGATGACAATACCTACAAAACTGCATACACACGGGGACTGGATGAAAAAAGTACACGATGCTTATTCTATTATCCTCGAAATAAAAGAACAACATAAAATATAAGAATAAAATAAAATAGAATACACACACACACACACACACACGCGCGCGCGCGCGATTCAAGATTCAAGATTCAAGATGTAGTTAGCCTGTGGTCCCAATTGGTGCATGAAGGATTTCATGAAACAAGTAATAACTTTAACGTATTGACAAAAACGTCTTTAACACTAGATGTGACAAAATATGAATGTAATCAACTCCTTTTACAATGCCATGCAACTTGACTCTTGATTATTAATTCAGTCTATTTTTGACAAAGTCTGACAAGACCTTCTTTGTCGTCGTCAAACGCTCAGACAGCAGCTATTGTGTGTCTGTCATAATTATTAAAAGAAAATGCGTTGCGCTGCCGTTAGGCGCCTGACAAGTCGGGCCCAGCAAATCCGACTTCGCCGTGAAAAAGCCACTCTAACAAGGAAACAACTACACAGGAAAAGAAAAAAAAGTAATAATAGGTGGCGCTACTCTTGTGGCGACACGCTCTCCTTAGGGGGAGCATCCCGAATTTCACGCAGAGAAATGTGTCGTGATTTAAAGTGGTATACAATACAAGAGGGGACAGGATAGCTCAGTGGTCGGAGCACTCGCTTTCCCCCAGCCAAGTTAAGCAGCGTCGAGCGTGGTTACCAGTTGGATGGGTGACCGTTTGCACGCCTTGGCTTCAGTACAGTTCCCCCAGTTCACCCAGCTGTAAATGGGTACCTGCCCTCTTTAGGGTCAGGGAAGGTAAAGCAGCGAGGGAGAGGAGATGGGCGCCGCCCTCAATATGCTGGCCCTAGAGAAGTGAGGTCTCTGACGCCTCGCTCCCCTACGACCTTATAGGTTATGGGACTCCTTTACCTTTTTTTTTTACAATACAATACACTGACAAATTAGATCGTTGTGTAAGGCTAGACGTATCGAATGTAGCAGCTACCTCAAAGGTTTGTGTATATTCAAAAGCTTCGCAGGGTAGGAGGAGAGTGTTGTTTGGGATTTTGTTGTTTCGTTTTGGCAAAGTTCCTTCCTGTAAATTCGTTTAGTGTTGCACAGTGCATGCGCAACAAGCTGAGAGAGAGAGAGAGATCGAGAGAGAGGAGAGAGAGAGAGAGAGAGAGAGAGAGAGAGAGAGAGAGAGAGGAGAGAGAGAGAAGAGAGAGAGAGCAAGCAAAGACAGATTAGCTTATTGCCATTGACATTACAGTCCTATTTGCAAGGAGCACAAAATGAACTCCTGTATTCGAGACATTACATGACACAGGAGGGGAGGGGGGCAAATAATCATCATCATTAATTAAGAAAGAATATCGAAACAAACGAAAATAAATGAAACAAAAAATTCGGGGGGGGGGGGGGGGGGGGGGGGGGGGATGGTCACAGTTCAAATGTCAAAAACAGAGACAAATAGACAGACAGAGGCAGAAAATAAGATGAACACATCCATGATGATGATCATGATCATGATCATGATCATGATGATTGCACAACATTCCCAACAACCGTCGTCATCATCATCATCATCATCATCATCACCACCACGACCACCACGACTATCATCATCACCATCATCATCATCATCATCACCATTGTCATCACACAAACTTACCGCTTGTGAACGGACTTGAAAGAAACAACTTTGAACAACGACCAGGAAAATCAAACAGATTGTCACTTTCATCTTCATCGAAGGCAACAGACCTTTAGTTATGGTGATACAACCAACAACAAAAATACTGACTACTATTATTATTATTATTATTCTAACTTTTTCTTGCCGTCTTTTCTAGCAGTCACACACACTGCAACTAACCAGAGGCTTATATACTACGTACAATTATATATATACGCGTTCTGTTAGTTTTCACCTTGACGTTCCTGTAATGTCTCGTGTTGTGTGTGTGTGT
>CM054157.1:17457558-17462558 GCA_028751875.1 Rapana venosa
TTTTTCGAGGTCTTTTGTCGGCGTCCGCATTCCAATCCGTACAGAAGGATGGACCATATGTAGGGCTTTCAGCGTGTTGTTTTTGGGTTTGCTGAGTCTTATATTTCTGGTTGGTAAAGATGGGCTTCATCTTGGTGAATTGTGTCTTTAGACAAAGCGATTCACTTCTTTTATTTTTTGGTGTCGCATCTGGCTCTGGAGTTATTGTGAAGCTCAAGTATTTAAAGGGGGCAAACTTGTTTATTCTTTCCCCTTTGCATAAAATGTTACATACAGGCATATCTGACTGTTTTGTAAATTACCATGCACTCAGTCTTCTTTGCATTCAGTTGGAGTCCTTTGTTTTCACTTTCGATTGTGACTTTTGTAAGGTTTTTTGTAGTTTTTCCTCCGATCAGCAATTTGCACTGTGTCTCCGCATATCTTAGATTGTTTATGTTGTGACCTCCTACTTTGACCCTTCATGCTGCTCTATGTTCCGTGAAATCATTTCGCTGTAGTTATTGAAGAGGTCTGGAGAAAAAACGCAGCCCTGCCTCACCCCCCTACAGATCGGTTTTTACTCAACTGCAGTCATTTTTAAAACTCTTTTTGGGCAGCTTCTTGTTCCCAGTACAAGTTTCGATCACTCTAAGATCTTTTCCATCAAAAGTAATGTCTTAGTAAAATGTCGAACAGATCGGAATGTTCTTCTTTGTCAAATGCCTTGGGAATAGTCAATGAAGCAGAGGTACAAGTCCTTTGTCCCTCAATCGCCTTTTCCAGAGGGTCCTCAGGGCAAAGATGGCATTTCTGGTACCTTTTCTGCCATAAACCAATTGGGTTTCAGATATTCAGGTAGGATTTTTTTCTCTTTTGTTCATCAGCACTCGTAACATGACTTTTGTGAGGTGGCTCATAAGACTTATTGTGCGGTGCTGATCGAATTCAAACTGTGCCTGGTGTTTTTGGGTTTGTGCAATGTACACCGACTTTTTGAGGTCTGTTGGAATTTCACCTGTAGCATGGATAGTTTTTGAGAAGTTTTGTTACTTCTTTGATTCCAAATCGCCTAGAGCGGTTAGTATTTCGGATGGAATGTCATCGGGTTTCCCGCGACCTTGCCCTTTTTCATCTTTTTTAGAGCCTTTTGAACTTCCTCCTCAAGAATATGGGGGGCCTTCATCTTCATTTCTGATGATAGGTGGTGGGCCTCTGTCATCGTGATACAACTCTGTGATGTATTCTGACCACCTGTTGAGGATGTCCTCCTTTTCCATAAGAATGTCTCCATCTCTTGATCGTAGGCACCCTGTTTTTGCTGACACTTTTTTCCCTTTTGACCTCTTTTATCTTTTTGGGTATTTGTTTTGCTATTTATTCCGGTGTTGGCTTCAATTTCCCCATACTGTGTGTTTTAAACCAATGTTCCTTTGCTTCATTTTCACCTCTTTTTCACTTGTTTGTCTAGTTCTCTGTATTTCTGTTCGTCTGCTTTTGCTTTTCTTCTCTCTTTCATTAGGCCTAGAATTTCTGGGGTCATCCATTTTTTTGTCTTCCTTTCGTTTTGTGACAGGAATGTGTTCTTTTGCAGATTCTAACATGCTCTCTTTCAACATCTGCCACCTTTCCTCTTCCGTGGTCAATTGCTCTAGTGCACTGAATTTGTTTTTGACGCTGATGCTATACTTATTCATCATTTCATCACTTTCTAATATGTTGATTTGTAGCTTTGGTGCTGTTTTTGCTCTCTTTAGCCGTTTTAGCTCAAGCTTCATTGTACCAACCACAGGCACATGGTCACTGCCACAATCTGCTCCATGCATGGATTTGCATGATGTTATCGAGTTTCAAAAGCAAAAACTTATGGGGGAAAAAAGTATCTGAATCTATCCTTTAACCATGTTATGGAATCCATGCCACGATGACTATTTTATTTGTTTGCTTGGCAAGATTTAGCAGTACAAACAATTTAATGCATTCTTATTCTTCCTTTTATCATTATCATTATTATTATGATTATAAACTAAGTTATCAAAATATGTCATTATGTGTTTTGTGCCCAGTCCCCTTCCCGCTGCCCCCTTGTAAATGGACATCCTGGTTATTACAATAAACTTTTGTCATTGTCGTTCTCTCCCTCTTTCTCTCTCTCTCCTCTCTCCCCTCTCTCTCTCTCTCTCTCTTCTCTCTCCTCTCTGTCTCCCCCTCTCTCTCTCTCTCTTTTCTCTCTCTCTCTCTCTTCTCTCTCTCTTCTCTCCCTCCCTTTGTGAGATACAGACAGACAGACAGACAGACAGACGGACGAACAGACAGGACAGTAGCATACCTACACAACCCTACCTACGTTTCTACAATCCTACAAGTGTAAGTCTATGCTTAATCCTCGGAGTCCGAAGCTAGCGTAAATCAGTGTACTACCCTGTGACTTGTTCTCCTATCTGAACATAAATCAATGTCACACACACACATACACACACATGTACGCATGCACATACACACACTACATACTACACACTACACACACACATGCGCGCGCGCACACACATGCGCATCTACACTCGCACACGCCCTTGTAAGCATGCATGTTCGCACACACAAACACATACGCACATGCTCGCACACATACGCACACATGCACACACACGCACTACACACACGCACTACACATGCGCGCGCGCGTATGACACACACATACACATGCACACACGCATATACGCACGCACACACGCACGCATTTTTATATGGAAATATATAGAAAGAGATATTCAGAGAGAGATATATATATAGATGTATTTATTTATAAGGGTATTACCACATACACATCCGCATACACACACACACTCACATACATCACACACACATCATACACATACACACACACACTCACACACACACACACTCACACACACACACACACTCATACACACACACACATCATCAACACACACACATACACACACACATACACACATACACACACACATACACACACACACATACACACACACTCATTACACACACACACACACACACACACACACACACACACACACACACACACACACACACACCACGCTCGCGCGCCCGTGCCCTCAGGTACGCTCAAACTCGCGCGCGCATGCACATCTTGCGCACACATTAAATTCTGTTCCGCTTTTCGAAAGAGTAGGCCATTGTTTGCCGGTGGGAACAGATGACAGAATTTACAAAACCGCATACACACGGGAACTGGATGTAAAAAAAAAAGGCTCATGAGTGCTTATTCCATTATCCTAGATATAAAAGAATAAAATAAATAAATACAAAATAAACGCATATAAGCATGCATGTTTGCATGCACAAACACATGCATACATGCTCGCACACATACGCACACATGCACACACACACACGCACTACATACACACGCACTACACACACTCGCGCGCGCGCATGACAACACACACACACACACACACACTTCATGCACACACGTATATACGCACGCACACACGCACGCATTTTTATATAGAAATATATAGAAAGAGATATACAGAGAGATATATATATATATACATATATGTATTTATGTATAAGGGTATGTACCACACACACACGCGCGCGCACACACACTCACTCGCGCGCGCGCGCACTTAAGTACGCACAAACACACGCGCGCGTGCGCCAGTGTAGCTTACTTACCTACCTACTTGTCTTGTGTTGTATTGTACTGTTATTAGTGTATTATATTGTTATGTATGGTATCTATTGCATTGTATTGCATTGTACTGCACTGCATTGAATTGTATTGCATTGTATTGTGTTGTATTGCATTGAATTGTATTGCATTGAATTTTATTGCATTGTATTGTGTTGTATCGTATTGTATTGCATTGCATTGCATTGTATTGTAGTTATCGTATTGCAATGTCTTGTATTGCATTATATTGTATTGCATTGTGTTGTAGTTATCGTATTGTATTGCATTTTAGTTATTGTATTGTATAGCATTGTGTTGTATTGTGTTGCATTGTATTTAAATATATTGCATTGTATTGCATTGTACTGTATTGCATTGTATTGCATTGTATTGTATTCCATTGTATTGCATTGCATTGTAGTTATTACATTGTATTGTATTGCATTATATTGTATTCCAGTGTATTGTATTGCATTCCATTCCACTGCATTGTAGTTATCGTATCGCATTGTATTGTATCACATTGTACAGTATTGCATCGTATTGTATTGTCTTGTACAGTATTGTATCGCATTGTACGCTCCTTTGCAGCCACAGCAAGATGAAGTTTTCCCCTAAATAAAACTCGAGGCAGCTCTCCCTGGGAAAGAGAGCGCATCGCTCGCTACAAAAGCTCTGCACGCCATCCAGCTCTTCCTTTTCCTTTTCTTCTTTTTCCTCCCAAATTCTTCTTTTCTTGTCCTTTACGTATGCTCTATGCTGTGATCCATTTATGGGCTTCATCAGTCCTACTTCTCCTTGTTTTGGCAAGGGTTGGCTTTCCATGTCAGGTGGATTCTCAGCTCACTGTGCATGCTTTCTCAGCGTCTGTTTGGGCGCCCTCCTCTTTACTTGCGGGTTCACTGCCTTGTACGTTGTATGTATTAGCACCTTGCGTAGGGTGCGATCCCACACTTGCCCTTACTGGCACTCTAGGCCTGTGGAGTACGCCATCCACGGTTCGGACATGCGCGAACCATCTATTTTTGCTTTTACGTCTTTTTCCTCCCAAAACTAATTTCCACTAACTTGTCTACATACATGTCCTGTGTGATTTCAGTTGTGCGGCGAGTTACCCCTTGGTCAATCCACACAACGGTCAGTGGACTTAACAGTGGCACGACTGCGCTTTCATTAAACTGGCCCGAAAGAAAGTTGAGGGAAAGTTGCATGCGTGTAAACGATTTGAGTGCAAGCGCTTCCATTTTTTTTTTTTACAAGATTCGGAGCTATATGAATTTCGTTTAGTAGTAGTAGTAGTAGTAGTAGTAGTGTAGGAGGGTAGGAGGAGGAGGAGGAG
>CM054157.1:17465058-17467558 GCA_028751875.1 Rapana venosa
CGTCGTCGTCATCGTCGAACGCTCAGACTGCAACTATTGTAGTCTGTCATATGAGCGAAAACTCCGTTGAGCTGCCGTTAAGCGCCTGACAAGTCAGGCCCAGCACATCCGACTTCGGCATGGGAGAGAATTGTTATCTTTTAAGTCTTTCTTGGGAGAAAAAATGGCAGAAGAATGGACCAAGACAGCAGAAAATAGACAAGAAGGCTGTGACAGGAAGAAGAAGAAAAAAAAAAGGACATGGCAGATATAAAGAGAGGGATAGAAAAGACGGAATTCCTAGCGCAGATTTCCAGAAGGTGAAGATGTTATTTATACTGACCATGGGGGGTGGGGGGGAGGGGGGTGCGGAGCACATAAGTGCTTGTCTATTATCTTCGAAATAAGAATGATGGCGTGTCTTGCCTTGCCTAGTTCGATGTATGAATTAGGCAACTTATACAAAAAGTTGAACACTCTTGGTAAAAGGCTGTCAGTCACGGCAGAATTTTCTCTGCGTGAAATTCGGGCTGCTCTCTCTCCTCCAAGGAAAGCGCATCGCCACAAGAGCAGCGCCACCAGCAGAAGTTGTCGGCGAGTAGTTCTCCATAGCTTCTTTGCTTGGGTTTCCCAGCGCTGTCCATTTTGTTGGTTTTGTTGTTCTTGGTGGTGGTGGTGGTGGTGGTGGTGGTGGTGGTGGTGGTGGTGGTGGTGGTTGGGTGGTGGTGGTGGTGGTGGTGGTGGTGGTGGTGGTGGTGGTGGTGGTGGTGGTGGTGGTGGTGGTGGTGGTGGTGGTGGTGGTGGTGGTGGTGGTGGTGGTGGTGGTGGTGGTGGTGGATGGTGGTGGTGGTGGTGGTGCTAGGGGTGGTGGTGGTGGTGGTGGTGGTGGTGGTGTGGGGTGGTGGTGGGGTGGTGGTGGTGTGGTGGTGGTGGTGGTGGTGGTGGGTGGTGGTGGTGGTGGTGGTGGTGGTGGATTGGTGGTGGTGGTGGTGTGGTGGGTGGTGGTGGTGGTGGTGGTGGGTGGTGGTGTGGTGGTGGTGGTGGTGGTGTGGGGTGGTGGTGGTGGTGGTGGTGGTGGTGGTGGTGGTGGTGGTGGTGGTGGTGGTGGTGGTGGTGGTGGTGGTTGGGGTGGGGTGGTGGTGGTGGTGGTGGTGGTGGGTGGGGCTGGGGTTGGTGGTGGTGGTGGTGGTGGTGGTGGTGGTGGTGGTGGTGGTGGTGGTGGTGGTGGTGGAGCTGGGGGCTGGGGGTGGTGGTGGTGTGGTGGTGGTGGTGGTGGTGGTGGTGGTGGTGTGGTGGTGGTGGTGGTGGTGGTGGTGGTGGTGGGTGGTGGTGGTGTGTGGTTGGTGGTGGTGGTGGTGGTGGTGGTGGTGGTGTGGTGCAGTAAAGTCGTGGGTGGGTAGTGGATGACTCGGTGATGGGAGGGGGTGTATGTGGGTGTAGGTTGATTTTGTGGGTGGGGGTGTGAGGGCGACAGAGAGAAAGAGAGAGACAGAGAGAGAAACAGACAGAGACAGACAAGGAGAGAGAGAGAGAGAGAGAGAGAGAGAGAGAGAGAGAGAGAGAGAGAGAGAGAGAGAGAGAAGAGAGAGAGAGAGAGAGAGAGAGAGAGAGAGAGAGAGAGAGAGAGAGAGAGAGAGAGAGAAGAGAGAGAGAGAGAGAGAGATGAACATTTCTTATCTCAGCAACGAGAGTGAACAGTAAATTTACATACAGTCCCCGCGTGCATGTATACGTGGGGGGGGGTAAAATATTGCCATCCTGAAGGACTGACTACCCATGAACAGACAGACAACATACAAAGCGAACATTTTACTTTGACAGACACAGTAGCCGACTGGTTAAAACCGTTTGATATCATGTGTGTCTGTCCAGTTGCGGGTTCAAATCTCAGCAACGATGTCTGGTGAATAAAGGGTGAAGGATTTTTTTTTAGGTCTCCAGGGCCAACTTAAAGCGCAGACCTGCCAGTGCCTCTTTTTCCGTTGTGTTTAGACACATGCAGAAGATCAAATTTGCACGTTAAAGATCCCGAAATTCATATCAGCGTGCGATGGGTTATAGAAACCCGATCATACCCAGCATGCAGCCTGTACCCCCAAAAAATGAGCTCCTCTGAAGTCGGAATGTGTCGGCTGAGGCCAGCGGGTAGACCTCTTGTAGAGAGAGTTATATTCATTTTATTTATATTTTATTTTTTTCATATCGAGGATAATGGAATAAGCACTTACGCGCTTTTTTACATCCAGTCCCCGTGTGTATGCGGTTTTGTAAATTCTGTCACATGTTCCCACCGGCACACAATGGCCTACTCTTACGAAAAGCGGAACAGGATTTAACGTGTGCGCAAGATGTTCTGCGTGCGTTCGCACACGGGGCCTCGGTTTATAGTCTCATCCGAAGGACTTTTGGGGAGAGTGGAGTCGGCACTGATGTTAACTCCAGGGGTACAAGTACAGGAGAAGACCAGGCACTACGCATCCTACCCAATAAGGGAACGAGGAGAAAGAGAGAGAGAGAGAAA
>CM054157.1:17472558-17485058 GCA_028751875.1 Rapana venosa
AAATTGGCATCTGTTCCCACCGGCACACAATGGCCTACTCTTACGAAAAGCGGAACAAGATTTTAACGTGTGCGCAAGATGTTCTGCGTGCGTTGACACACGGGGCCTCGGTTTATAGTCTCTTCCGAAGAACTTTTGGGGAGAGCGGAGTCTGCACTGATGTTAACTCCAGGGGAAAATATCCCCTTGAACGGGAATCGAACCCGGGTTGTCAGATTGCGAGCGCAATGTTCTAACAACTAGGCTATCCCAAGTTAAAGTTAAAGAATTCTACGATCTCTTTGATCAACATCTGCGCACTCAGACGGGTCAATGACCTTTTTCATACGCACGAGCAAATAATTATGCGCGTTAAATAACAGTGTTCTATGTCATCGTTTTGATGGATTAAAGAAATTTTTCAAAATTTACGCAGTATAGTTTGCACACATTATCTGACCAATGAATCGAGAGGTAAAAAGCATATATGCGCTTTAAAGAACAGTGTTCTATGTCAGCGTTTTGATGGATTTAAGACATTTTCAAAATGTATGCAGTATAGTTTGCACACATTTTCTCACCATTGAATCGAGAGGTAAAAAGCAAATAATTATGCGCGTTAAAGAACAGTGTTCTATGTCAGTCAGCGGTTGTTTTGATGGATAAAGAAAAAAAAATTAAATCTACGCAGACAAGATCTCACCATTGGTCCGAGCTAAAGTAAATAAATATAAAAAAGTTGGACAATGACTGGACACTGTAGCCGAGTGGTTAAGATCGTTTTTTGGACTTCAATTCCACGGGTCCGTGAAGTCGTGGGTTCGAATCTCGGCGGCGACATCTGATGAATAAAGGATGGAGAGTTTTTCACGATCTCCAGGGTCAGCTTAAGAGTGCAGACCTGACAGTGCTTTCGTTACCTTCGTGTATATTGGCATCAGAAGATCAAATCTGAATGTTAAGGATCCTCTGGTTTTTGTCAGTGTGAGGTGGTTTGAGGAAACACGAATGTACCTAGCATGCACTTTGTACCTGGATAAGGATAGGCTCCGCCAGGCTTAAACTAACCCTAGATACACGGTATTGAAAAGCTTACTGCAGTACTCCCAAAGACTTCTCAGGGAGTTAAATGAGAGAGAGAGACAGACAGATAGACAGAGACAGACATATACACACGCGTGCACACACAGACACTCACACACGAACGCACGCACACACACACACACACCACACACACAAAACACACACACACACACACAGTGAGAGGGAGAGAGAGAAAGACAGACAGACGATGATAGATATAGATAGATAGATAGATAGATAGATAGATAGATAGATAGATAGATAGATAGATAGATAGATAGATAGATAGATAGAAGATAGATAGATAGATAGATAGATAGATAGATAGATAGATAGATAGACAGATTGACAGACAGACAGACAGACAGATAGACAGATAGACAGACAGACAGACAGACAGACAGACAGATAGATAGATAGATAGATAGATAGATAGATAGATAGATAGATAGATAGATAGATAGATAGATAGATAGATAGATAGATAGATAGATAGATAGATAGATAGATAGATAGATAGATAGATAGATAGATAGATAGGATTGTTCCACGCGCATAAACATATCAGTCTTAGTAGACCGATGGTCTAGCGGTAAAGCACTCGTCTACAAAGCGAAAGATCATGGGTTTGATTCCATAATCAATCCAGACTTTTCCCACGTACATACTCATACTACACCATCCCCCGTGGGGATGCCGGGGGCCTGTCAGTATAAACAGCATCCCCCACCTTCTGTTAATCTTGTGCTAGAAATTCCCTCTTTTCTATCACTCTCTTTGCTTCTTCCTCGTTCTTTTTACTCCTGTCATATCCTTCTTGTCTATGTTCTGCCTTCTTGGTCCATCCTCCTATTGTTGTTGGGTATTTTCCACATAGACTTAAAAAGAAAACAACTCTCTTCCATCTTATGCGACTGAAAGTGGAACACGAAAAGCGACATCCTTTTTCTATTAGATATTGGTACAGATGTGTTATGATGATTCGTTCTTCCGAAGGAATAAAAAAAAAAAAAGGTAAAGGTGTTCCCATAACCTATGTGGTCGTAGGGGAGCGAGGCGTCAGAGACCTCAACCTCAACTTCTCTAGGGGCCAGCATATTGAGGGTGGCGCCCATCTCCTCTCCATCGCTGCTTTACCTTCCCTGACCCTTACAAAACCACATCCACACGGGGACTAAATGTAACAAAGCACATGAGTATTTATTTTATTATAGTCGAAATGAAAGAACAGAAAAGAAAAGAACTACACTACACTACAATATATATTTTATACCATAGTATACAATACCACACTATAACATACAACACAACACCCATACCACATCAAGCCATACCATATTGTCCCACATAATACCATACCATATCACATAATACCAGACCATACTATTCCATACCTACCATGCCATACTATGCTATACCATACCATGCCATATTATACCATACCATATCAAACCACACTGTACCATATTATACTATACCATACTACACAATACCATACCATATCATACCATACCATATCATACCATATCATACCATACCATACCAAACCATACCATATCATACCATACCATACCACACCATACCATACCATACCATATCATATCATACCATACCATATCATACCATACCATACCAAACCATACCATACCATATATATCACACCATACCATACAATACCATATCATACCATATCATACCATACCATACCATACAATACCATATCATACCATACCACACCATACCATACCACACCATACCATACCACACTATACCATACCACACCATACCATATCATACCACATCATATCATGCCATACCATACCATATCATACCACACCATACCATACCATACCACACAATATCATACCATACCATACTACACCATAGGATATCATACCATACCACACCATTCCATACCCTACCATACCACAACATACCATATCATACCATATCATATCATAATTTATCATACCATACCACAACATACCATATCATACCATATAATAATAATAATAATATATGGAATTTATAGAGCGCTATATCTTGCAATTACAAATCAGAGCGCTTCCATTCAATCCGATCCTACACAAGCAACAACAATGATTCACAATATTCTAACAAATTACAATGTACACACACACACACACACACACACACACACACACACACACACACACACACACACACACACACACACACACACAGTTCGTACAGAGAGTGTGTTGTCAATAACAACACCTAGATACTTAACTGCAGTGGATAGTGGAACTGATGTATTGCCAAATTCTATTGAATCTGTTGTGATGGAAGAGAGTTTGTGTTTGGTCCCTATAATCTTGGCTTCGGTTTTATCTGCCTTTAGCTGTAACTTGTTTTGTATCATCCAGTTTTGAATGTCTTGAAGGCAAAGTGACATATGTGTCAAGAGAGAAGGCAGATTTTCAGGAGTGTCACTGCTTTGAATCTGAGAGTCATCAGCGTAGAAATGATGGTTGATCTGGTGACGGTTTATTATGTATGAGAGTGGAACAGTGTAGAGAGTGAACAGGACAGGGCCCAGAACTGATCTTTGTGGGACTCCACATTCCAGTTTGGCAGGAATTGATTGAATTTTGTTTACTGTGACTGTCTGGAATCGGTCAGTGAGGCATGAACTAAACCAGGTAATGGCTGCACCTTTGATACCAAACGTTTTTTGGAGACGGAAGAGAAGAATAGAGTGATCTATAGTGTCAAATGCTGCAGATAAGTCGAGAAGAGTGAGAAGGGAGATTTTCCCTGAGTCATAAGCGTTTAGAAGCGTGTTTAACGTATGGACTAGGGTGGTTTCAGTGCTGTGGTTGACGCGATAGGCAGACTGAAATGCGGGAAGGAGACTATTTGAATGAAGATGGCTGTTGAGTTGTTTCAGAACTACTTTTTCAAGGACTTTGGAGATGAAAGGTAGGTTAGAAACAGGTCTGTAATGTTTCAGTATGTTAGGGTCGAGGTCGTGCTTTTTAAGTAGAGGTGTAACTATTGCAGTTTTGAGTTCTGATGGAAAAATTCCCGAAAGAAGAGATGAGTTTACAATCTTCGTGATAGTTGGTATAAGCTGCGGAAGACACTGCGTGAAAAGAAAAGCAGGCATAGGATCAAGATCACATGATTTTATGGTCATTTCATTTAGAATATGATATCATACCATACCATATCGTACCACACCATATCATACCATACCATATCATAATTCATCATACCATACCACTCCATACCATACCATAATACACCACACAACTCAACCCAACCCAATCTAACCAATAGAATCACCTATCATATTCACGATCACCTCTCCTTCTTACCGTTGACCCCCCCCCCCCCCCCACCCCCCCCACCCACCCCCCCCCCCCCCCTCATCCGCCACCCACGCCCCCACTCCCACCAAACAAATTTCCATTTTCTACAAATTAGGTCATACCTGGATTGAACTTTTCCCTTAAACCCTGTTGTGGTTGTTGTTGTTTTGCGGTTGTTGTTGTTTTTTACACCGTTTACGGGATAGATTCATGCAGCTTCATGGGATAACATCTGCTATCACAGAGGGGTACCACCATGTCTTTAAAAAAAACAACAAAAGTGGATTGGAGGCCTGTTTTGCTAGCTGAGCCATTGATCCAGAGAAACAACTGTGGAGTGCTGCCGCTGTAGGTGTCCCCCCCCCCCCCCCCCCCCCCCCCACCCCACCCTGGCTGAGCCCAGCTGTCGTCAAACAGGTCCTCTATTTAAACCCGCCTCTATGATCCTCGACTGCAAGTGAAGGGAGAACGCTCGTGTCAACCAGCCATCATGCAGTTCGCGGTTGTCTTCTCTTGTCTGGTTCTTTCTCTGACGTTCATGCAAGATGGTGGTATGTATGTTCTTGTCATTGTTTTGTTTGGTCTTGTTTGTTTGTTTTTGTTTTGTTATGATTTGGGGGGGGGGGGTTCTTTCTCTCTCTTTTAGTTGTATGAAATGGTTTACTGATTTTTTTAACTGTTCGCCTTATGTGACAGACCGGTATTTTGATGTTTTTAGAAAGAATTTATATCCATTTTTGATATATTTCTTTATTTATTTATGTACTTATTTCTTATTTTAATCTCTTGATTTATCTATTCGTTTATCCATTTGTTTGTTTGTTTGTTACTTTATCTCAATAGTTATTTGGTTTTTTGCCTCTAGTTGTTTAATCTGTTTTAGGGATCTTTCAGATGAGTTGATAAACAGAGTGGTTGTCAATTTATTTATTGTGACAGATGGCGTTATCGTTTTTAAAAGGAATATTTGTTTATTCATTTGTTCATTTACTTATTCATTAATTCATCTATTTCTTTATTTATTCATTTGTTCATCTATATAATCATCCATTCGTTAATTCACATATCTATTCACTCAATAATTAATTAGCTCATTCATCTATTTCTTTATCTATTTTTTTAAATTTTATTTATTCACTTATTTAATAATGTGTTTGTTTTGTTTTGTGTCTAATCAAATGATGTTTTACTGGGTTTGCTATTTTTATTGTTTTTTTGTTTTTTGTTGGGGGGGAGTCTGACAGCCTGATGGGTTTAAATTCTATGTGACAAACTTGTATTCTCTTTAATATTCTTTTTTTTTTGTTTACTTATTGATCGTTTATCTTATTCATGTACCCATTTGTCGATGTATCTACTTCATCATACGTTCGCCAGCTGCGTCGTCTCAGCCCGCAGGCAGGACCAGAGGTGTGCTCATTCCAGAACACAGAACACAGATGCCCATTTTCATTGTTCAGTTCCCGTTCTTTCTAAAGATTGATTGATTGATTGATCTATTGATCTATTGATTGATTGATTGATTGATTGATTGATTGATTGATTGATTGATTGATTTTTCATTGTTTTATTTCGAGGATAATGGAATAAGCAATCATGTGCTTTTTTCATCCAGTCCTCGTATGTATGCAGTTTTGTCAATTTTGTCATCCGTTCCCACAAGCACACAATGGCCTACTCTTACGAAAAGCGGAACGGGTTTTAACGTGTGCGCAAGATGTTCCGCTTGCGTTCGCACACGGGGCCTCGGTTTCTAGTCTCGTCCGAAGGACTTTTGGGGAGAGTGGAGTCGGCACTGATGTTAACTCGAGAGGAAAAATCCTCTTGAATGAGATTCGACCCCGGGTCAGCAGATCACGAATGCATCACTCTAACCACCAGGCCATCCCGTCCCCATGATGATGACAGAGTTAGCCGAGTATCGTGCCGAAGATTCCATATACGCTACACTCTATCTACCCCGAAAATCACTTAGCACACCCACACATGACATGATTTTTTAAAATATAATTTTAAAGTTTATTTTAAGTTCTATTTTGGTTTGCTGTTTGTTATTTTGTTGTTGTTTTGGAGTTGTTGTTTTTTTGTTGGGCGGGTGGGGGGTTATGGTGTTTGGTTGGTGGGGGTTTTTTTGGGGGGGCTGTTATTCAATGAGCTTCAGTTGTTTTCTTGAACTCTTTTTATAATGAAAGGTGGGTGAGGGGTCTGTCGTACATTGAGATAAATTTGTTGATCCAAAAACAAAAAATCAAATATACATTGTATGCTCATGATGCAAACAAATTATGTTTGTCTGAGATTAAGTTGAAAAAACTATAGTGTGCAATCATAAAGCAGCAACAACAAAAATCATATACGTTTCTGATGCAAAGTCTGTAAGTTGTGCTTCCATGATGCAAACATCATTTTGTTCGCTCACGAAACAACATCATTTTCATGGTGTAAAAAATTATTGCTGGTACATTCATGACACAAAATGTAAGTCATACGTTCGTGATACAAAAATCACTGTGATACGTTCACAGTGCAAACGGGGAAAAAATTATTGTATGTTTGAAGGTTTCTTTTTTTTTGTAAGTTCTTGATGCAAAAGCTATTTTGTACGGTTATGATGCAAAAATTATAGCTGTACATTCATGATACAAAACTTAGAGTTGTACATTCATGATACAAAAATTATAGTTGTACATTCATGATACAAAAATTATAGTTGTACATTCATGATACAAAAATTATAGTTGTACATTCATGATACAAAATTATAGTTGTACATTCATGATACAAAAATTATAGCTGTGCGTTCATGATACAAAAATTATAGCTGTATATTCATGATACAAAAATTATAGTTTTACATTCATGATACAAAAATTATAGTTGTACATTCATGATACAAAACTTAGAGTTGTACATCCATGATACAAAAATTATAGTTGTACATTCATGATACAAAAATTATAGTTGTACATTCATGATACAAAAATTATAGCTGTACATTCATGATACAAAAATTATAGTTGTACATTCATGATACAAAACTTATAGTTGTACATTCATGATACAAACTTATAGTTGTACATCCATGTTACAAAGATTATAGTTGTACATTCATGATACAAAAAGTATACTTGAACATTCATGATGCAAAAATTATAGCTGTACATTCATGATACAAAACTTATAGCTGTACATTCATGATACCAAAAAATTATAGTTGTATATTTATGATACAAAAAAATTATACTTGAACATTCCTGATACAAAAAAATTATACTTGAACATTCATGATACAAAAAAAACTATAACTGAGCATCCTTAACACAAAAATTATACTTGAACATTCATGATGCAAAACTGATAATTGTACATTACATAATACCAAAATGTCCCATGCACTCAAGATAACACCCCCCCCCCCCCCCAAAAAAAAAATTGTCTTCTACACTCAAGATACTCCTGCATCTATTATCAGTTTAATACTTATCTTTTAACTTGATGTCGGCAGTCATGTTGCATTCTTCCCATACCGACGGTTCAGAAAATTCAATACTTTGTGGTTTCTAGAATATTTTACAGAGGATGCTATGCCCTTTAAACTTGTTGTAGCAGCATCAAACGAACAACTCCACTTCTCTGCGGTCCCTTTCTGTGGTATACGTAGTGCCAGGTCTTAATAATGTATGGAATTTATATAGCGCTGAATCTTGTAAAGCAACAAATCAAAGCGCTCTTCTCCTGTGCTTGTAACTCTGCGGGAGGTCTGTCCTGATAGCCTCAACCTACACAATCAGACTTCAGAGTGGTTCATTTTTTATTGTACAGGGATGCATGCTGGGTATGTTCGAAAGTTTGAAACAATTATTGATCAGTTGTTAACCCCCATGTCCCACTTTAGCTTTGTTGATGTTGATTGTGTGTGTGTGTGTGTGTGTGTGTGTGTGTGTGTGTGTGTGTGTGTGTGTGTGTGTGTGTGTGTGTGTGTGTGTGTGTGTGTGTGTGTGTGTCTGTGTGTGTGTGTGGTGCGTGTGTGTGCGCGCATGTTTGTATGTATATCTGTGCGCGTTCGCATGCGTGCTTGAGTGCGTATGTGTGTATGTATATATGTCTGTGTGTATGTGTCTGTGTCTGTGTGCGCGCATGTGTGTGTGTGCGCGTATGTGTGTGAGCGTGTGTGTGTGTGTGTGTGTGTGTGTGTGTGTGTGTGTGGGTGCGTGTGTGTGTGTGTGTTTGTGTCTGTCTGTCTATCTTATGTGTGTACGCACGCATGTGTGTCTGTGTGTGTGTGTGCGTGGTATGTCTCTGTGTGTCTGTGTGTTTGTGCGCGCGCGCATGCACGTTTGTTTGCGTGTGTCTGTGCGTGCGCGTGCGCGTGTGTGTGCTTGCATGCTGCCTGTCTGTGCGTGTGTGTGTCTCTCTGTGTGTGCGTGCTTGCATGCTGTGTGTATGTCTCTGTGTGTGTGGTGTCTGTGTGTGGCTGTGTGTGTGTGTCTGTGTGTGTGTGTTGTGGTTTTGTGTGTGTGTGTATGTGTGTGTGCTGTGTGTGTGTCTGTTGTGTGTGTCTGTGTGTCTGTGTTGTGTGTTGTGTGTATGTGTCTGTGTGGTGTGTTTGTGTTGTGTATGGTGTCTGTGTGTGTATTGTGTTGGTGTGTGTGTCTGTGTCTGTGTGTGTGTGTGAATCTGTGTCTGTGTCTTGTGTGCGTGTCTGTGTCTGTGTTTGTGTGTGTATGTGTCTGTGTGTGTGTGTGTGTGTGTGTGTGTCTGTGTGAGTGTTGTGAGTGTGTTGTGTGTGTGTATGTGTCTGTGTTGTGTCTAGTGTGTCTGTGTGTGTGTGTGAATCTGTGTTGTGTCTGTGTGTGCGTTGGGCTGTGTCTGTTATTGTGTGTGTATGTGTCTGTGTGTGTGTGTCTGTGAGTGTGTTGTGTGAGTGTGTTTGTGTGTGTATGTGTCTGTGTGTGTGTGTGGCTGTGTATGTGTGCGTCTGTGTCTGTCTCTGTCTGTGATGTGTCTGTGTCTGTGAGTGTGTCTGTGTGATGTGTGTCTGTGTGTGTGTCTGCGTGCTTGCATGCTTGTGGTGTGTGTGTTTTGTGTGTGTGAGTGTGTATGTGTGTTGTGTGTGTGTGTGTCGTGGTGTTGCTGCTCTATGTGTGGAGAGTGTGCTGTGTGTGTCCGGTGTGTGCGCGCGGTGCGTGATTGCATGCTGTGTCGCGGACGTCGTGTGCGGATTGCATGCAGCGTCTGTGTACGTGTGTGTATGTGTCTTGTATGTATGTGTGTGGTGTGATGTCTGTGTATGTATGTGTATGTGTGTGTGTGTGTGTTGTGTGTGTGTGGTCTGTCTGTAGTGGGAGCGGGCAGTGCGGACAGATCGAGTGCGGCATCGGTGCTGTGTGTGTCAGCGGACAGTGCCAGTGTCCTGCTGGCTTCAATGGCAACGGACGATCCTTCTGTGCCCAAAACCGCTGTGAGTTCTTTTGCTGGTCAGTTAGAAGGGTGGGTGGGTGGGTGGTTGTGTGGGTGGGTGGGTGGGGAGTGTGGGGTGGGGGTGGGGGGGGAGGGAGGGGGGATTGGTGAGAGTGTGTGTGTGTGTGTGGAGGGGGGAGGGTTTTTTCCTCACTGTACCAAACCTCCTGAAAGCAGCCCAGGACAGAACCATTTGGCGGTCCACTTGCAGCGTCCGTGCGGGTACCCCAACGGTCGTCCCGACCAAGGGATGATGATGATGATGATGATGATGATGATTCTTTTATATCGAGGATAATGGAATAAGCACTAATGTGGGTTTTTTTACATTCAGTCCCCGGTGTGTATGCGGTTTTGTAAATTTGGTCATCTGTTCCTACCGGCACACAATGGCGTGTAGGTGTGTGGGTGTGTGGGTGGGTGGGTGGTGTGTGTGTGGATGGGTGTGTGGATGGGTGTGTGGGTGGGTGTGTGAGTGTGTGCGTGTCTCTTTATCTCTGTCTCTCTGTCTCTGTCTCTGTCTCTGTCTCTCTCTCTCGATCTATTATCTTTTTCTGTCAGTTTGTCTGTCTGTTGTGTGCATGTATGTGTGTGTGTATGTGTGTACGTGCGTGTGTCTGTGTCTGTGTTTACGTGCGTGTGTGTGTGTGTGTGTGTGTGTGTGTGTCTGTGTGTCTGTCTGTCTGTCTGATGCAGCTTTGTGACTCCATCCTTCAACTTCCATACGAAAACAAAAGGTTAAATAAGCGTAAGCAGTTGCTTTGAAATTTGAACCCTAATTCTTAGATAAACATAACTATTTCCCCAGTGTTGTGTCAGATGCACCCTTCTTTGTGTTGACTGGGGCAGTTCTTGTTTAAATGCCTTTGGTGCAGAAGGCATCGGCTTGATGGTAACAGGCAAAGGTGTTCCCATATATTGCCCTTCATGGAATGCCTAAAGTGTTTTTGACTTGACTTGACTTGACTTGACTTGATAACCTGTGTGATCCTCTGGGTGGTAGCGAGACATCAGAGACCTCACTTCTCAGGGGCCAGCATATTGAGGGTGGCCCCCATCTCCTCTCCCTCGCTGCTTTACCTTCCCTGACCCTAAAGAGGGCAGGTACCCATTTACAGCTGGGTGAACTTGGGGGAACTGTACTGAAGCCAAGGCGCGCAAACGGTCAGGTCACCCATCTGTAAAGACATCACGCTCATCACTGCTTTCACCTTAGCTTGGGGAGAAAGCGAGTGCTCTGACCACTGAGCTATCCTGTCCGCAAGGTAGCTTACATCAATAACTGACCACTGTTTTCGGACAGGGTGGTCAACTATCTGTTTGGAAATAATCGGCTGATGCCAACACACAGAGGTAATAAATAACGATGATAATGATGATGCATGGAATTGTGATAGCGCTGAATCTTGTAAAGCAAACAAATCAAAGCGTTCGCATTCAAATCATTTTACACGCATGCAGCCGTCTATGTTTTAATGATAGGATTAATAGATATCAATTTTACACCAACACACACACACACACACACACACACACACACACACACACACACACACACACACACACAACTTAGACAAGGCGGTGGAGATGGATGGGAGTCTGTTGAAAACTAGGGACAGACATAAAGGGAAAACCCCCAGTTTTGAGGCTGGATTTACAAGTATCAACTGTAGACTTTTTAGGAAATGGAGAGAGAGGGGGAGGGAGAACATTCCAAGTGGACGAACCAGAAACAGAGAAAGAGCGACGGCCAACAGTGGTTCGTTTGAATTGAGGGTGCCCGAAAGCACAAAAAGTACCCCCCCCCCTCCCTACACACACACACACACACACACACACACACACACACACACACACACACACACACACACAGCCAAACGAAGGGAACAACGGGATGATGGAGAGTATAAAGCGAAAGACAATCACCGAGAAAATAGTTACAGGAAGTGTGTGTGTGTGTGTGTGTGTGTGTGTGTGTGTGTGTGTGTGTGTGTGTGTGTGTGTGTGTGTGTGTGTGTGTGTGTGTGTGTGTGTGGCGCGCGCGCGCGCAAAGCTTCGTGGAGACAAGACCTTTGAAACAGAGCGTACTAGACTAAAAAAAATCTTACACGTTACTTCTTTGTGAGACAGGCGTGTGCGGGGGCCATGGGGACACCATCTACTCGCTGTTCGACAGCCTGACGCTGAAGGTCAACCTGCCCTGCTCCGTGGACCTGGTCAAGCCGACGTCCGGGTCCTTCCCCAACATCGGGAACTGCATCTACAACTACATCACCGCCAACCCCATGGTCCGCCCCGGTATGACCACTGCCCGCTGTGTCCTCCGCCATCACTTGAGATGAGCATGATGGTGGTGGTGGTGATGGTGGTAGTGATCGTGAGGAGGAGGAGGAGGAGGAGGAGGAGGAGGAGGAGGAGGAGGATAAAAAGGATAATAGTGATAGTAAGAAGGATTATGATGATAAGGTCATCATGAGAAGAAGAAGAAGAAGAAGAGGGGGGAGAAGAAGAAGAAGAATTGCGAAGAAGAAGAAGAAGAAGAAGAAGAGGGGGGAAAAAGAAGAAGAAGAAGAAGAAGAGAGAAGAAGAAGAAGAAGAAGAAGAAGAAGAAGAAGAAGAAGAAGGGGGAGGAGGAGGAGGAGG
>CM054157.1:17490058-17497558 GCA_028751875.1 Rapana venosa
ACCAAATTTGTTCAAAATCACATGAGTTTTGAGTCAGAGGCCAGTCTTTCACAAAAAGTGGTTTTTATTTCTGTGGATGCCTTAGTGCGTGCGATATGAATATAAGAGTCACATAGAAAAACAGAAGGAAAAGAGTGATTTTTTTTTAATACCGGTGTGCGGCCTTTGCAGGACCCTATGGAACAGCTTTCGTGGCGCTGCCCAATGTCGTGGTGCCCTCAGGTATGCTAAGTGGCATTTGCGGCAACTGCAACAACCAGACTGATGTGGAGACCATCGCCACACCCGGCAGTGCTGTAGCCTACTACCTGAGAAACCTGGCTCCCTTTGAGAGACAAAAGTACGCCTTCTTTGGTTGGTTGGTTGGTTGGTTGGTTGGTTGGTTGGTTGGTTGGTTGGCTGGTTGGTTGGCTGGCTGGCTGGCTGGTTGGTCGGTCGGTCGGTCGGTCAGTCAGTCAGTCAGTTAGTTAGTTAGATGCCCTTGATCGTTCTCGCTGGAGGATGCTGTGCTCCAGTAGCATAAAGACGTTTGAAAACAAGAGAACGCTGGCCATTAAGGAGAAGCGTGAGCGAAGGAAGCAGGGCTCAACTTCTGGAGACGTTTTCCCTTGCAACACCTGTGGGAAGTGCTGTGGGTCCAGAATCGGCCTCTTCTCCCATATGAGGATACATTCTGACAGATAAGCCTACCTGCCTACTCATCCGTCGACCCGACAAGAGACTCCATCACTTTAGTTAGTTAGTTAGTTAGTTAGTTAGTTAGTTAGCTAGTTAGCTAGTTAGTTAGTTAGTTAGTTAGTTAGTTAGTTAGTTAGTTAGTTAGTTAGTTAGTTAGTTAGTCAAAGTCAAACTTTTATTTTCAGATGGTATATTGAATAAGCAATGCAGTTGCTTTTATTCATCAAGCCATCTATCTAAAAAAAATTGTAATTATGATAATATATATGTGTACATAGAAATAGAAAACCTAAACAATGAAAAACCATACAAATCAAACATAAGAAAATAGTGATATATGCATACATATCATTCTTTTTTTAAAAACCTAAACAATGCTAAACCATACAAACCAAACGAAGAAAAAATTCTTGTAAAAATATATCCACCAAAAACAAACAAAACAAACAACACAACAAAACTAAAGCAAACAGAACAAAACAGGGGGAAAAAGACACCACAAAAAACCCAACCATTCAAACAACTGAACAAAGCAAACAAAAAAGATAAAACTGCAAGAAAAATAACAGTTAGTTAGTTAGTTAGTTAGTTAGTTAGTTAGTTAGTTAGTTAGTTAGTTAGTTAGTTAACTGGCTGGCTGGTTAGTTAGTTAGTTAGTTAGCTGCTGGGTTGGTGGGTTGGGTTGGGTTGAGTTGAGTTGGGTTGGTCCCCATGTGTATGCATTTTTGTAAATGTTGTTATCCGTTCCCACCGGCACACAATGTCCTACTCTTCCAAAAGTGCTTGCTCAGGATGAGAAGTTTGAGTGTGTATTTTTAAATGCACTTTGAAAATCAAAAGGAAACAAAGTTATGTCTTAAATATTTCGGTCACATGAATTGGAAGATTAGTTTATTTTATTTTCTGTTTAAAAATTATGCTATATAAATTCCATACATTATTATCATTATTATTATTATTATTATTTTCAGAATTCAAGTTCATAAACTGCCTCTATAAAAAGATATTCTGTAATTACTTTGTTGTGTGTGTGCAGGGGGGGGGTGTCTAATTTCCAATGTGCAGTTGAGTTCAGTTGTTTTTCTTAATGAGTTTAATTTCATTCTTTAATTGATTCACTGCGAGTAATATCAATTTTTTTAAAAACTAACTAAAACAGACAAGCTAACCAACGAGCGCGCGCGCGTGTGTGTGTGTGTGTGTGTGTGTGTGTGTGTGTGTGTGTGTGTGTGTGTGTGTGTGTGTGTGTGTGTGTGTGTGTGTGTGTGTGTGTGTGTGTGTGTGTGTGATCTTCAGTTTAACGTCTATTCACATTTAGTGATTTTAGACGGGATTTTAGACGTGTCAAGTCAAGTCAAACTTTTATTTCCAGATGGTACATTGAATAAGCAAAATATTCGGGTTTTTTCGTCAAGCCATCTAAGAAAGGAAAGAAGAAAAAACAACCAACAACAACAACCCCCCCACACACCGTGTGTGTGCGTGTGTGTGTGTGTGTGTGTGTGTGTGTGTGTGTGTGTGTGTGTGTGTGTGTGTGTGTGTGTGTGTGTGTGTGGGTGCGTGTGTGCCTGCCTGCGCCTGCCTTCCTACTTGTCTACCTGCCTGCCTGCCTGCATGCATGCATGCATGTCTGCGTGTATGTGACACCTGCAATGCATGCATGCATGCATGCATGTACATGTCTGTGTGCATCTTTGCGCGGCGCATGCATCTTCCTGTCTGTACGCCTGCGTGTACACATGTACACACACACACACTAACACACAATCGCACGCACACACACACACACACAAACACACACACACACACATGCGCGCGCGCTCGCTGGTTAGCTTGTCTTTTTTAGTTAGGTTTGTATTTTTAAATTCATATTACTCGCAGTGAATCAATTAAAGAATGCAATTAAATTATGAGTGTAATTTTGTATTTTTCAAGGAATTATCTCATCGATTTTTTCCTCTTCTTTACTGGTTTAATTTAATTAAATGGTATAAAGGTTGCAATCATGTAGTATGTCAGTATAATCCTTAAGAAATTTGTTCTTAGATAGATGGGCTTGATGATGGGGGGGAAAAAAAAAGCAAATGCATTTGCTTATTCAATGTACCATCTGGAAATTAAAATGTGACTTGACTTGACTTGACTTGACTTGACTTGACTTGACATACGCTATTGCAGGGGCCCACTGGTGACAGCGTGCCAAGCTGTGGCGAACCAGACCCTGAGTACAGACTGTACGGATGCTGAACTGCTGAACGCTGGAAACATCTGTGGCAGATACCTGGGCGCATTCGGTCAGCACAGCGAGATTCTTGTGCTGTCTTCTTCTCCTTCTTGTTGTTCTTCTTGTTCTTGTTGTTTGTCGCAATTCTTGCTGTGTTTCTTCTTGTTGTTGTTGTTGTTCTTCTTCGCAATTCTTCTTCTTCTTCTTCTTCTTGTTCTTCGCAATTCTTGCTGTGTTTCTTCTTCTTGTTCTTCTTCGCATTCTTGCTGTCTTCTTCTTCTTCTTCTTCGCAATCTTCTTCTTCTTCTTCTTCGCAAATCTTCTTCTACTTTCTTCTTCTTCTGCTTCTTCTGCTTCTTCTGCTTCTTCGTCTTCTTCTTCGCAAATCTTCTTCTTCGCAATTCTTCTACTTCTTCTTCGCAAATCTTCTTCTTCTTCTTCTTCTTCTTCTTCTTCGCAATTCTTCTTCTTCTTCGCAATTCTTCTTCTTCGCAAATCTTCTTCTTCGCAATTCTTCTTCTTTGCAAATCTTCTTTTTCTTCTACTTCTATTCTTCTTCTTCGCAATTCTTCTTCTTCGCAATTCTTCTTCTTCGCAATTCTTCTTCTTCTTCTTGTTCTTCGCAAATCTTCTTCTTCTTCTTCCTCTTCGCAATTCTTCTTCTTCTTCTTCTTCTTCTTCTTCTTCTTCTTCTTCGCAATTCTTCTTCTTTGCAATTCTTCTTCTTCTTCTTCTTCTTCTTCTTCTTCTTCTTCGCAAATCTTCTTCTACTTCTTCTTCTTCTTCTTGTTCTTCGCAAATCTTCTTCTTCTTCTTCGCAATTCTTCTTCTTCTTCTTCTTCTTCTTCGCAATTCTTCTTCGCAATTCTTCTTCTTCTTCGCAAATTTTCTTCTTCTGCTGCTGCTGCTTCTTCTTCTTCTTCTTCTTCTTCTTCTTCTTCTTCTTCTTCTTCTTCTTCTTCTTCGCAAATCTTCTTCGCAATTCTTCTTCTTTGCAAATCTTCTTCTTTTTCTTCTACTTCTATTCTTCTTCTTCGCAATTCTTTTTCTTCGCAATTTTTCTTCTTCGCAATTCTTCCTCTTGGCAAATCTTCTTCTTCTTCTTCTTCTTCTTCTTCATCTTCTTCTTCTTCTTCTTCTTCTTCTTCTTCTTCTTCTTCTTCTTCTTCTACTTCTATTCTTCTTCTTCTTTACAATTCTTCTTCTTTCCAATTCTTCTTCTTCGCAATTCTTCTTCTTGGCAAATCTTCTTCTTCTTCTTCTTCTTCTACTTCTACTTCTATTCTTCTTCTTTCCAATTCTTCATCTTCTTCGCAATTCTTCTTCTTCTTCTTCGCAATTCTTCTTCTTCGCAATTCTTCTTCTTCTTCGCAATTCTTCTTCTTCGGGGATCCGTCCATTGGACAAAGATAGCATTGCTCGACCTCTCATCTCTTTTGAGGATTAATTTGGCAGCGCAGCGCCAGTCGATCGCTAATTTTCTACTTGAAATTTGAAATATTTAACATTTTCCAGATTTAGTCAGAAGTAAGTAGGTAAATATTGCTGGTGGTTTTCTGTTTTAAGTGGGAGAGGAATGTGGTAAGTTGTTTGAATTAATACTGCTACACAATAGCAGTGATCAGAGCACTCGCTTTCCCCCAGCTAAGGTTAAGCAGCATCGGGTATAGTTAACCACTTGGATGGGTGACCGTTTGCGCGCTTTAGCTTCAGTACAGTCCCCCAGTTCACCCAGCTGTAAATAGGTACCTGCCCTCTTTAGGGTCAGGAAAGGTAAAGCAGCGAGGGAGAGGAGATGGGCGCCGCCCTCAATAATAT
The DNA here is from genome assembly GCA_028751875.1 of Rapana venosa. Lineage (NCBI taxonomy): Eukaryota > Metazoa > Mollusca > Gastropoda > Neogastropoda > Muricidae > Rapana > Rapana venosa. The sequence goes on from CM054157.1 coordinate 17,494,779, forward strand.
GCTGGCCCCTAGAGAAGTTGAGGTCTCTGACGCCTCGCTCCCCAACGAACACATAGGTTATGGGACACCTTTACCTCACCTTTACCTTACAATACCACAACACGGAATGATAAGGAAAAGAATGAAGGTGATAGAAGTAGAATGAAATGCGATACAAGGTGTTTTGGGGTAGATGTCTGTCTTCTTCTTTTTTTTGTAGATGTCTGTCAAATTCAAACTATATATCACTCCATAAAGGTCAGTTACAAAATGTAATGTACTGACGTGGAGATTTCAAGCAGAAAATAGCCTTATTTGGTAGATATCAGTCAAATCGAAAATACTTCAATCACTCCATGAAGGCCAGTGACAAACTGTAATTTACTGACGTGAAGATTTCAAGCAGAAAATAGCCATGGGCACCCTGAAACCCACAGAGAGGTCAAAGATGAGCAACAACACGATCTTTCGCTCAATTGACTCATCACCCTGATCTTCACTTAATCAACGTCTTTCCACATTAATTTAAGTGCTATTAGACTAAAAGTTGACTGCATGTGTGTGGTGTCTTCGATGTGTGCTTGCGTGCGTGCGTGCGTGTGTGTGTGTGCCTTCTGTATGTATGTGTGTGTGTGTGCGTGCGTGCGTGCGTGCGTGCGTGCGTGCGTGCGTGTGTGTGTGTGTGCCTGCTGTGTGTATGTGTGTGCGTGCGTGTCTGACTGCATGTGTACTGTGTGTCTGGTGTAGATCAGTGGTCGAGAGGTAACTCGCCTGTCTAGACAGCGAAAAGTCCGGATTGGAAGTGTGCGGTGGTTCGATCCCTGTTTGGGCCAAAAACTTCTCCCCCATCCATTAGACCATGAGTGGTGGTCTGGGTGCTAGTCTTTCGGGTGAGACGATAAACTGAGGTCCCGTGTGTTACACAACATTATTTAGCGCACGTTAAAGAACCCACAGCAACAAGGGAGTTGTCCCTGGCAAAATTATGTCGAAAAAAAGTCAGTCTGAGTGGAGAAACAATTACAGTTGCAGACGGGAAAAAGAAAAAATAAAGGGTGTCGCTGGATCTTGTGGCGACGCGCTCTCCCCGGGGGAGAGCAGCTTGAATTCCACGCAGAGAAATCTGCCGTGACTTAAAGTGGTATGAAAATGAGGGATAGGGGGGGTGGGGGGAAATGTACTGTGCTGTGCCGTGTGCATGTGTGCCTGCTGTGTGTGTGTATGTGTGTGCATGCCTGACTGACTGCATGGGTACTGTACTGTGCTGTGCTGTACTGTGCTGTGCTTTGCTACGCTGTACTGTGCTATACTCTGCTGTGCTACGCTGTGCTGTACTATGCTGTGCTTTGCAGTGCTGTACTGTGTTGTGCTGTGATGTGCTGTGTGTGCTGTACTATACTCTGCTGTGCTACGCTGTACTGTGCTATACTGTGCTGTGCTGTACTGTGCTATACTGTGTTGTGCTGTGCTGTACTGTGCTGTGCTGTACTGTGCCTCACTGCACGCATGCTATGCTGTACTATACTGCACTATGCTGTGCTGTACTGTGCGTGACTGACTACACGCATTCATGCTATACTACACTATACTATACTATACTATACTACACTATACTATACTATACTATACTATACTACACTATACTATACTATACTATTCTACACCACACAACACTACACCACACCACACAACACCTACACTACACCACACCAACACAACATCTACACCACACCACACCACACTACACCACACCACACTACACCACACCACACTACACTTTACCCCGACTGACCTCACTCACTCACTCACACACGCCCACTCAGTCCTACACCTTTTTTTTTTTTACCATGGCGGTTGTTTCAGGCAAGTGTGTGAGGGATGACAGCAACAACGCCAACATCAACAACGACGAAACCTTGCTGACTTTCTTCGGGGCTTGCGTGGCCGCGGCCTGTGCAGGTCAGTCCACTACGGCCCTGTGCAACCTGTTGGTCAGCCAGCAGACCACAGGCTGCCCCCTGGGAACCTGCCCCTAGACCCTTGACCCCCGCCCTGCCCGAGTCTCTACACATCGCTTCTTCTACCTCGCTTGGTTGTAATGGACCAGCGTGCGTTTTAGTTCAGAGGAAAAGTAGCACCGAATTAGTTCAGAGATGTTATGTGTATGTGTGTGTGTGTATGTCTATGTATGGCAAAGAGGTGGGAGGGAGGTTTTGTGGCGTAGGGTGAAGCATGTATGTCTGTGTGTGTGTCTACGAAGAGGTTTGTCCTTGATATGCGAAAAGAGGAATATCAAAGAATAAAGCTGTCATAATTATAGAGACACGCGTGTATGCATGCTTGTGTGTGGGGGTGGTTTTTTTCTTTATCAAAGAAGATGTGGAGTCTATATGGCATACATACATACATACATACATATATATATATATATATATATATATATATATATAAGATCTCTGGTTGCTACTACGAAGAATTTTCAAAGATTTTTCTTGCAAGGTGATTCCTTGCACTTCTTTATGTTCTTCCTTTTCCTTCCTTCCTTCCTTCCTTCCTTCCTTCCTTCCTTCCTTCCTTTCTTTCTTTCTTTCCTTCGTTTTCTTTCCTTTCTCACCTTCTCTTCCTCAGATGTGTAGAGACAGAAGGAGACTTGGAGAAGTCTAAGGACAGATTATCGTGTTGGGGGATTAATGAAAGAGAATATGGGGAGTTGTGCACTTAAACGAGCTGGTGTTTGTTTTGGTTTTTTGGTTTTTTTGTTTGTTTGTTTCCTTGGGTGAGAAGAGACAAAGAGGAGAGAG
>CM054157.1:17502558-17510058 GCA_028751875.1 Rapana venosa
TCTGGAGTTAACATCAGTGCCGACTCCATTCTTCCTAAAAGTCCTTCGGATGAGACTGTAAACCGAGGTCCCGTGTGCGAACGCACGCAGAACATCTTACGCACACGTTAAAACCGGTTCCGCTTTTCGGAAGAGTAGGCCATTATGTGCCGGTGGGAACGGATGACAGAATTTAAAAAGCTGCGTACACCCGGGGACTGGATAAAAAAAAGCACACGAGTGCTTATTCCATGACCCTCGAAATAAAAGACTAAAGATAAAATAAAATAAATGTTAAAAAAACTAACCTGACTTGACCTGACCTGACCTGACCTGACCTGACCTGACCTAACCTAACTTCTCTCTCAAATCCTTGAGAAGTCGTCGTGAGACACTGCACTAAATTTTTCAGCCAATACATCCTGAGCCAAAATGTTTTTGAACCTGACGAAGCCCTCCAATCTTCTCCAAGTAGCAGGATGCATGCTGGGTATGTGTCATCCATCCCACGGGGCCTTAGATGCTCTATCTTAGTCTTTTACGAAAGACGGACGGGGTTTTAACCTCAATATAGAAGGAGGTTGAGGGGTAGCCTAGCGGTTAGAACCTTGCGCTCGAGATCTGACAGCTGTGGTTCGAGACACCACCAAGGCAACAGTTGAAGGGAATGTTTCCCTACTAGAGTTAACATCAGTACTCCCCCCTAAAGTCCTTCGGATGAGATTATAAACGGAGGTCCAATGTGAGCACGCTCGCGGAACATTTTGCGCGCATGTTAAAACCTGGTCAGCTTTTCGGAAGAGAGGAATTGATGACAACATGACCACCAAAAAAGCAAAAAACAAAACAAAAAAGGCGCATGCACACAGGTGTCGTGTTTACACACCATTCTTACAGTCGGAATGTGGCTACCTTAATGATGGGATAAACGGTCCCATTCGCCAAAATCTCACCGTTGGTAAACTTTTTTTTGTTTTATTCTTTTATATCGAGGATAATTGAATAAGCACTTATGTGCTTTTTGTTACATCTAGTAGTCCCCGTGTGTGTGCGGTTTTGTAAATTCTGTCATACGTTCCCACCCGGAACACAATGGCCTACTCTTACGAAAATTGGAACAGGATTTAACGTGTGCGCAAGATGTTCTGCATGCGTTCGCACACGGGGCCTCGGTTTATAGTCTCCTCCGAAGGACTTTTGGGGAGAGTGGAGATGTAGCCGAACAACGAGGCAAAACAAAAAGAATAAAGCTTGAGTGTAAGATGCTCTGCATACGTTCACACACGAGTACTTCTGTTTAAACTGTCATCCCATAGGCTTTCAAGGGAGTGGAGTCAGTACCAGTCAGGGGGCGGGGATAGCTTAGTGGTCGGAGCACTCGCTTTCCCCCAGCCAAGCTTAATCAACATCGAGCGTGGTTACCACTTGGATGGGTGACCGTTTGCGCGCCTTGGCTTCAGTACAATTCCCCCAGTTCACCCTAGCTGTAAATGGGTACCCTGCCCTCTTTAGGGTCAGGGAAGGTAAAGCAGCGAGGGGAGAGGAGATGGGTACCGCCCTCAAGATGCTGGTCCCTTGAGAAGTTGAGGTCTGTGATGCCTTACTCCCCTACGACCACCTAAGTTATGGGACTTACTTAGCTAAGTGTCAGTACCCAAAATCAACTTTAGTAGGAAAAAAGTTCCCCTCGTACAGACGCCTCAGTGGAGACTGGAACCCCAGACCATAGATGAATGCTGTCAGTTCACGAACACAGTGTTCTAACCACTATGCTCACCTATAGGAAGGAAGGTGGCAGGATGGCTAAGACGTTTGCCTGCCAACAAATAAACCGTGAGGTTCTGTGTTTGATACCCAGCCTCGCCTTTTCTTCCCAGTTTGACCCCAAAAAATCAAACTAAATGTCAAAGTCCTTCGGATGAGACTATAAACCGAGGCCCCTGTGTGCGAACGTATGCAGAACATCTTACGCACACGTTAAATCCTGTTCCGCTGTTCGAAAGAGTAGGACATTGTGTGCCGGTGGGAACAGATAAAAAAAATTTTAAAAAACCGCATACACACGAATTTTTTTTTTAAAAGTCATCTGAGCGCTTTGATTTGTTGCTTTACAAGATTCAGCGCTATATAAATTCCATACATTTTCTTCTTCTTCTTCTTCTTCTCTTCTTCTTCTTCTTATTATTATTATTATTATCATTATTATTCCGTGGTCCCTTGGGGGCCGTGGGAATACTAACGCCAAAACTTCATTAGTGCCCTCCACGATCCACTACTACGGGACTATCTCGTAGATAGGTGAGGTGAGGTGAGGTGAGATCACCAGCACAGTGCTCTAACCACTGGGCTCATTCTGCTTTCTTCTATCTCTGCCGCTACGAGTGAGGTAGAGGGGGAGGGGGGGGGGGGGTGGGGGGAGTGACCGTTATACTTTGTTCTGGTCAGTGGCAGGGCGGGTCGGGTCAAGAAGTGACTGTATTTTTGTTGGACAGTGGTCGCGGTGGGGGTGGAAAAAAAGCCAGGTATTTTCTTTTTGTTGAGATTCTGTGTGTGTGATGTTTGTGTGTTGTGTATGTGTTGTGTTTGTGTGTGTGTGGTGTGGTTTGTGGTGTGGCGTGGAGTGGTGTGTTGTGGGTGTGTGGGTGTTGTGTGTTGTGTTTGTGTGTGTGTGTGTGTGGTGTGTGTGTGTATGTGTGTGTGTGGTGTGGTGTGTGTGTGTTGTGTGTGTGTTGTGTGTGTGTGTGTGGTGTGTGTGTTGTGTATGTGTTGTCTGTGTGTTGTGTGTGTGTGTGTGTGTGTGTGTGTGTGTGTTTGTGTGTTGTTTGTGTGTTGTTTGTGTGAGTGTTTGTTTGTGTGTGTTGTCTTGGGTTGTTGTTGTGTGTGTGTTGTGTTGTTGTTGTGTGTGTGTTGTGTTGTGTATGTTGTGTGTGTGTGTTGTGTTGTGTGTGTTGTGTGTGTGTTGTGTGTGGTGCGATGTGTGTGTGTGTGTGTGTGTGTGCGCGCTCGCGTGCATGTGTTTGTAGCAGTCTTCAATTTTAACGTCCTTCCACTCTAAGTGATACAAGATGATAACAAAAATAATTGGAAAGTGTCAGTCAAAGTCAAAGACAAATATTTATTTCCTTGATGGCACATTGAATAAGCAATGCATTTGCTTTTTTTCATCAAACCATCTATCTAGGAACAAAACTTTCTTAATGACGATATTGAAGTACTACATCATTACAACCCTTAACAAAAAAATGTACCAAGAAGAAAAAAGAAAAAAAAGAAAAAATAACACACACACACACGCACGCACACACACACACACACACACACACACACACACACACACACACACACACACAAACACACACACACACCTTCGGATAAGACTATAAACCGAGGCCCCGTGTGCGAACGCACGCAGAACATCTTGCGCACACGTTAAATCCTGTTCCACTTGTCGCAAGAGTAGGCCATTGTGTGCCGGTGGGAACAGATGACAGAATTCACAAAACCGCATACACACGGGGACTGGATGTAAAAAAGCACATGAGTGCTTATTCCATTATACTCGATACAAAAGAATGAAATAAAAAAAAATTTAAAAACACACACATACACACACGCGCGCGTACACAACTTTTTTTTTAAAAATCAGAAAATGTTAAACAAACAAATTACACCAGGCTCAAGTTTACCCATTCTTTCGCGTTCATACTTTTCTTTTTATAAATGCAGAAAAACAAAACATCAAACAAAAAATATACTAGGCATTCATTGTCGTTAGTACTGACAATTATTGCCTGCAATGACATCCCTCCTCTTCTCCTCCACCCACTCCATCCTGTGCTCATAATTATTCGCTCATACCCTTCAAGGAGCCCTTTTTAAATATAACATATCCACACAACAACAATCAAACAAACAAACAAAAAAGTCAGACAAGTAAATCAATAATAATGATGATTATAATAGTGATACAATAATGATGATCGTCACCCATCACCATGAGACAACAACACAACAATAACAAATGAAAGTGATAGAAAGGACAGCCGGGGGTGGGGGGTGGCGTATCAATGAGGAAGGGGAAACGTAATCAATCAAATAGAAAAATAGTAATAGAAAAATGTGTGTGTCTGCGTGTGCGTGCGTGCGTGCGTGCGTGCGTGCGTGCGTGCGTGCGTGCGTGCGTGCGTGTGTGTGTGTGTGTGTGTGTGTGTTGTGTGTGTGTGTGTGTGTGTGTGTGTGTGTGTGTGTGTGTGTGTGTGTGTGTGTGTGTGTGTGTGTGTGTGTGTGTGTGTGTAAGTACGTGCGTGTGAGCTCGCACGCGCACATTAATCGGAGGTTAAGTAAATGAGTCAATACATAATAAGCATGTGTTTGTATCTGTGTGCGCGTGCAAGCGTTTGTTGTTGTTGTTGTCTTCAATTTAACGTATGTTCACTCTTAGTGATATTAGACGAGGGATGTGGAAAATGAAGAGGAAGTTAAAACAGAGAAGGGAATGGAAAGAGAAAAGAATGATTAGGTAACATGTGTGTTGGTATTTTCATGCAACTAAAAAAAAGGGGGGGGGGATCTTAAACATGAGTAAAGATTTAAATTCAACAAATTGTTAACATGAAATAACTATAAAGTAACTACAACAAATACTCTAATGGGTTGTGCAATAGACATTTAACAATGGCAAAGGCTAATTTTGGATTTTTAAATACTGATTCCACAGACTGCTCACAAAATGTGGGTAAAAAAGGTTTTACAATTGGACACTCAAATATGATGTGAGTGTTCGAAATATGTTCCCCACAGAGGCACCTGACATTTTTACAAAATTTTGTTATAAATGCATTTAATTTTATTCTAAAATATAGTGTATTAACTCTTCTCGTAGTTGCGATACTTAAATGTGTTTGAGAAGGATAACATGAAATAAGGCCATTAGTCAGGCAACTCTTTAAAGATCGTTCCTTGAGTTGATCTGATTCTCTCCACTTACTCCATGATGTTTGTTCTAACAAACGGTATCCCTCCTGTAGAGATAATGGAACATGCAGTTCTGTCGATTCCAAATGATGTCTTGCCCCCCTTTTTGCAGCTCTGTCAGCCCACTCATTTGAAAAAACTCCAACGTGCGAAGGTACCCAACAAAAGGAGACAGGAATACCTCTTAAACTTAAAAGGTGTATGACATATTTAATTTCAAAAATGATTCTAGATACTTTCTTGGAATTTGGGGATTTGATAGCATACAGTACCGACTTAGAGTCTACACAAAGTAAGATAGGAATGATGGGAAATACAAAATCAAGAATATGGTTAAGAGCGAGCGTTTGTGTGTGTGTGTGTGTGTGTGTGTGTGTGTGTGTGTGTGTGTGTGTGTGTGTGTGTGTGTGTGTGTGTGTGTGTGTGTGTGTGTGTGTGTGTGTGTGTGTGTGTGTGTGTGTGTGTATGTTTGCGTATGTGTGTGTGTGTTTTTGTGTGTACGTGTGTATGTGTGTGTTTGTGTGTGCGTGCGCGTGTGTATGTGTGTTTTGTGTGTGCGTGCGAGCGTTTGCGTGTGTGTGTGTAAGTTTGTTTGTGTGTGTGTTTGTGTTTTCACGTGCGCGCGCGTGCGTGTATGTATGTGTGTGTGTGCGTGCGCGTGCCTGTGTGTATGTGTGTGTGTTTGAATGCGCGTGCATGCGTGCCTTTGTGGGATGCACGTCTGAGCGCACGTGCTCACATACACATATGAGTGTGTGTGTGTGTGTGTGTGTGTGTGTGTGTGTGTGTGTGTGTGTGTGGTGTGTGTGTGTGTGTGTGTGTGTGTGTGTGTGTGTGTGTGTGTGTGTGTGTGTGTGTGTGTGTGGTGTGTGTGTGTGTGTGTGTGTGTGCGCGCGCGCGCGCGTGTGTGGGCACACTTGAATGTACGTGTGTATACATATTTCTTGTGTATGTGTGCAGACATACTACATACCACCAACATTGGTAAAAAGTGACGAAGAAGAAGAAGAAAAAGACAAAGAAAGGCAGAATGAAGTCACTGTCACTACTCGTCATCTGCATATGTCTGTGTGATACTGCATCTGCACAGAGGAAGAATGTTTTACTTCTGTTGGGTGAGTCTGGTTTCTGCTACCATAAACTGTTTGTTTATCTGTTTACTGTTTAGTTTTCGTTTTGGTTTTCTTCAGTTTGGGTTTGAAATTTTTGTTTGTTTGTTGTTGGGAGTTTTTTGTGAATATGGCTTGTAAACTCGCATCAGCTTTTTTTTTAGTACTGTTTTTGAGGTGATAAAGTATTTGTATTCACTGAATGGACCGGGAAGAGTTTCTCCACAACCCAGGCACTTGCCCACAACCGCCCCGAAAATGATTGGAACCCCGAGGTTTACCAAAGGTGGGATTTTGCGATTGCCACCACGATTTTTTTGCCCACCATTATTAAAGTAGCTGCATTCCGACTTCGGGGATGATGTTTAAACACGACACCAATATGCATGCTTGTTGGGTTTTTAAAAATTTTGTCGTCCGTTATTACTAGAACGCAATGGTCTACGCTTCCGAAAGGTGGAGCGGGCTTTCAATGTGTGCGCAAGATGTTCTGCGAGCCTTCGTTCTCGAAACCTCAGTTTATGGTTTCATCCGTTGGAGTTTTAGGGAAGCGGAGTCAGTACTGATGTTAAATCCAAGCGAAAAAGTCCCCTTGAACAGACGTCCCTGTGTTAGCCTTCGAACACAGCTGCAAATAACCAATTCCTTAAAACACTTTTTTTTATAAGTAAAGGTGTCCCATAGGCTATGTGGTCATAGTAGATTAGGAAGGACGGTGGCAGGATGGTTAAGACGTTTGCCTGCCAACAAGTCAACCGTGAGGTTCTGGGTTCGATTCCCAGCCTCGCCCTTTCTTCCCAGTTTGACAAAAAAATCGAACTGAATATCAAAGTCCTTCGGATGAGACTATAAACCGAGGCCCCTGTGTGCGAACGCATGCAGAACATCTTGCGCACACGTTAAATCCTGTTCCGCTTTTCGAAAGAGTAGGCCATTGTGTGCCGGTGGGAACAGATGACTAAATTTACAAAACCGCATACACACGGGGAGTCGATGTAAAAAAAACACATGAGTCCTTATTCCATTATCCTCGAAAAAATATCTGAGCGCTTTGATTTGTTGCTTTACAAGATTCAGCGCTATATAAATTCCATACTTTTTTTTAATTATTATAATAGTATAGCGAGGTATCACAGACCTCAACTTCTCAAGGGGCCAGCATATTGAGGGCGGCGCCCATCTCCTCTCCCTTGCTGCTTTACCTTCCCTGACCCTAAAGAGGGCAGGTACCCATTTACAGCTGGGGGAACTGGGGAACTGTACTGAAGCCAAGGCGCGCAAACGGTCATCCATCCAACTGGTAACCACGCCCCATGCTGCTTAACCTTGGCTGGGGGAAAGCGAGTGCTCTGAGCTATCCTGTCCCCACACTTTAGGAAAGCAAAAAAAAAAAAAAAGTACACCCTCATCTACAACTTCAAAACTCAAGGGTGGGGTC
>CM054157.1:17512558-17515058 GCA_028751875.1 Rapana venosa
CTATCTCTCTATCTATCTATCTATCTCTAATGTATGTATATTTATATTCTCACAACTGTCTACAGTATAGGTCTTACTGGGGAAGAATATATAACCTCAGCGACTGATGTTAATGAACTGCTGAGAGTCATATAAAACTTCTTGAACAGTGGCATATTTTTCATGCATATCTATCTATTCCTCTCCTTTTAAACAGGCCAGTTAGGATTATGCAAGCAAACAATAGATGGTGGATTGAATGATGTATTATGTATGTACGTATCTATGTGTACTTCTTGAAAAGTGGCCTGTTTTTCATGAATATCTATCTATTCCTCTCCTTTGAAACAGGCCAGTTAGGATTGGGCAATCAAACAATAAATGGTGGATTGTATGATGTATGTACGTATCTATGTATACTTCTTGAACAGCACTTACTTTACTTTTGTCTTCCGCTTATACTCGGAGGTGTCGCGGGGAGATATAGCTGTCTGTCGGCAGCGAGGCGTGTAGCCTGGATGAGGGACATGCCGTGGGCTTTTAGGGTGTCGGCCACGGTAAAAGCCCAGAACAGTGGCATGTTTTTTCATGAATATCTATTCCTCTCCTTTTCTTCTTCTTCATTCTTCTTCAAGTGTCCGGTCTGGTCCTGCAGACATCGACGATCATGGCTCTCCATTCTTCCCTGTTCTCGGTCCTTCTCATGAGCTCATTGTTGGTGCCCTCTTTATTCGTTGCGAATTTGTTTAAGTTGTCTGTGAATTTTGTGCGTTGTCTTCCTCTGCTCTTGTTTCCACAGATTTTGCCACTCCATAACAGTTTCTCTAGTCCGTCAGCCCTGATTATATGGCCGAAAAATTTGAGCTGTCTTTCTCTGATGGTGTTGAGAAGGGATCTCTTGTACCCAGCCATTTCCATTACTTCTGCATTTGTTTTTCTTTTTGTCCACGAGACTTTCATGATTCTCCGGATGAACCGCATCTCCACTGCTTCTAGTCGCTGTTCTGTGTCCTTGGCTAGGGTCCAGCACTCACATCCGTACAGATCAATTAGGATTGGGCAATCAAACAATAAATGGTGGATTGAATGATGTATGATGTATGTACGGATCTATGTATGCATACATACATATAAGGGGTACAGCTGTCACACAGGGCAGCCCTACTGTCAGGACTCCCCCAGCACCAGACAGGGCTGTACGGGAGGAGTGATGGCGCCTCCCACTTCTCTTCCTATCCCTCCCTCCATACCCTGCCCTCCATCCTCCGGAGCAACAACATCCGCACAGGTTGGAGTTGGATGGCTGGTTTGGTTGGTTTGGTTGGGTGGGGTGGGTGGGTGTGTGGTTGGGTGGGCTGGGTGGTTTGGTTGGGGGGGGGGGGTGGGGGGGTGGTTTGGTTGGTTGGTTTGGTTGGGTGGTTGATGGATTGCGTGGATGGGTTGGGTGGGTGGTTGGATGGGTGGGTGGTTTGGTTGGTTGGTTGGTTGGTTGGTTGGCTGGCTGGATGGCTAGTTGGCTGGTCGGTTGGGTGGGTGGGTGGGTGGGTGTGTGGGCGGATGGGTGGTTAAGGTGGGTGGGTGGTTGGGTGGCTGGCTGGTTGGGTGGGTGGGTGGGTGGTTGGCTGGGTGGGTGGGTGGGTGTTGGCTGGATGGTTGGTTTGGTTGGTTTGTTGGTTGGCTGGTTGAATCGTTGGTTGGCTGGTTGGTTGGCTGGCTGGTTTTGGTTGGTTGGGTGGTTGGGTGGGTGGTTGGGTGGTTGGTTGGTTGGTTGGTTGGGTGGTTGGGTGGTTGGTTGGCTGGCTGGTTGGGTGGGTGGGTGGGTGGGTGGGTGTTGGCTGGTTGGTGGTTGGTTTGGTTGGTTGGTTGTGGGTTTGGGTGGTTGAATCTTTGGTTGGCTGGTTGGCTGGCTGGCTGGTTGGTTGGTTGGGTGTTTGGTTAGTCGCTTTGATGATGATGATGATGATGATGATGATGATGATGATGATGATGATGATGATGATGATGATGATGATGATGATGATGATGATGATGATGATGATGATGATGATGATGATGATGAGATAGATGTGATTTGTTGTTGCTATCTTTGATAATACAGATGGTAGATAATACAGGTGCTATTTGTGGTGGTGTTGCTGTTGTAATTGATGATGATGATGATGACGACGACGACGACGGCGATGGTGGTGTGGGGTGGTGGTGGTGGTGGTGGTGGTGGTGGTGGTGGTGGTGGTGGTGGTGGTGTGGTGGTGGTTGGTCCGGCTGCTGTCTTTGATTTTTACCTTAGTTCAACAGTGGTAATATTAGACCCTCAAAACTAGGTTAGGCCTTGTACTGAGCTAGTGCCTTAAGCGCGTGAGCGTGCAGGTAAAAGCGCGTGTGTGCGCGTGCACGTAGATGTGCACATCCCTGGGGTAAGTACGGTTGCACAAATGCTCCTCCCCTTCCTCCTCTCCTCCTCCTCCTCCTCCTCCTCCTCCTCCTCCTCCTTCTCCTCCTCCTCCTTCTCCTCCTCTTTCTT
>CM054157.1:17520058-17537558 GCA_028751875.1 Rapana venosa
TGTATGTATGTATGTATGTATGTATGTATGTATGTGTATGTATGTATGTATGTATGTATGTATGTATGTATGTATGTATGTAGATGTATGTATGCGGATGGATGGATGGATGGATGGTGATGGATGGATGGATGGATGGATGGATGGATGGATGGATGGATGGATGGATGGATGGATGGATGGATGGATGGATGGATGGATGGATGGATTTATGAATGTATGTATCTGTCCATTTTTCTTTCTACCTATCAATCTATCTATCTATCGATCTATCTGTCTATCTGTTCTTCTTTCTATCTGTCTTTCTATCTTTCTATATATCTATCTATCGATCAGTCTATCTTTCTATCTGTCTATATATCTATCTGTATATCTCTATCTAACTATCTATCTATCTCTCTATCAATCTACTTATGTATCGATTTATTCACTGTTCATTTTGCTATCCCTCTATTTTTTTATGTTTGTTTGTTTGTTGATTTTTTTATGCTTGTGTTTACTTTTGTATAATTATATACTTTTGTTTTACCTTCTGGACTGCCACGAAAATAATTAATGATAACAACGTTGCTATGTCTCTCTGTGTTTCTGTTTGCCTCTGTCTCTGTTGATGTCATGTGACCGGTACAGTGCTATTAGATAGGTGTGTGTGTGTGTGTGTGTGTGGTGTGTTTGTGTGAGTGCGTCGTGTGTGTGTGTGTGTGTGTGTGTGTGTGTGTGTGTGTGTGTGTGTGTGTGTGTGTGTGTGTGTGTGTGTGTGTGTGTGTGTGTGTGTGTGTGTGTGTGTGTGTGTGTGTGTGTGTGTGTGTGTTTGTTTGTGTGTGTGTGTGTGAGTGTGTTAGTGAGTGTATGTCTGTGTGCGTGCGTGTGTTTCTGTGAGTGTGTGTCTGTGTGTTTGTTTGTGTGCGTGCGTGTGTGTCTGTGTGCGTGCGTGTGTTTGTGTCAGTACGAGTGTGTGTGAGTGTGTCTGTGTGTCTGTGTACGTGCGTGTGTGCGTGCGTTTGTGTGTGTGTGTGTGTTTGTGTGAGTGCGTGTGAGTGAGTGTGTGTCTGTGTGCGTGCGTGCGTGTGTGTGAGTGAGTGTGTGTCTGTGTATCTGTATGCGTGCTTCTGTGTGTCTGTGTGTGCGTGCGTATATATGTGCGTGCGTTTGTGCGTGTGTGTGTGTTTGCATGCATGTGTGTGAGCGTGTGCGTAACTGCAACAACAAAAATTTTAAAAAACTACCCAATACTACATCATTAAACGCCTAAAAAAGACCCCAAAAAACTAATAACTTAAACCTTTGTCCGCTTACGTTTTCACTTGTTCGCTCTGTACAACCTTTGTCCACTCGTGCTACGGCTACGTACCTAAGTGCGTGTGTGTGTGGTCAGCGAACAGAAGCTCTGGCCAGCACAGTGGACGTCTTGCCCACTGTCCTGGACTGGTTCAACGTGCCCTACCCTTCCTCGCCCTCCCCAACGCCCAAACTGACCGGCAAGTCCCTGCTGCCCTTAACGGTCAACCCTGCCAACGTCACCGCTTATGACCGTGCTTTTTCCAGCCATAGTTTTGATGAGGTCAGTCGTGTAGCACATGTCCGCGGTATCTTCAGTTTAACGTCTATTCCCGTTTAGTGATTTTGGACAGGGGGGGAAACAGTAATCTATACAAGTCCCCGTGTATATGTGGTTTTGTAAATTTTGTCATCTGTTTCCACCGGCACACAATGGCCTACTCTTCCGAAAAGCGGAACAGGATTTAACGTGTGCGCAAGATGTTCTGCGTGCGTTCGCACACGGGGCCTCGGTTTATAGTCTCATCCGAAGATAGATAGATAGATAGATAGATAGATAGATAGATAGATAGATAGATAGATAGATAGATAGATAGATAGATAGATAGATAGATAGATAGATAGATAGATAGATAGATAGATAGATAGATAGATAGATAGATAGATAGATAGATAGATAGATAGATAGACAGACAGACAATTGACAATTTTGACAATTTTTTTTATATATCGAGGATAATGGAATAAGCACTCATGTGCTTTTTTACATCCAGTCCCCGTATGTATGCGGTTTTGTAAATTTTGTCATCTGTTCCCACCGGCACACAATGGCCTACTCTTTCGAAAAGCGGAACAGGATTTAACGTGTGCGCAAGATGTTCTGCATGCGTTCGCACAAGGGCCTCGGTTTATAGTCTCATCCGGAGGACTTTAACAGACAGACAGATAGACAGATAGACAGATAGATAGATAGATAGACAGATAGACAGATAGATAGATAGATAGATAGACAGACAGACAGACAGACAGACAGACAGACAAGAAGACAGATAGATAGATACATACATACAAACAACATACATACATACAATACATAATATAGATACATACATACATACATACATACATACATACATACATACATACATACATACATACATACATACATACATACATACATACATACATACATACAAGAAACAATAATAATAATGAATTTATATAGCGCTATACATTGTAGAGAAATCAAAGCTTGCACTCGCACAAAATAGAATTAATAGATAATAGATAGATAGATAAGATAAAGTTTGATAGATAGATAGATAGATAGAAATCGATAGATCGTAGATAGATAGATAGATAGATAGATAGATAGATAGATAGATAGATAGATAGATAGATAGATAGATAGATAGATAGATAGATAGATAGATAGATAGATAGATAGATAGATAGATAGATAGATAGATAGATAGATAGATAGATAGATAGATAGATAGATATGTGTTAAAGATTGTTTTAAAAAACTTTTTTTCTTTTTTTCTAATATTTTTGGGTCTTTTGTTGTTTGTTTTCCTTTTATATGTTTTGTTTTGTTTTATATGGGTTTTTTTTGTTTTGTTCCTCGTCTACAACTTCGAGGTTTACCAATGGTGAGGATTTTTGCCTGTACAACCAGTTTCCCCCAAGCATTATGGCAGCCAAAATCCGACTTCAGGAATGGGTGTGTAAACATGAAACCTCTGCATGCGTTTTTTTTGGTTGATTTGAGGGGGGGGGGGGGTAAATATTTCTTTTTTTATCCGTTCCTACCGGCATGAAATGACCTACTCTTGCCAAAAGCGGAACGGGTTTTTAATATGTGCGCAAGATGTTTTGCGTTGCGTTTGCACATGGAGCCTCGGCTTATAATCTCATCCGAAGGACTTTGAGGGGAGGGAGAGGGGAGTGGAGTCAGTACTAATGTTAACTCCAGGGCAACATTCCATAAAACGGGTGCCTCAGTTATAGTTCGATCCCAGGTCCTCAGATCACGAGCGCAACGCTCTAACCACTAGGCTACCCTGCCCTCCTGTCTCTCATTTTTATCAAATACTCTTGTTGGTCCCGGCCAAAAGCTATGTAAGTTATTGATGTAAGCTAAATACCCAGACCCTCATGAACATAATTGTTATGCTTTAGAAGGTTATGTATATATTGTCTTTAACCGTGACATGCTCTTAGCATAACAATTTCACTTGCCATTAACTTATTTTAAAAAGTCTTCTGAAGTCAGAGTATGGCTGCCTGTATGATGAGGTATTTGAAAATTCACGCCATTCACGCAAAACTTCTCACCCGGTGTGTATTTATTTACACAATGGGGTAAAGACCATGATCTAGAAAAGACATAAATAGACTATTAGTTCGTACATGTTTTAACATTTTCAAAATAGTTATGATTCCAAATTAAAACGTACATACATACAAGTACTTGCATGAGCGTGTGTACGCGCACACACACGCACTGACGCGCACACACGCACACACACACACGCACGCACGCGCGCTCACAGAGAGAGAGAAGACAGACAGAGATAGACAGACAGACAGAGAGACAGACAGAATGACTCAACTGACGATAAAGCATAACAAAAAACCACAACCCAACAAACACAACAAAAACAACAACAACAACAACAACATGAGGGGAACTCCAAAACTAACCTGCAGCTTGATGCCTATCCCTCTGCTGTAGTGATCCTTGCTCATGTTGCATCAATATTGAATAAACCATAATCAGTTTAAACCAACAACAACAACAACAACGAAGAACAACTAACAACACTAACACCCAAAAAAAAAAACTTTTCATCATACCCAACCCACCTACCCACCCCAACCAGGTCACCATGTACTACCCTATGCGAGTCATCCGCACGCCTCGCTACCGCCTCCTCCACAACCTCGACTACCACTCCCCCTTCCCCGTGTCCGAGCCCATCGCCACCTCCCCCACCTTCTTCACCATCGTCAACAGCACCAGATACAGCCTGCCCACCTTCTGGTTCAAACCTCTCACGGCCTACTACTTCAGGCCGCAGTGGGAGCTCTACGACACCGACTACGATCGCTTCGAGCTGGAGAACGACGCTTTGGATCCTGCCCATTCCTCGGTGGCGGAGTCCTTGAAACGGGAGCTGAAGGCTTG
Organism: Rapana venosa; assembly: GCA_028751875.1. Taxonomy (NCBI): domain Eukaryota; kingdom Metazoa; phylum Mollusca; class Gastropoda; order Neogastropoda; family Muricidae; genus Rapana; species Rapana venosa. Next base: position 17,524,527 of record CM054157.1, read on the forward strand.
GCAGGAGCTAACTCAGGACCCCTGGCGTTGCCTCCCTGCTGGGGTCATGCTGGGGGATGGGTCGTGTCTGTCTGTTGGGAATCGGGAGCCTTGATTAGGATTCTGTGTCTGTGTCTGTGTGTGTATGTGTGTGTTTGTGTGTGTCTTCCAGTTAAGGCTAGTGAAATGTAAATCTCGAAAATGTCTCCTGTCGCTTTCAAAATTCAATAAGATTTGTTGGATGTATTTCTTGAAATTTCACTTTGTCTTTCACAAGTGTAGATTGTGGTGGGTTTATTTTTTAATAAAGAAATGTGTATACTTTAAAAAAAATAGTTTTGAGTCTTAATACTGTTTATCATTTTTTTTGCGATGAACTCTTGCTGTTCAGTTCCTGTTAGTATTGATATTATTTTGGGGGGTGTATTGTTGTCATGTTTATTTTCCTGTTCATTTTGTTTGTAATCCTCCATACCCCCCCAAAAGGGGGTGAAAGGAATTAAATCTTGAATCTTGTGTGAATCAGAAATCAGGAATTACTTATTGTCATAAAAGTCACAGATTTGACACAAGGGAATAAACTTTTAATAATTCATATCAAAGTGTTATTTACTGGTCAGTGTGTCTGAAATGACGTGCAACAAAATACTATTTTGCATTCTATTTTATGTTAATTGCTCTCTTTTTTTCAATACAGGTACAAACTTAATAATTTATTTCGGTTTGATGATTATATATTACGAATTATCTTGCTTGATTTGTCTATAACGTTCATATTTACTTTGACATTAGCATTTAGAGTTATCAATATGGTTTTCTTTGTTCGGAATATAAAATGCACCCATCCAGTAAATGAAACTCGTCTTCTATTTTGTTGCAGTATTGACAAGTTCTTTTATTTCTTGGTATATTCTTATATCTTCCTTTCTCTATCATCAAATCATGGCAACTTATACGAAATTTACCAAACGTTTTCCTATGGGTTTTGTTTTTTTCACAGTTAATCAGATATGGTTCTAATCTATTATTCCTTGGTCATGGAATTATAAAAGTTAAGCTTTGTAGAATCTATGAATCTGGCTAATTCAAAACGTCTTATATAAACCCTCAAGCTTTGTATGCAACTCATGGCACAATCGATATGTGTATGTATGTGTGTGCGTGCGTGCGTGTGTGTGTTGTGTGTGTGTATGTATGTGTTGTGTGTGTGAACGACTTCATGATTGTAATTATGGTAAGTGGGCCTTATTATAATTTGGCGAAAAACGGACTAGAGTTAGACTGGGTTGGTGGGGTATGGGGGTGGGGGTGGTGGTGGGTTGGGTAGGGTGAGGAGTGGGTGAGGTTGGGGCTGGGGGGTGGGGTTGCTATGTAGCTGGGTAGACGGGTTTTATAGAAAGAGAGAAGGAGGAACATTATTATAGTGATAATTATGAAAATAATAGTAATAATAATGATGATAATAGTAATGATGATGATGATGATGATGACAAGTATAATATTATTGGTAATGATAATAATGATAATGACGATGGTGGTGGTGGTGGTATGGTAGTATTAGAAGTAGCAGCAGCAGCAGCAGAAGCAGCAGCAGCAACAGCAGCAGTAGTAATAACAATCATGATTTTGATGATAATGATGGCTTTCGTGTGACCTACTGATTAAAATTATTGTACTGAGGTACTTAATGGTGTTGGGTATGTTGCTTTTTTTAATGAAGATCGAGAATTTATTCGTCGTTGTTGTTCTGGATAGAAATGCTTTGGGCTTTTAAATTCATTACGAGATAACATGATTGTACAAGAGAATGATTTTTGAATGAATAAAGAATGCAGTTTGCTGTTGTTCCTATCTTCATTTTGTCCAATGTTTTCATTGTTTCGAATGTGCTGTTACTCTGCCCTTCTGATCTGCTTTTGTAATCTTACATTGTTGTAGCTTAGTGCGTGTTTGTTGCGCGTTCCCCAGCTTAACATTCTGGGGGTCACCCAGAATGTGCACTCGGACTCACTCATCCCACCTGGGAATCACTGTGAGATTGAAAATTGCACACTAGGCCTACTGAATGATAAATTTGCGTGTATAGCTTATTTTTTAAGAAACTCACCGTATAGGCAGCCATACTTCGACTTCAGAGGATTTTTTTTCTCCTTTAAAGGAGAGTGCAGGTTGTTGTGTTAAGAGCTTGTCATGGCTGAAGGCAATCTCAACAGAACATTTTACCACATAACATTTTAGTGTAAGCCTTGGCAATAAGCGGACATCAATAACTAACACAGCTTTTGGCCTGGGCCAACAGTGAGACTGAATCAGCACACTGAATGAGACGTTTGCGTATATGGCTGTTTTTTACGTAGGGTCAGGGAAGGTAAAGCAGCGAGGGAGAGGAGATGGGCGCCGCCCTCAATAATGCCGGCCCCCTAGAAAAGCTGAGGTCTTTGACGCCTCCCTCCCCTACGACCATAATTATAGGTTATAGGACACCTTTACCTTTACCGTACCGTATGGGTAGCCATACTCCGACTTCAGAGGATTTTGTTTCTCCTTTAAAGGAGAGTGCAGGTTGTTATGTTAAGAGCTTGTCACGACTGAAGGCATTATCAACACAACATGTCAAAGCATAGCAGCAGGTCAGTGTAGGGCCTTGGCGCTTGGCTCACATCAATAACTGTCAAAGCTTTTGGCCTGGGCCAAGCAGTTTACTATTCTATTTTATCTTTTTTTTTAAATAATGATAGCCCAGACCACAGCTGCAATGACCAAACTGAAAGTCCTCTGGAATGACAAGAACATCGTTACCAGCTTCAAGATTAAACTGACGCGCTCCATGATCATATCCATATTTTTTGTGTGCGTGTGAATCGTGGACCATAACAACAGATATTGACAGAAGGATACAAGCAAAGGAGATGAGATGCGTCCGCAAACTTCTCGGTATCTCATACAGAGATCATAATTATAACCAACGAGGGAGTGAAAACCAGAATTGAAAACGCCATAAATGCCATATGAAGAGCTCCTGACTTCAGTAGAGAAAAAACGCAAACTAAAGTGGTACGAGCATATCACACTAACATCTGGACTAGCCAAGACTGTCCTACATGTCCCTATGTTCTTGAAAATATTCATTAAAGGCTCCTTACTAAGAAAATTCACAAGAACAGAAAACAGAAAAGTTATCTCAAGGAGAACTTCAGCAACAACACTTATTTCTGTAGATTACATTTAAATGTGTATGTGCGTGCATGTGTGTGTGTGTGTGTGTGTGTGTGTCTGTGTGTGTAGGTATGCATGAGTGTAGGTGTGCGTGCGTGCGTGTGTGAATGTAGGTGTGCATGTGTGTGCGTGTGTGCGTGCGTGCGTGTGTGCGTGCGTGTGTATGTGTGCGTGTATGTGTGTGTGTGTGTGTGTGTGTGTAATCAGGAGAAAAAATACAAAATGTGGCATTGCACTGTAGGGAAGGGCTCTCTCTCTCTCTCTCTCTCTCTCTCTCTCTCTCTCTCTCTCTCTCTCTCTCTCTCTCTCTCTCTCTCTCTCTCTCTCTCTCTCTCTCTCTCTCTCTCGCCTGTGAGCTAACTGGAGCCACCGGATCAGAGACAACTTTCTTTGATTACATGGCAATCAATGATGATCTGGGTGATGTACTGCGGCTGCTAAAGGCAGTGTATGTGTGTGTGACACTACTTGACTACGCTTTCGATCACCATCTATTCCAGCCGTCAACCGGGACCGAGAAATACAGACACCTGCAGTGTTGGCCAGGTAGTTTGAACAGCACTCTCAAAGTGGCATCTATAAAGTGGATGAAGCTTGACTGCGTGGTACCTGTCTTCCCAAGTCAATTCAAGTCAAATCAAGACAAACTTTTATTTTCTGAAGGTATATTGAATAAACAGTGCAGTTGTTTGTTTTTTTTATCAAGTCATCTATTTTTTAAAAATTATAATAATGATAATATATATGCATACATAAAATAAAAACCCTAAACAATAACAGACCATACAAATCAAATGAGTTCATAGTACACTCACTCTGGGTAGGAACTGGCTGGAATCCGAAAAATCCCTATGAATTTTATGGGATTCGAACCTGTAGCTTTCCATCCCGTAACCCAAGGTGGTGACCACTACGCCATGGCGACTGGCAAGTGTGCAAGCGAAATGTAATGAAGGGGACTTTCGATATGATATTAGCGATGGACATTACAATTCCTGTTGCCATCAGCACTTGAAAAGGAAGCAGTAAGTTCTATTATAATAATGCTGGTCTTCTTCCTCTTCTTCCTCTTCTGCTTCTTCTTCTTCTTTTTTTTTTTTTCTTCTTCTTCTTCTTCTTCTTCTTCTTCTTCTTCTTTCTTCTTCTTCTTCTTCTTCTTCTTCTTCTTCTTCTTCTTCTTCTTCTTCTTCTTCTTCTTCTTCCTCCTCTTCTTCTCTGTGTTCCCTTATGAGGTGGGATGTGCAGTGCCTGGTCTTCTCCTGTTTTTGGTACTCTGCAAGAGGTTTACCTACTGGCCTCAGCCAACACATTCCCACTTCAGAGCAGCTCATTTTTGGTACAGGATGCATGCTGAGCATGTTCGCGCGTCCATAACTGACCGGACGCTGAAATGAATTACGAGTATCTTTAACGTGCATGTTTGAACTTCTACATCTGTATAGAAAACGCAAAGGGACTCAGGGTTCTGGCGTATCTGCACTTAAAGTTGATCTATGATATCACAAAAAAATTCCCACTTTTAAAACACTATACCAATGGCAAGATTTAAACCTACCCTTTCATTAAAAAAAATATCAGTGAATTGAAGTCTGACTGTCTTATCCACTCGACTACAACCTCTGTCGATTATGTCAGTAATGTTTTGAGCATTAAAGGTCAAGGTGTCCCATAACCTATGTGGTCGTAGGGGAGCGAGGCGTCAGAGACCTCACTTCTCTAGGGGCCAGCATATTGAGGGCGGTGCCCATCTCCTCTGCTTTGCCTTCCCTGACCCTAAAGAGGCAGGTACCCAATTACAGCTGGGTGAACTGGGGGACTGTACTGAAGCCAACCAACTGGTAACCTCGCTCGATGCTGCTTAACCTTGACTGGGGGAAAGCGAGTGCTCCGACCACTGAGCTATCCCGTCCCCTTGTAAACATTAGCATCAAGCAAATGGCGATTTGCAGTTTGATTCCAGTTGTTCTATATTTAGTTGGGAGGAGAAATATGCTTTTAAGTTTGATATTTTTCCCTTCATGAATTATTTCAAAATTATTTTTTCTTAAGTTGCTTCACTATGTCTGCTTATTTGCTTTTATTTCTTCTTCCCATTAAAAAAATGAGAAATAACTGCATGCATCGAAACCAAAAAAGCTTGTAACAAACCCTTGCTGCGAACAAATTAACGAAAATGAGAGCCTACAAAGCACTGTGGTTGACATGTAAAGCTCCAGGAGCTCTTAGCTATAAACTAAGCCAGAATAGCAATCACTAAGTTAGCGTACTCAGTTGACTCGTAATTTCATGAGATTTAAAAAAATCATACTAATTTTTTTTTTTAAACCCACTTAACAGCCTGATGAGAGTGTGAACATGGAAAGTCTGTGTCGGTAACAGCAGGCTATCATATCGCAAAAAGCAGACGAGGATTATCTGCTCCGCAGGCCAGCTCCCTGAGACACTGATCCAGGAGATTCCATGATATGGGTTTTTTTTCGCTGCATGTGTCTCCATGGGCACAGCGCACAGCTGGTGTGAGAGAGGCCCCTCTATATCAACCCGCCCTCTATGATCCTCGCGTGCAAAGCGGCGGGAGCACTCGTGTCAACCAGCCATCATGCACTTCGCGGTTGTCTTCTCTTGTCTGGTTCTCTCTCTGTCTCACTTGCAGGAACATGGTATTGTGATCTGGCTTGTTTAATAATAATAATAATAATAATAATAATGTATGGAATTTATATAGCGCTGAATCTTGTAAAGCAACAAATCAAAGCGCTCAGATGATTTTTTTTTATGCGTGTGTATGCGGGTTTTTTTTAATTTTGTCATCTGTTCCCACCGGCACACAATGGCCTACACTTTCGAACAGCGGAACATGATTTAACGTGTGCGCAAGATGTTCTGCATGTATGTTCTGCATGCGTTCGCACACGGGGCCTCGGTTTATAGTCTCATCCGAAGGACTTTTCGTTACTTAAGTATGTTGTGTGGAAATTGCACTGACTGTTTTATTTTAGTGGTAGCTATCTAAGCATGTGGCAGGGGTTTTGTTGTTTTTTTAGGTACTGCTATGTTTGGAAAGTGTATTTCCTTACTGTGATCTTGTGAGGGTTTTTTTCTTTGAAACTAAACGTGTAATTACTGCGAAATCTCATAATTGAGGTGCCAAGTGGGCATTACAGAAAGAACAAAATGCATACATTTGATGTGTTAGAAATAGATATATAAAATCATGTGGAAAAGTATTACCCATATCTGAGAACCAACTGAACCATGTTATGAAATTAACTATTTAAATTTTGTAGTCAGATGGTGTTACCAAGTATCGCGTATTCCATACACACAACTTTAATCTTTATCTAATAGTTTGTGTTTTCCTTCATACCTTACATAGAAAGGGAACGTGTTGTTTTTTTAATCAAATCAAATATTTATTTATTTATTCTTTTATTTCGAGGATAATAGAATAAGCACTCGTGTGCTTTTTTAACGTCCAGTCCTGATGATGGACGGGATAGCTCAGTGGTCGGAGCACTCGCTTTCCCCCAGCCAAGTTAAGCAGCGTCGAGCGTGGTTACCAGTTGGATGGGTGACCGTTTGCGCGCCTTGGCTTCAGTACAGTTCCCCCAGTTCACCCAGCTGTAAATGGGTACCTGCCCTCTTTAGGGTCAGGGAAGGTAAAGCAGCGAGGGAGAGGAGATGGGCGCCGCCCTCAATATGCTGGCCCTAGAGAAGTGAGGTCTCTGACGCCTCGCTCCCCTACGACCTTATAGGTTATGGGACTCCTTTACCTTTACCTTTACCTGGTGTGTATGTAATTTGTTAATTTTGTCATCCGTTCCCGCCGGCACACAATGGCCTACTCTTTCGAAAAGCGGAACAGGATTTAACGCGTGCGCAAGATGTTTTTCGTGCGTGTCTGTGTGCGCATGTGTGTGTCTGTGTGTGTGTGTGTGTGTGTGTGTGTGTGTGTGTGTCTGTCTCTCTGTGTCTGTGTGTGTCAATGTGTGTCTCTCTGTACTGTGTGTCTGTGTGTGTGTGTGTGTCTTTGTGTGTATGTCTCTGTATTTGTGTCTGGTTACAGTGAAGGCTGTTCCCTGCATGAACAACCAGATAGAGTGTGGCCTGAACGCTACCTGCGTCAACAACAGATGCCAGTGTCCCAGCCCCCTAAAGGGCAACCCCAGGGTGTACTGCGATAGTGACCGCTGTGAGTGATCGGCTTCTGTCTTGGATGGATGGATAGATTAGTGGATGGGTGGGTGGGTGGGTGGATGGATTATGGGTGGGTGGATTAGTGGATGGGTGGATTAGTGGATGGATGGATGGATTGATGTATTAGTGGGTTGGTGGATTAGTGGATGGATGGGTTGATGGATTAGTGGATGGATGGATGGATTAGTGGATGGGTGGATTCGTTGGTGGATTAGTGGTGGGTGGATGGATGGATTGATTAGTGGATGGATGGATGGATGAGTGGATTAGTGGATGGATTAGTGGATTGATGGGTGGGGTGGATCGATGGATGGTGGGTGGATGATGGATGGATGGTGGGTGGGTGGATGGGTGGATGGGTGGGTGGGTAGGTAGGTGGATGGATGGGTGGGTGAATGGGTAGGTAGGTGGGTGGGTGGGTGAGTGGATGGGTGGGTGGATGATGGATGGATGGATAGATGGATCGATAGGTAGGTAGGTGGATGGATGGATGGATAGATGGGTGGTGGGTGGGGTGGATTAAAGGGTGGGTGGATGGATGGATGGACGAATGGGTGGGTGGGTGTATGGATGGATGGGTGGGTGGATGGATGGGAGGGTGGGTGGGTAGGTGAATGGATGGATGGATGGGTGAGTGGGTAGGAAGATGGATGGATGGGTGGATGGATGGACAGATGGATGGATGGATGGGTGGGTGATGTAGTGGTGGGTGGATAGGTGGGTGGATGGGTGGGTGGATAGATGGGTGTGGGTAGGTAGGTGGATGGATGGGTGGGTGAGTGGGTAGGTAGGTGGGTGGATGGGATGGGTGAGTAGTATGGATGGGTGGGTGGATGGTATGTAGGTGGATGGATGGGTGGATGGGTGGATGGTGGGTGGGTGGGGGTGGATTAAAGGGTGGGTGGAAGGGTGGATGGATGGATGGATGGATGAATGAATGAGTGGGTGGATGGATGGGTGGGTTGGTGGGTGGATGTATGGGTGTGTGGTGGGTAGGTAGGTAGGTGAATGAATGGATGGATGGGTGAGTGTGTAGGTAGATGGGTGGGTGGATGGATGGATGGAGGGAGTAGATGGTAGGGATTGGATGGATGGATGGATGGGTGGGTGGGTGGTGGGTGAGGTGGTTGGTGGGCGGATGGATGGGTGGGTGGGTGGATGGATGGATGTGTGGATGGATAGATGGTTGGATGGGTAGGTAGGTGATGGAGGGATGGATGGATGGATGGGTGGGTGGGTGGGTGGGTGGGTAGGTTGGTAGATGGATGGGTGGGTGGGTGGGTTGGTGGGTAGATAGGTGGGTGGGTGAATGAGTAGGTGGGTGGGTGGTGGGTGGGTGTGTGAGTGGGTGGGTGGGTGGGTGGTGTGGGGGTGGTGGATGGTAGTGGAAGTGGGTGGGTGGTGGTGGTGGTAGGTGGTGATGGTGGTGGGTGGGTGGGTGGATGGTGGGTGATGGTGGGTGGGTGGATGGTTGGTGTGGGGTGGGTGGGTGGTGGTGAGTGTGAATGGGTGGATGGATGGATGGTAGGTGGTGGTGGATGGATGGGTGGGTGATGGGGTGGTGGGTGGGTGGTGATTTAGGGTGGAAGGGTGGGTGATGGAGGTGATGGTGGATGGAGATGGGTGGGTGGTGGATGGAGGGTGGGTGGATGGTAGGTAGTAGAGGGATGGATGGATGGATGGTGGGTAGGGATGGTGGATGGATGGTGGATGGATGGATGGATGGTAGATGGATGGATGGATGGGTAGGATGGATGGATGGATGGGAGGGGTGGGTGGATGGATGGATGGATGGATGGATTAGATGGATGGATGATGGATGGATGGATGGATGGATGGATGGTGGTGGGTGGGTGATGAGGATGGATGGATGATTAGTGGATGGGATGGAGGAATGGAGGAGGATGGTGATGGTAGGAATGGATGGATGGATGGGGAGGAATGGATGGATGGATGGATGGATTGATGGATGGATGGATGATGGATGGATGGATGGATGGATGGATGGATGGATGGATGGATGGATGGATGGATGATGATTAGTGGATGGATGGATTAGTGGATGGATGGATTAGCGGATGGATGGATTAGTGGATGGATGGATTAGTGGATGGATGGATTAGTGGATGGATTAGTGGATGGGTGGGTGGTCGGGTGTTGGGCGGATAATTGGGTGGATGGATGGATGGATGGATGGATGGATGGATGGATGGATGGATGGATGGATGGATGAATGGATGGATAGATGGGTGGATGGATGGATGGATGGATGGATGGATGGATGAATGGATGGATGGATGGATGGGTGGATGGATGGGTGGATGGATGGGTGGTTGGATATATATCATAAGGTATTATGTAAGATGTGATGATTGACATGTGATGCGTCGCGATATGGTATGTTCCTATATTATATATTATTTGACATATGATGTGATGTCATTCCGTTCACGGTTATGCAATACAATACAGCATAGCACAACACAATACCAGACAGAACAAAATAGCACAACACAGCACAGCACAACACAAAAAATCACAACACAGCATAGTACGACACAGAAAAGCACATAACAGCACAGTTCGGCACGGCACAGCACAGTACGGCACAACACAGCACAGTACGGCACAGAATAGTACAGCACAGCACAGTGCGGCTCAGAGGAGCTCAGCACAGCACAACATAGCACAGTACGGCACAACACAGCACAGGACGGCAGAGATTAACACAACACAACACAGTACGCCACAGAATAGCACAGAATAGCACAACACAGCACAATACAGCACATTACAGCACAGAACAACACATCACAGTATGATAGACTACAGTGCAACATGATACAATTCAGTGCTACATAATACCATACAATGCCGTCAGCGCCTGGGGTTTATCACAGTTCTTGATTAAACCATTGACGCTGGGGGCAACAGCAAGGTGAGAGGCTGTATGACCAGTGGCTTTCCCACTCATGGAATTCCACTTTACAGCTTAGTCTTTAGTGATCGACTATGACTCTCTGACTAGGAGGCTTGACTCGCACAGTCCTTATGTGCTGCAGCCCTGGGGGCTGGTTGGCCTTTGGAGAACATCTCCAACGCTGACTGTCCTTATGCCCACTTGGCCGAGAGAGTGGGGATGTACTGTGGGAAAAGCATCTCCACTATAATCAAATTTCTGCCCAATTTCCGAAACAGCAGCTGCCTCCTCTGCTGATTTGGAGGTCATCGTCGAACACGACGGACAAACATAAAAAATAAATACCATACAATATAATGCAGCAAAATACAACGCGGTGCAACCCAATACAATACAACACATCATCATCATCATCATCACCATCACCATCATCATCATCATCACCATCATCATCACCACCACCATCGTCGTCGTCGTCGTCATCACCATCATCTTCATCAACATAATCATCATTACAACCATCATCATCGTCGTCGTCATCGTCGTCACCATTACCATCGTTTATCATCATCATCATCATCATCACCATCAACATCACCATGATCATCATCACCACCACCATCACCGTCACCATCATCGCCCCCCCCCCCCCCCCCCCCTCATCACCATCATCATCATCACACATCATCATCATCACCATCGTCGTCGTCGTCGTCACCATCATCATCATCATCGTCGTCGTCGTCGTCCCCACCATCACCGCCATCATCATCATCGCCATCATCGTCATCGCCATCATCGTCATCGTCATCATCGTCACCACCATCGTCATCGCCATCATCGTCATCACCACCATCATCACCATCATCACCATCGCCATCATCATCATCACCATCACCACCCTCATCACTATCATCATCATCATCACCACCACCATCACCACCATCATCGCCGCCACCATCATCATCATCATCATCATCACATCATCATCATCATCATCACCATCATCATCACCATCATCACCACCATCACCATCATCACCACATCACCATCATCATCATCCCCCACCATCACCATCACCATCATCACCATCATCACCATAATCACCACCATCATCCCCATCATCATCACCATCATCATCACCACAATCATCATCCCACCATCACCATCACCACCATCACCATCATCATCATTACCATCATCATCATCACAATCATCATCACCACCATCACCACCATCACCACATTCAGCAGCTGCAGCAGCAGCACCATCACATAACATCATCCCCGAAGTCGGAATACTGCTACCTTAATGGTGGGCAAAAAAAACGTCGCATACACAAAAAATCTCATCATTAGTTGTTTGGGTTTTTTAATCCGAGCTCTAGCCGAGGCACGAGGGGAAAATAGCAAAAGACAATACAATACAACACAATACAATACAACACAATACAATACAATTCAACACTATAGTTATAACACAGCACAACAAAACGAAAATCAACACAATAAACACACTACAACAATACAACACTAGGCAACACAGCACAACACAAACCACAACGCAAAGAACACAACGCCAAACAACACAACACAACACAATACAACACAACACACCCCTACAAGAACAGGGGACGGGATAGCCCAGTGGTAAGAACACTCACTTTCCCCCAGCCAAGGTTAAACAGCATCCCGCGTGGTTACCGCTTGAATGGGTGACCATTTGCGCGCCTTGGCTTCAGTAACAGTTCCCCCAGTTCACCCAGCTGTAAATGGGCACCTGCCTACTTTTAGGGTCAGGGAAGAGGGAGGGGAGATGGACGCCGCCCTCAATGCGCTGGCCCCTAGAGAAGCTGAGGTCTCTGACGCCTCGCTCCCCTACGACCTCATAGATTATGGGAACACCTTTACCTTTAGTTGATACTTGAATACTTGACCGATACCTGGGGCAGGTATTTGCACGGGTCGGGCAGACACCATCTACACCCTGTTCGACCCGCACCCAGACCCGCTGACCATCAAGGTCAACCTGCCCTGTTCCGTGGACCTGGTCAGGCCTCCCCTGTCCGGGGGCTTTCTGATCGTGGGGGTCTGCGTCATCAACTACATCACCGTCAATACCTTCGTGCGGCAAGGTACGTGAGTGGTGAGGCGTCTGCCCAGCATGCATTTTTTGGGGGCACGGCTCTTTTGCGGGCTAGAAAAGTTAAGGAAATACCCATCTTGTACCCAAAAGTTTGGGTGTCATGTTCAATGAATTTGAAATATTTTGTAAACAGAAAAGAAATTAATGTTATGTGTTGAAATATCTGGTCTCCCCTTGGGATGCTTGGAAACCTGTCGGTATTAATAGCATCCCCCTCGTTCTGGTATTTCTGTGCTAGGAATTCCCTCTTTTCTATACTTCTCTTTGTTTCAGCCTTGTTCCTTTTTCTTCCTGTCACCTCCTTGTCTGTTTTCTGCCTTCTTGGACCATTCTTCTGCCTTTTATTCTGGAAAGACTTCAATGATAACAATTCTCTCCCTTGCCGGAGTCGGATGTGCTAGGCCTCACTTGTTAGGCATTTAGAGGCAGTGCAATGCAATTTCTTTCCTCTGACAGACAACAATAGTTGCTGTTTGAGTGTTCAACGACGAAGAAGAAAATATCTTGTTACTTGGTGCATGTGTGTTATTCAGATACGATTCTGTTTCTTAATATTATGTCAAACCTCCATATCC
>CM054157.1:17542558-17557558 GCA_028751875.1 Rapana venosa
ATCCCTAACGGGCGGGGACTGGATGTAAAAAAGCACATGTATGCTTATTCATTATCCTCGAAATAAAAGAATTTGTCATTGTCATTGTCATTGTCTCTCCCTCTCTTTCCCTCCTCTCTCTCTCGCTCTCTCTCCCTCTATCTCTCTCTCTCTCTCCCTCTCTCCTCTCATCTCTCTCCCTCTCCTCTCTCTCTCTCTCTCTCCTCTCTCTCTCTCTCTCTCTCCTCTCTCTCTCTCCTCTCTTACCTGCATTAAGCTGGCGTTTCTGTTATCGTTAATTATTCAGAACACAGGGGTCGTGAAGAATGTGCCCAATGGCGGAGCCCCAGATGACCAAACCTTCCGAGCTTTGAACCTCGTGCCCTGCGACATACGAATGGGTTTCAGAGGTAATAAACCCCCCTCCCTCCCCCCCCCCCTCCTTCCTTCCCCCCTCCTTCCTCCCTTCCCCCTCCCCTCAACCCCTAACCATCACCCCTTGTGGTGATTCCAGGGAGCCTGTCTGTATAAACAGCATCCCCAACAACAACAACAACAGAGAATTACCCCATAAAAAATTTTACACATAGGGTAACCTATGATGACGTCAATAATAATAATAATAATAATAATAATAATAATAATAATAATAATAATAATAATAATAATAATAATAATAATAATAATAATAAATAATGGAACTTATATTGCGCTATATCTTGCAAACACAAATCAAAGCGCATGCATTCAATCTAATCTTACAGTCATGCAATCAATGATAAATAATCAATAGTTTAAACAAACAGATATTACAAACTTGGTGCGCTGCAGACAAAATCTATTTAAAAAAATTTCAATAGTCAAATGTTTTTCTAAAAGCACACACACACACACACTCACGCAGGTCGTATACTTTAGCAGGGTGATAGGACATTGGTTAGTGAAGGTGGGATAGTTCTGATATGAAACAGGAGGGGGGGGAATCTGAGGTTTGAAATAAATATGTCTTGAGGCTGGATTTAAAAGTGTCATAACTAGGTTTCTGGCGAAGAGAGAGAGGGAGCTCATTCCAGGTCAATGGACCCGAAATAAAGAAAGAGCGGCGGCCAACGGTGGATTGGTTGAATCTAGGTATTCGTAGGCACAAGGTATCTGCAGCAGAGCGGAGGGAACGTGAAGGAGTGTACAGGTTAAGACATTCACAGAGGTAGGAGGGTGCAGTTTTGTGGAGACATTTGTAACAGAGGGTACTGATCTTATAATTTACTCTCTGTGGTACAGGCAGCCAGTGGAGAGATCGCAAGAGAGGGGTAATGTGCTCAGATTTTTTCGTTCTGAGAACTAGTCGAGCTGCGTAAACAGAGCCCTAGCTTCTCTCTTGGAAATTCTGTATAAGGAATTCCTTCTTTTCTATCCTTCTCTTTTTGTTTTTTGTTTTTTTCTTTTACTTTCTTCTTGTCACCTTCCTTCTTGTCCATTTTCTGCCTTCTGTCTTTTTGTCCACAAAAACACTTACAATATAAGAATTTTCTCCTACGCCAAAGTTGGATGTGCGGGGCCTTTCTTGTCAGGAGCTTAATGGCAGCAAAAACCCATTTTCGCTGATAGGACAACGATAGTTGCTGTCTGAGCGTATTTATTTCAAACCTCAGATTTCCCCCCTCCTGTTTCATATCCCACCTTCACTAGTCCATGTCCTATCACCCTGCTAAAGTATACGACCTGTTTGAGTGTGTGTGTGTGTGTGTGTGTGTGTGTGTGTGTGTGTGTGTGTGTGTGTGTGTGTGTGTGTGTGTGTGTGTGTGTGTGTGTGTGTGTGTGTGTGGTGTGTGTGTGTGTTGTGTGTGTGTTTGTTTAAACTATTGATTATTTATCATTGATTGCATGACTGTGTAAGATTAGGTTGAATGCATGCGCTTTGATTTGTCTTTGCAAGATATAGCGCTATATAGGTTCCATTATTGTTGTTGTTGTTGTTGTTGTTGTTGTTGTTGTTGTTGTTGTTGTTTGTTGTTGTTGTTGTTTGTTGTTGTTGTTGTTGTTGTTAGGGGACTATTATTATTATTATTATTAGGGGACGGGATAGCTCAGTGGTCGGAGCACTCGCTTTCCCCCCAGCCAAGTTAAGCAGCGTCGAGCGTGGTTACCAGTTGGATGGGTGACCGTTTGCCCGCGCCTTGGCTTCAGTACAGTTCCCCCAGTTCACCCAGCTGTAAATGGATACCTGCCCTCTTTAGGGTCAGGGAAGGTAAAGCAGTGAGGGAGAGGAGATGGGTGCCGCCCTCAATATGCTGGCCCTAGAGAAGTGAGGTCTCTGACGCCTCGCTCCCCTACGACCTTATAGGTTATGGGACTCCTTTACCTCCTTTACCTATTATTGGTATTATTATTATTATTATTATCATCATCATCATCATCATCATTATTATTGTTGTTATTATTATTGTTATTATTATTATTATTATTGTTATCATCATCATCATCATCATTATTATTATTATTATTACTATTATCATTATTATTATTATTATCATCTTCCCAGGACTCTACGGAGAAGCCTACGTCTCGCTGAGCAGGGGGTCTGACCCTTCTGCCCTGCGCGGTCTGTGTGGAAACTGCAACAACGGGACGGACATCGAGAGCGGCCTGGATACCCCGTCACGTCAGCTGGACTACTTCTTTCGGAACCTCGCCCCTGCTGAAAGACAACGGTGTGTGTACAGTGTATGTATGTAGTATGTATGTATGTATGTATGTAATGTATGTATGTATGTATGTATGTATGTATGTATGTAGTATGTATGTATGTCGGGCTGTCTCACAGAGAGAAGAGAGAGAGAGGGGAGGGGGGGAGGGGGGAGTGAAGGGGAGGGGGGAGGGAGAGGAGGGGAAGGGAGGGAGAGGGGTGGGGAGGGAGAGGAGGGGTAGGGGAGAGAGAGGGGGGGAGTGAGGAGGGGAGGGAGGGAGGGAGGGGGGAGAGGGAGGGGAGAGGGGGGAGGGAGGGGTAGGGAGGGGAGAGGGGGGAGGGAGGGGTAGGGAGAGAGAGAGAGAGAGAGATAACGATAACGATAACGATAACGATAACGATAACGATCTCTCTCACACAGAGAGGGAGAGGGGGGGGAGAGAGGGAGAGAGACGGGATGGAGAGAGGGAGGAAAGAGAGAGAGAGAGAGAGGAGAGGGGGAAGGGAGAGAGAGGGGAGAGGGAGGGAGTGAGGAGGGGAGAGAGGAGGGTAGTGAGGGGAAGAGAGGGGGTTAGGGAGGGAGGGAGGGAGAGAGAGAGAGAGAGAGAGAGGGGAGAGAGACAATATGACAATATGACAATATGACAATATTTTATTGTAATAAGCTGTTAAAGCCCATTTACAAGGGGACAGTGGGAAGGGGACTGGGCACAAAACACGTATTTTCAGAAATACAGATGTATCATTTCTACAGCCCAAATGGTCGACATGGCATGGATTCCACGACATGGTGAAGTGTTTTACATTACGTTTCAGATGAATTGGTGCCTAACACTTTCGCCCATTGCTAATGGGGAAAGGGAGGGGGGAGGGTAACAACAACCACAAACACTTAAACACCGAGTCTGTGACAGGGCTTCCTGTCCCTACATTCCGTCTGATCCGGTAACTCATGCTCTTTCCAACACGTGAAAAACCTAACTCACAATATGCCTAACCTCCTGTTTTGCTCTCTCTCTCTCTCTCTCTCTCTCTCTCTCTCTCTCTCTCTCTCTCTCCTCTCTCTCTCTCTCTCTCTCTCTCTCACACACAACACACACACACACATATGCACACACATATGCATGCACACACGACACACACACGCACGAACACGCACACACGCACGCACAAACACACGCACGCACACACACATGCACGAACATACACAACACACATACACACACGCGCGCACGCGCGCACAAGAGGGTGCGCATGCACACACCACACACACACACTCACACACACGCACATATACAGGCAACCACAGTCACTTCTAACCCAGAAAAAATCTGATAGCATCCATCATAACATGTAAAACATCCAGTCCAGCACTAATTCTGTCTTTGATTCTGTCACGATCGGCAGGTGTCCACAGCTGCAGCTTGGAATAAATGTCTTTTTCCTCCTGAGTCAGTTGCCTGGTGTTCTTTTTTGCAAACCAAAAGTAATCAGCAGGGTTGTGAGTGTCATCTGTCCAGATAAACTGAAAAATCATATCTTCACTTTCACAAATGATAGTATCAGGTATTTCATCAGAGGTATACACATTAAGAAAGTCCTTGTTTCTAGAAACGTCCCTGAGATTTCTCTGCAGGGATCTGTTTCTCAGCCCACCCACATAGTTCTTTATAGTATCTCCACTGTAGCCTGCATCCCGAATCTGATCTAGATATTCGTCACAGTCCTCCCCCTCCATCGTAATGTCAGGTACAGGCACCTCAACCAGGTCAATTCCACCTTGTTGTTCAGCGACTGTGTCAGCTTCCAACACTGTGACAGCACCTGACGCACGGCGATAATCATGTGTGGGAAGCACCGATTGCGAAGGCGTGTGGTTTGGAGAGGCTGGGGTGTTGTGTGTGTGAGACAGACTGGGTGATGGGGGGTGTTGGCATAAACAAACTTGGCGAAGTTTCGAATTGCCAATAATGCACTTGCCTTGTCTTCTTGCCTTTCCTCTGTCTGTCTCCTCTCCTCTGCCAGCCTCTTCTTATCTGCCTGTCTCCTCTCCTCTGTCCTTCGTCGGTCCTGTTGGTCTGACTGGGAGGCTTTTTTGCGGAAGTACACAGGTGTTTGTTGACCCGCCATGTTCCCATCACTTGAGCCAGCCTTCAGTCGAAGCACAACAGTCGTTTGCTCGCCTTCTCCACAGACCTTCCATGAGGTGATGCAGTGTTGTTGCAGCAGGGCACCTAGCGTCACTTCCAGCGTTGTTGGTAACCCGACAACTGGCATGGTGCTGGTTTATTTGGCAATTTAAACACAAAATTTACACAGCAAAATTTTGCCCTGCCTATATCCAAGCGAGAGAGAGAGAGAGAGAGAGAGAGAGAGAGAGAGAGAGAGAGATATATATATAACGATAACGATAACGATCTCTCTCACACAGAGAGGGAGAGAGGGGGGAGAGAGGGAGAGAGACGGAGGAAGAGAGGGAAAGAGAGAGGGAGAGAGAGACACACACACAATTTTATTGCTATTTAGCGATCAAGCCATATAGCGCTGCGGCGCGGTAACGACGATATCGAACGCGACGCGATTACAATGACATGGAAACCATGGCAGTAGTGGTATGTACATCAAGATTCGATACATTATTGTCTGTGTCTCAAGTGTCCCAATTTTCAAACCAGCCTTTCCTTTTCCAGTCTACAGCCAGCGAAGTCAGCCCATGTAAGACGAAGTCAGCCCATGTAAGACTGGATCAGGTCCCGAAGATGATGTAACTCCTGCTCAGCACTCGCCACCACTGTCGCTGTGTGTTGTGTGTTAGTACACTGTTTCCCTTTATGAAGTCTGGCAAGCCTGACACGTTCTTCTGGCAACATGTTTTTCTCTTCTTGCTTGATGTACCAGAACACACACTCAGATTCCTCGCCAGGATCTCCATTCCAAGAGTATTCCAGGGTGATGTCATCTGATTCACACATCACAATGTTTTGATCAACCGAACTATGTACCACCACCTTTCGAAACTGTGTGTTTCTCTTGCTGTCCCTTAATCTACGCTGCACACGTTTGTCAGTTAGAGTAGACACATATTGTTTCACAATACCAGTATGAGAGTCATCCACTGTGCAGCCAACTGTCAGCTCTTCCTGCACATCAGACGCCTCAGAAGACACACCAATCTTACTGTCTGTTGCTGGTTCACACGGCAAATCAAGAGAATCTAGTGTGGCTGGGACATTCACTGCACTGTCAACACACAGCTCTGTGTACACGCTGGCTTGTTTTGATTCGGCATCCACTCTCTCACGATGCAGGGAGTCACTGTCAGACATCACCGCTCTTCCAAAACACTGTCCTTGTCACACTGACGACTTGCCTGTCTTTCTTGATGTTGTTTACTTCTTTGGACGTCACGACGGATTTGGGAAGGGCACTTCTTGCGAAAATACTGAACTCGCGAATTACGATTCAGCACTGGGTCCGCCATTTCTGTTGATACTGACTTGTCAACTGGCTTCAGTCGCAAGACGAAGACAACGCTGCCGCTCTCCCCCGCGACTTTCCAGCTCGATAGGACGTTGTCGATCAGCAGGGCGTTTAAAGTTGTTACTACAGTTGCTGGAAGGCCAGTAACTGACATTTTGAAGCTTAAATGCAAAAATTTGAAGCAGCTTACTAACAGCACGCCCTTTTAGTTCTCGTCCCGTCACGCCCGCCGAGGGGAGAGAGAGAGAGAGAGAGAGAGAGAGAGAGAGAGAGAGAGAGGAGAGAGAGAGAGAGAGAGAGAGAGAGAGAGAGAGAGGAGGGGGAAGGGAGAGAGAGACAACGATAATGATAACGATCTCTCTCACACGGAGAGGGAGAGAGGGGGGAGAGGGAGAGAGAAGGAGAGGAGAGGGATGGAGAGAGGAGAGGGATGGAGAGAGGGGAGGAGGGAGACGGAGGAGAGAGAGAGGGAGGGAGAGAGAGGGGGATGAGAGGGTGAGAGTGAGAGAAAGAGAGAGGGGGGCAGGGAAGGAGGGAAGGGGAGAGATAGAGAGAGAGCGGGAGAGGGGGGGAGGGGGAGAGATGGAGAGGAGAGAGGGGGAGGGAGAGAGAAGGAAGAAGTGAAGGAGAGAGAGGGGGGAGAGAGCGGAGAGAGAAGGTAGGGAGAGAGAGGGAGGGAGAGGGAAGGAGGAAGAGAGACAGATAGGGAGGGGGGAGAGAAAAGGGAAGAGAGAGAGGGAGAGAGGAGAGAGAGAGGAGAGTGTGAGAGAGAGAGGAGAGGAGTGAGAAGGAAGAGGAGAGAGAGGAGGGAGCGAAGGAGGGAAAGGGGTGAGGGAAGGAGGGAGAAAGAGGGGGACAGGGAAAGAGGGAGGGGGAGGGAGGGAGAGAGAGACAGAGGGATGTATATATATATATATATATATATATATATGTATATGTGTGTGTGTGTGTGTGTGTGTGTGTGTGTGTGTGTGTGTGTGTGTGTGTGTGTGTGTGTGTGTGTGTGTGTGTGTGTGTGTGTGTGTGTGTGTGTGTGTGTGTGGAGAGAGAGAGAGAGAGAGAGAGAGAGGAGACAAAGGGAGAGAGGGAGGGAGAGAGGGGGGGGGGAAGGAGGGAGAGAGGGTAGAAAGAGAGAGAGAGAGAGGGAGAGAGATGAGAGAGAGGACAGGGAGACAGAGAGAGAATAAGAAATAGAAAGAGAGAGACAATGGCAATGACAATGACAATGACAATGACAAAATTTATTGCTTTTTAGCAATCAAGCCATATAGCGCTGCGGCGCGGTAACAAACGACATCGAACGAGAGAGACACAGACACAGAGAGAGAGAGAGAGAGAGAGAGAGAGAGGAGAGAGAGAGAGAGAGAGAGAGAGAGAGAGAGAGAGAGAGAAATAGAAAGAGAGAGAGACAGAGAGACACAGAGAGACACACACAGAGATAGATGTGCGGATATTGTGCATCCTTGCCTAATGACCCCCTCCTCTTGTAGCGCGTTGACAAGCTTAACACCCTAAACTGGGAGGTCACCCAGAACATGCCACACTCTGACTCACTCATCCATCCCACCTGGGAATAATCACTGTGAGAAATTGGAAGTACACCGGATGAGAGAAGTTGTGCGTGTGTATGACTCTTTTCAAGCGCCTCGCCATAATATAGGCTGCCATACTCCGACTTCAGAGGATTGTGTGGGGTTTTTTCTCCTTTAAAACAAAGGAGAGTGCATGTTGTTATGTTAAAGAGCTTGCCATGACTGAAGGCAATCTCTCAACACAACAGTTTACATCATAAATGCATTTTAGTGTAGGTCTCGGCGATTAGCTGATATCACTAACTGACACAGCTGTTGGCCTGGGCCAGATGCTTCCTTGTATAATTGTTGTCTCATCAAGCAGCCGAATGTAATTTTCCTTTACGTTCGTTCTCAGGAATAATAATCTATCTAGAATATGTCTAAACTTGACTCTTTGCTCTGATTTTGATTCCTCTGTGTGTGTGTGTGTGTGTGTGTGTGTGTGTGTGTGTGTGTGTGTGTGTGTTGTGTGTGTGTGTGTGTGTGTGTGTGTGTGTGTGTGTGTGTGTGTGTGTGTGTGTGTGTGTGTGTGTGTGTGTGTGTGTGTGTGTGTGTGAGATGTGTGTGTGTGTTTGTGAGAAGAGAGAGAGTGCGTGTGTGTGTGTGTGTGTGTTTGTGTGTGTGTGTGTGTGTGTGAGTTTGTGTGTTTGTGTGTGTGAGCATGTGTGTGTGTTTGTGAGAGGGAGTGCGTGCGCGCGCGCGCGCGCGTGTGTGTGTGTGTATACTTGTGTGTGTGCATGCCTGTGTGTTTGTGTGAGAGAGAGAGAGAGAGAGAGAAAGCGTGCGTGCGTGTGTGTGTGTGCGCGCGCGCACGCTGTGCGCATTTTTGTGTGTGTGTTTGTGTGTGGGTG
This sequence comes from Rapana venosa, assembly GCA_028751875.1. Lineage (NCBI taxonomy): Eukaryota > Metazoa > Mollusca > Gastropoda > Neogastropoda > Muricidae > Rapana > Rapana venosa. The sequence continues at coordinate 17,551,129 of CM054157.1, forward strand.
GGTGGGTATGTGTCTGTGTCTGTGTCTGTTTGTGTGTCTGTGTGTATGTGTTTCTGTGTGTGTCTGTGTGTGTTTCTGCCTGTCTGTTTGTGTCTCTGCTTATGAGTCTGTGTTTGTGGGTGTGTGCGTGCTTGCGGTGTGTGCACGCTCGCGTGCATGTGTGTATGTGTGTGTGCATGCTTGCGTGCGCGGTGTGTGTGCGTGTGTGTGTGTTGTGTGTGTGTATGTGTGTGTGTGTGTGTGTGTGTGTGTGTGTGTGGTGTGTGTGTGTGTGTGTGTGTGTGTGTGTGTGTGTGTGTGTGTGTGTGTGTGGGGTGTGGCGCGCGCGCGCGCGCGCGGTGCCCTACAGAGGCGAATTCACGGCCCAGTGCCAGAACGTTGTGAATGTCGTACAAGGACCGGGTTGCACTGACATGGAACGAGAAAACGCAGCCAGTGTCTGTGGCGTTCTGCTTCAACCATTTGGTACGTGCGCAGCCTTTGCTTGCGTTCGTTCGCTCGTGCGAACGTAAGCGAAAGGGAATGTGCGGTGTGTGTGTTGGGGGAGGGGGGGTGTAAGTGTAAGTGTGTGTGTGTGTGGGTGTGTGTGTTTGTGTGTGTGAGTGTGTGTGTGTGAGAGAGAGATAGAGTGGTGTGTGAGCGTGTGTGTGTGTGTGTGTGTGTGAGAGAGAGAGAGATAGAGAGTGGTGTGTGTGTATGTGTGTGAGAGAGAGAGTGTGGTGTGTGTGTGTGTGTGTGTGTGTGTGTGTGTGTGTGTTGTGTGTGTGTGTGTGTGTGTGTGTGTTGTGTGTGTGTGTGTGTGTGTGTGTGTGTGTGTGTGTGTTTGTTGTTGTTGTTGTTGTTGTTGTTGTCTTCAATTTAACGTCTGTTCACTCTGAGTGATATTAGACGAGGGAAATAGAAAGTGTAAGGGAAGTTAAAGAAGTGAGAGGAAGGAGTGGAAGGAGAAAAGGTTAAGAAATAGCATCAGTGCTGGTATTTTGTGTGGGGGGGGGGGGACAAAACTAGAAAAGTAATGATAATACTTTTAAACAGGAGCAAAATATAAACTCAACAATGTGGAAACATGAAATAACAATAATGTAACTACAATAAATATTCAAGTGGACTATGCAATAAACATCTGGCAATGGCAAATGCTAGCTTTGAATTTTCAAATACAGTTTCCAGAGACTGTTCAGAAAATGTAGGTAAAAAGGTTTTACAATAGGGCACTCAAATATGATATGAGTATTGGAAATATGATCCCCACATAGACATCTTACATGTTTACAAAATTTTGTAAGGAATGCATTTAATTTCATTCTAAAATATAGTGAATTAACCCTTCTCACGGATATAAAACGCGAATCTATTTGAGAAGGAGCCACATAACAAGAAATATGGGCAGTGGTCAGACAACTTTTAAAATATCGTTCATTGAATTGATCAGATTTTTTAAACTTACCCCATGAAGTTTGTTCTAATATTCGGTATCCCTCCTGTAGAGATAAGGGAACATCCAGTTCTAACGATTCCATGTCATGTCTTGCCCCCTTTTTTGCAGCTCTTGTGTGTGTTGTGTGTGTGTGTGTGTGTGAAGAAAGAGAGAGAGAGGAGAGGGTGAGAGAGAGAGTGGTGTGTGTGTGTGTTTTGTGTGTCTGAGAGATAGAGAGTGGTGAGTGTGTATGTGTGTGAGAGAGAGTGGTGTGTCTGTATGTGTGTGAGAGAGAGTGGTGTGTGTGTGTGTATGTGTATGTGAGAGAGAGGAGGGAGAGAGTGGTGTGTGTGTGTGTGTGTGTGTGTGTGTGTGTGTGTGTGTGTGTGTGTGTGTGTGTGTGTGTGTGTGTGTGTGTGTGTGTGTGTGTGTGTGTGTGTGTGTTGTGTGTGTGTGTATGTGTGTGTGTGTGTGTGTGTGTGTGTGTGTGTGTGTGTGTGTGTGTGTGTGTGTGTGGTGTGTGTGTGTGTTGTGTGTGTGTGTGTGTGTGTGTGTGTGTGTGTGTGAAAGATAGAGAGAGTGATGTGGTGTGTGTGTGTGTTTATTTTTACAATTCAGTTTCAAGAATAATGGAATAAGCACTCAAATGCTTTTTTTCACATTCAGTACCTGTGTGTATGCAGTTTTGTACATTTTGAACATTGGTGGGATTTTACGTCTTTGACCTTTTTTCTTTCTTCTTTACTCACTCTCCTCTTGTGAATGAGCTCGGAAGCTTACCACAATAAACCACCATCACTGTCTCATGTCTCTCGCAGGGAGATGTCTCCTGACGAACGGCATTCTGACCCAGGCAGGTGTGATGAGTGCCTTCGATACCTGTGTCTCCAATGCCTGCATGGGGCAGAACACGACTGCTCTCTGCTCTAGCTTGGCCCTACAGACCAATGCATCCTGTCCTCTGGGTGCCTGCCCTGTCTAGGAGGAATGCTCTTCTCTTTCTCAGCCAAAAACCCACACCTGAGCCACAAGTCTAGGCTACATACAACACGCGCTCTCTTTGCGCTCTGCCAGAGGAAGTTTTTGATGAGTTGTTTTTTTTTTTTTAACCTGTACTGCGTTACAGCTTTTGTTTGTTTTGGTTTGGTTTTGTTTTGGTTTTGTTTTCGGCTGCGTTTATCTTGTCTTTTTTTTTCGTTGTAGCGTCCAAGCTTTTGATTCATACAGCAATACAGACCAGATTAGTTTTTTTTGAGAATTCTGATTTTGAGATTTTGATGAATGCCTCTGTCTTTTTCGAATGTTGTGTAAGTGAATGTGGTTCTGCAGGCGACGTCTAAGAGTCAAATCAAGTCAAACTCTTAGAAGTCAAATCGACTTCTGAGAGTCAAAGAGTCGGACAGAAGAGCAAAATGAAAGCAATTGTTGATGAACAAATCACCGCAAAGACGAATATTGGCTGAAATTGGTAAGAGTAGACTGAGATTATTATGTTGGTCACGCAAACAGAAACACACAGACAAATCTGATGTCGACAGTTCTCTAAGTTAAGGTTGAGGGCAGAAGGAAAAGAGACAGACCACCACTAGCATCCTACATTGCGAACATCCCTGAGATCAGTGGTCTTGGAGGGAGGGCTACAGGAGATCGTAGAACTCGGCGGAGACACAGAGAGAGAGAGAGAGAGAGAGAGAGAGAAGAGAGAGAGAGAGAGATGGAGAGAGGAGAGAGAGACAGAGAGAGAGGAGAGAGAGGAAGAGAGAGAGAGAGGAGAGAGAGAGAGGGAGAGAGGAGAGAGAGAGATGGCCATTCCTAGTGCCATTGCTCTTTACAATTATGTTGATGATGATTATGTAGATGTCCCAAAAGATGATGGCGATGATGATAGAAATGCTGTCGGTGATGATGGTGGTGATGACGATGGGGATATTGAAGGTGACGATGGTAACAATGGTGTAGATGTTAAAAAGACGATAGTGATAACGGTGACCATGATGAAGATGTTAAAGATGACGACGGTGACAATGATGTATATGTTGAAGATGACAATGGAAATGATGATGTAGAGGAGGAGGAGCAGAAGAAGAAGAAGAAGAAGAAGAAGAATTGGAAGAAGAAGAACAAGAAGAAGAAGAAGAAGAAGAAGAAGAAGAAGAAAGAAGAAGAAGAAGAACAAGAACAAGAACAAGAACAAGAACAAGAAGAACAAGAACAAGAAGAAGAACAAGAAGAACAAGAAGAACAACAAGAAGAACAACAAGAACAAGAACAACAAGAACAACAACAACAACAACAACAACAACAACAGCAGCAACAACAACAACGAGGAGGAGGAGGAGGAGGATAATCATCATCATAATCATAATCATCATAATCATAATAATGTATGGTATTTATATAGCGCTGAATCTTGTCAAGCAAGCAAATCGAGGCGCTTGCATCAAAATCATTTACAAACATGCAACCATTCACAGAATATCAGAAGTAACATATATCAAATTATGCTCACACACACGCACACACACACACACACACACACACACACACACACACACACACACCCACACACCCACACCCACCCACACACACACACACACACACACACACACACACACACACACACACACACACACACCACACAACACGTTTAGGTAGGGTGGTGGAGATAAAGGTAGCTGTTGAAAAGTAGGAAAAGACATCTGAGGGACTGGCAGGTCTGGGTGATGAATTTTTTCACAGAGAGTGTGTTGTCGAGAACTCATGTCATGACATCAGGTAGGAAATAAGTGCGTTTTGAGGCTGGATTTGAAATTGTCATATGTAGGTTCTAGAAGGATGGACCAGAAACAGAGAAAGAACGTTTGCCAACAGTGGTTTGTTTGACATCTTGGAGTTCTGAAGCGAAAAGTATCTGCGGCTGAACGAAGGGAACGAGATAGAGTGCACAGGTGAAGACAGTTACAAAGATAAGAGGGTGCAGATTTGTGGAGACATTTGAAACAGAGGGTATTGATCTTATACCTCACTCTTTTTGAGACAGGCAGCCAGTGAAGAGATCGCAGAAGAGGAGTGATGTGTTCAGATTTTTTTCTTTCATAAGACTAGTCGAGCTGCAGAGTTTTGTATGCGTTGAAGAGAATGGATGGATGATGCTGGTAGGCCAGCAAAAAAAGAATTACAGTAATCTAAACGTGAAAGAATTAGAGATGTGACAAGCTTGGATATTGCATCAGTGGACAGATATTTGCGAATTACGCTTATGCGCCATAACTGATTGTAGCAGGATTGGCAGATCTGGGTGATAACTTTTTTTCATAGAGAGTGTGTTGTTGAGAACTACACCTAAATACTTCACAGAGCTGGACAAAGGAACTGATGCATTGCCGAATTCTATCGAAGATGTTGTGATGGAGGAAAGTTTATATTCGGTTCCTATGAGCATAACTTCGATTTTATCAGCATTTAGCTGTAACTTGTTCTGAGTCATCAAGTTTGAATGTCTTGAAGGTAGTAGGCCATGTTTGTCTGGAGGGAAGGCAGTTTTTCAGGAGTGTCTCTGCATTGAAGCCGAGTATCATCAGCATAGAAATGATTACCAATATGGTGGTGGTTTATTATATGTGAGCAGTTTAGAGGGTGAAGAGAACAGGACCCACTGCTGATCTCTGTGGGACTCCACATTCCAGTTTGACAGGTTTTTATGGAATCTTGTTTACAATAACTTTCTGGAATCGGTCTGTGAGGTATGAAGTAAACAGGTGAGGACTGTGCCATTAATACCAAACGTGTTTTGGAGACGAGAAACAAGAATTGAGTGATCTACTGTGTCAAAGGCTGCAGATAAGTCAAGGAGAGTGAGAAGGGAGATTATCCCTGCATCAGAAGCGAGTAGAAAAGTATCGAAAGTGTGGACTTAGGTGGTTTCGATACTGAGGTTGGCGCGATAAGCAGACTGAAAAGGGGGAAGAAGATAATTGGATTGCAGGTGGTTGTTGAGCTGCTTAAGAACAACTTTTTCAAGGACTTTAGAGATGAAAGGTAAGTTAGAGTCAGGTCTGTGATTCTTCAGAATGTTGGGGTCGAGGTCGTGCTTTTTAGTAGAGGTGTGACTATTTCGGTTTTGAGACCTCTTGGAAAATTTCCTGACAGAAGAAATGTGACTAGACCAGATGGGCTGTCCAAAACCATACTGCAGGGAACAGTGCGGGGGAAGAGAAGGCGAGGCAGACAGAGGAAGAAATGGGCAGACAACATCACTGAATGGACAGGGAAGAGCTTCTCTACAACCCAGGCACTTGCACACAACCGCTGCAAATGGAGCCAGCTGGTGCAACGTTCGTCAATGCAGTGCCCCTACGACCCCGGATGAGGTTATGGGAGCAGATGAGATGAGATGAGTCATTTCTTTCAGAATTGTCATAATTTCTTTTTCACTTGTGGGGTGGAAGAAAAAGAGTTTTGCTGGTGGAGGTGGAAGAAAAAGAGAGGAGTGCCAGTGAACTGGGGATCAGGAAGTGCAGGCTGGAAAGGAGTCTGATCCAGTCTGGAGCGAATATTGTGGACTTTGTCTAAGAAGAAGGAAGAGAAGATGGAAGGAAGTTCAGACAGGCTGTGGGTGGTAGGCAGAGGGCTCGTTTTAGCGGATCCAAAAAGATTTGAGGTGAGGGGGAAAAAAGATATTTTATGGATTTAGCGCAGAGAACTTGGGAGGAGTAAAAGTTTCACTTTGCTGAATGGATTCTTGAAGATGATGATCATGATGATGATGATGATTGTACAGGTCAAAGAAGATGATGATAGTGTAGATGATGGAGAAGATGACGTTGATGACGACGTACATGATGAAAGTAAGGATAGTTATGCTGATATACTCGCTGCGACTGCTGCTATAGATAATGAAGGTGCTGATGGCGATGATGATGTAGCTGCTTAAGATGATGATGGGGATGACAACTACAAGACATTGAGTGTGATACTGTATGCTTGCAGAATTGGAAATGCGAAATAGCAACA
>CM054157.1:17560058-17562558 GCA_028751875.1 Rapana venosa
AGGTACCCATTTACAGCTGGGGGAACTGGGGAAACTGTACTGAAGCCAAGGAGCGCAAACGGTCACCCATCCAACTGGTAACCACGCTCGACGCTGCTTAACTTGGCTGGGGGAAAGCGAGTGCTCCGACCACTGAGCTATCCCGTCCCGCTTTACTTTACCTGACCCTAAAAGAGGGCGGGTACTCATTTACAGCTGGGTGAACTGGGGGACGACTATAACAGCAGACATTGAAAGAAGTATATATAGATAATGGAGATGAGACGCTTTCACAAACTTCTTGGCATTTCGTACAGAGGTCACATCACTAATGAAGAAGTGAAGACCAGAATTAAAAACGCCATTGGACTATATGAAGAGCTCCTGACTTCAGTGCAAAGACGCAAACTGAATTTGTTCAGGCACGTCACAGGAACATCTGGCCTGGCCCAGACTGTCCTACAGGGAACAGCACAAGGAGGGAGGCGAAGAGGCAGACAGAGAAAACGATGGGAAGAGAAAGTGACTGGCCTTAAGTGGAACGATTTGCTACGGAAAGCAGAGAACCGCGAGGAGGAGTGGAGGAAGCTGGTTACAAAAATCTTCAGTGATGCCCCAACGGTCTACAGGACTACAGGATAAGTGAAGGTGAGGAGGAGGAACTTTACTGAAACTAAGACGGGGACGGGATAGCTTAGTGGTCAGAGCACTCGCTTTTCCCCAAGCTAAGGTTAAGCAGCATCGAGTGTGGTTACCAGCTAGATGGGTGACCGTTTGCGCGCCTTGGCTTCAGTACAGTTCCCCAGTTCACCCAGCTGTAAATGGGTACCTGCCCTCTTTAGGGTCAGGGAAGGTAAAGCAGCGAGGGAGAGGAGACGGGCGCCGCCCTCAATATGCTGGCCCCTAGAGAAGTTGAGGTCTCTGATGCCTCGCTCCCCTACGACCATAATATAGTTATGAAGCACCTTTACCTTTTACCTAAGACGCATGAAGGGTCACCCATTCACGGGGTGACCAATACTAGCTCGGGGAGAGCAGGTGGTACAGTGCTCTGACCACTCAGCTATCCTGACCCCACCATATATTATGATATCATTGGATAATTAGCTCAAGGATTAAAGGAGAACTTTTGCTCCCGTTAACAAGGAATACAACTGCTACTGTAAAAATGATGATTAAAAAGGAGAGTTGTTTCCCATGGATTGCTAGTCGACTCGATGCTAATAGGTTCTGCAATAACTTTAGTACACAATTTGTTGCAAGAATGGGTGGGGAAGGGGGTTTTGGTTGGTTGGTTGGCTGGTTTTGTTGTTGCTGTGCTGGTTTGTTGTTGTTGTTGGTGGTGGTGGTGGTGTGGTGGTGTGTGTGTGTGTGTGTGTGTGTGTGTGTGTGGTGTGAGTGTGAGTGTGTGTGTGTGTTCAGGACATTTTGTGTGAGGAATTCCCTTCTTTTCTTTTCTTTTTTCCTTTTTTTCTTCCCATCACCTCCTTCTTGTCTCTTTTCTGCCTTCTTGGTCCATTCTCCTGCCTTTTACTTTTCCCCAGAAAGATTTAAAAGATAATAATTCTGTCCCAGGCAGAAGTCGGATACTCTGGTTCTGACATGCCAGGCGCTAATTAACAACCGCAGCACCACGCATTTTGGCTCATATGCAGACCACACTAGTTGCTGTCTGAGTGTTCGACAAAGAAGAAGAAGAAGAAGAAGAAGGAAGAGGAGGACGAAGAAGAAGAAGGAAGAGGAGGACAAAGAAGAAGAAGAAGAAGAAGAAGGAGGAGGAGGAGGAGGAGGATGACGGTGACAACGTCGACAACGAAGAAGGAGGAGGAGGATGGTGTCGACAAAGAAGAAGACCATCTTATTCCCTTTTTTTAATTTCTTCCACCCCTCAGTCTGGGAAGACTGATAAGTTGCTGCTACACTCTAGGTACTTAACTCTGGTACAACAGCGTGGGGTGTGGCTGGCCAGTCCAACACAGCAATGACAGTCAGTCCCTATGGCAAAGGGTACAGACACAGGTCTGTCTGCCTGGATCAATATTACCGATAACTGCGCGTCAGTTGTGCTGTGTGATTGTACTATACTCTCACTGACACACAAGACCTTACGCACACACACACATATATATAATATATATATATATAAAGCAGAAGCATGAAGCAGACACGCACTGGAGAGATGTAAGCATTGCTCTATCCTTAACCCAGTTCCCTGACATGACACACAGGTTATTGACCTGCTGCCGCCTTTCTCTCTGTCTCTCTGTCTCTCTCTCTCTCTCTCTCTCTCTCTCTCTCTCTCTCTCTCTCTCTCTCTCTCTGTCTCTCTCTGTCTCTCTCTGTCTCATTGTCATCTACCTGTCTCTGTCTGTCTGTCTCTCTGTCTCTTCTTTTGTGTCTCTTCCTCTCTGTGTCTCGTCTCTCTGTCTCTCCAAACCCTTTTATGTGGCAAAAAGGGCCCAATATGTAAGAATTTAAACCCCTGTAAAAAACTCTTTGTTTCTGTTCTGCTTCTTCTTCT
>CM054157.1:17577558-17580058 GCA_028751875.1 Rapana venosa
CCACCACAGAAGGGGTTGAGTGAGTTTCTTGGCCTACCCAGTTCACTGTCCAGCTGACTTGGTGACTGAATCAAATGCTGCTGCACAACTGGACAAGAAAGACGCATTGTCCTCTCCATGCTGTTTGACATAAAGCTACAGGTAAGCGTTTGTAATCTTGTATGACTTTTTTCTTATCCACGATAATTCTCTTTTACATATTTGAAATTCAAACAATATGGAAAAGCAACAGGACTGTGAAAAGGTTTGGGTTTTTTCTTGTTCCAAAACGAAGTTGTGCAGATTATTACAGTGGAGCAAAATTTCCTTGCGCTCGCATTTTTGTAACTAAGATGTCTAACTCTTTTATAATCGTTGCCACGCTGAACTGAATTCGTTGCTAGTTCCACTGTTATAACCACGAAATTATTCAGACCTTGTCCCCCGTTCTTCGTGGACTTTTACATACAAAAAATGGCTTTGACAGACACCCCTTCCCCCAGTTTTTAGCCAGATAGAACAGGACTGGTATGGAAACAGTAGTAGCCCGTTGGTGCAAAGGTGTCTGGTTATTTTCTGTTTCATTCACAGTTGAACACTTCTTTCTTTTAGTTAACTGACCAAAGTGCGAGGCTTTGTGTCGTCTCCCCCTTCCTTCCCAGTCTGTGTACCTGTCCAGAGCATAGACTGGCTAAAATAATTAAGTAAACCCTACTGTCTTCGGAAGGTAACAAGAGACAGGTTGAATTGGAAATCTTTCCTCACCACTGCTAAATCTTTGATTGAAAGACAAATCTTGTAAAGTGATGCGAGTTGTTTGGGGTTTTTTTTGGGGGGGGAAGAGGTGAGGGTATGTATTTGTCAGCGTCTATTAATAGGTTACTTACCCCCCCCCCCCCCCCCCCCACACACACACACACACACAACCCCACCCCCTGTAATGCCTGTGTTATGTTGAGCCAGCTAGCATAAGCCAGAGTAATTCCGCGAATCAAAAAATTGCCCATGATGATTCCCCCCCCCCCCCCCCCCCCCCAAAAAAAAAAAAACACCACCATAATGGGAAAGAAAAATTACAAAAGCGACGTGTTCCCCAAAAAAATTCGCTCCATTTATAAATGGTGGCATGCTTATTGCAGTGCTTAGTCTACTGTTTTACAAAGTATTTTGGAGACCATTGTGGCGATGTTCCTCGCTGATTGGTCAAAATATCCTACGAGTAAAAATTAATCCGAAACACTTGAGTTACCATACAGGGCCGATTTGAGTGTAAAAGTGGCACCATTTGGCATGATTATGGGATTGAGTCTGATTTGTCATGCCAGTCGGTCTTCTCTATGGTTTTCCATCAAGGTCCTAACATAATGGAACTGCTGGTCGGTAAGCAGACCGTTTTATTCTGTACTAGGGTATGTACTATTTTCTGGTTTACAACAAGCATGTTTGTTGAACAAGCAAGTTCCAAACTTAAGCCCACCATTTTAACATTGACTTCATGCAGAATGAGATTTTTAAGTTTTGGTGATTTTTGGGGGGGGGGGGGGGGGGGGGGGGTGGGTGGGATTTACATTCTAACTTTTGAGGTTTAATTTTTTTTATTCAATTCACAAGTTAATCCTCCATTAAAAGAATTTTGTTTTTGCAGTGATAAAATCGTCTCAAGAATAAAACCAGCGCACATATAACTCTAAACATACGTGATGATAACTTTAATGTACACACCACACGCGCGCACGTGCACGCACACAATTATATATAAACTTATATATATATAGTATATATATATATATAATGATATATATATATATATAATAATATATTATATATATATATATATATTATGTATACATATATCAACTTAGTGAATGACATTTTTGTTTTCAGGTCCAAACATCCCTTACTGAGATGCAGTGTCTGCTGTTGAATCTTCCTGCCCATTCTGTCCCATGGAACCCAACAGCTCGTGAATCCAACGAACAAGGAGCCAACCACCATGGTCAGAAACTCAGAAGATGAATGCCAGCAAATATTGTTCACTGAAGCCCTGTCAGTCCTACAAGCCCTGTTATCAAACAGAACTCCAGCAGGAACTACAGCTCCTTACACAAAACAAACATGTAACGCTGCAATGGATCCCTACCCACTGTGGTATACCTGGCAACGAACAGGCTGATGAACTTGCAAAACCGGGTGCACAGAAAGAACAGTGTGAAAGCAGCCTCACCTTCTATGAAAAAAAAAAACCTATCATCAAATCAATGGCCCTCGTCATTCTAAGACAGCACCAGGAGCAGGCTAAACCACCACATGTCCACAAAGCTGAAACTCGTTCCTTCTTCCCTCTGTGCATATCCAGAAAACCAAATTGTCAACCTTCAAAGATGCACGCTATACAGCGACCAGAGGAAGATTGTGTGGCTGACAGAATTAACCCTACAAACCAAGCTATACAGCTCAACATGCCATTACTTTTCCCATACACATCTGAACGGTGTAAAGCAGACGAGAGAAAAGTATAAAC
>CM054157.1:17582558-17595058 GCA_028751875.1 Rapana venosa
CTTTTTTCTGTCAGGTTCGCCTTTTTTTCTGTGTCAAGTTTGCCTTTTTGTGTCAGGTTTGCACTTTTTTCCATGTCAGGTTCGCCTTTTTTTGTCAGGTTCGCCTTTTTTCTGTGTCAAGTTTGCCTTTTTGTGTCAGGTTTGCACTTTTTTCCATGTCAGGTTCGCCTTTTTTTGTGTCAGGTTCGCCTTTTTTCTGTGTCAAGTTTGCCTTTTTGTGTCAGGTTTGCTCTTTGTCTGTCAGGTTTGCCTTTTTTATGTCAAGTTTGCCTTTTGTGTCGGGTTTGCTCTTTTGTCTGTGTCAGGTTTGCCTTTTTTCTGTGTCAGGTTTGCCTTTTGCTGTCAGACTTGTACCCTGTCAGTTTCCTTCAAATGATCACTGGACACCTAACTTCTGATTGCATCAATGCTCCTCGCTAATAGTTTAAATTGGAAAAAACTAAAATAAAAAAGCTAGCCCAAAAATAATCCAAAATAAACTGGGTCAAAATAAAACTATTAAAATAAGATAAACCAAAAATTCAATAAATCGAGTCGAAACTCAAATAAAATAAAATATAAAACCCAGGAAAAACAAAATAGGAAAAAACCTAAACCAAAATGAAATAGGATAAAATAAAACTTTAAAAAATAGGATAAAGTAAACCCAAACTAAAATAAAATAGAAAATAAAAATTTTACAAATCTAAAATAGAAATAAAAGAAATCCAACAAATATAGAAATAAAACCAAACTAAAACAAAAAAGATAGTTCAGGGGAGAGCAATCTTGGTGCCAGTGATCTTGGTGTCATCCTCTTCAAAGACTTTGCTTCAGTGGTCGTGAAAGGATGGAGTTTCTCCTGTCACTTTTTTAAAAATATTTTCTTCGGGATAGATCCATCTTCATCATTATCGTAATGATATTGGTGTTCTCCATCACCTACAAAGACTTTGACACTGTGGTCATGACAGGATGTGACTGACTCTTTGTCACTCTATTTTGTATAGCTTTTTCCTTGTGATAGATCTGTATTTCTCCTTATTGTAGTGATCTTGGTGCTTGTCGTCCACATAACTTTTTCCTTGGGATAGATCTGTGTTCCTCCTTATTGTAATATTGGTGCCTGTCGTTCACAAAGACTTTTTGCCATAGTGGTCGTGAAGGGTTGACTCTTGTCACTTCATTCTTGTCCTGTTCCTCCGCTAGAGCTCCAAGGTGATACTGGGTTGCTGGTGGTTTTCTTGGGGGTTTTGCCCACTACGAAGGTAGCCAGTTCTTATAGTTCATTTTTACATCCTTTTTTCTTTGGAATGTAGGCCATTCCTGACTAGTTCTACGTTTCTGCATCTGTTCCTTAGGATGTAACCCATTCTTAAATGGTACTCCAATTGTACATCTTTTCCTTGGGATTTAGCACATTCTTGAGTAGACCTAGTACTCCACTTTTTACATCTTTGCCCTGGGTTTTCTTGAATAGTACTGCACCTTTGAATCCTTTTTACTTTGAGGTGTGTAGCCCATTCTTACATAGTACTCCATTTTTGCATCTTTTCCTTTGGGATGTAGCACACACTTAAAAATTACTAAGAGGTTTCTTCCATCTTTTCCTTGGGATGTAGCCCATTCTTAAAATAGTACTCCACTTTGAGATCCTTCCTGTGGATGTAGCCTACTCTTAGATAGTACTTCATTTTCAGATCCTTTTTCCTTTGGGATGTAGCCCATTCTTGAATAGTACTTCATTTTCAGATCCTTTTTCCTTTGAGATGTAGCCCATTCTTAAAATAGTACTTCATTTTCAGATCCTTTTTCCTTTGGGATGTAGCCCATTCTTAAAATAGTACTTCATTTTCAGATCCTTTTTCCTTTGCGATGTAGCCCATTCTTAAAATAGTACTTCATTTTCAGATCCTTTTTCCTTTGAGATGTAGCCCATTCTTAAAATAGTACTTCATTTTCAGATCCTTTTTCCTTTGAGATGGAGCCTATTCTTGAATAGTATTCTCAATTTTAGATCTTTTTTTTCTTCTGGGATGTAGCCCATTCTTGAACAGTACTCTTATTGTAGATCCTTCTTTTGGGACGTAATCCATTCTTGAATAGTACTCCAATTCTTTATTTTTTTGGGGGGGGGATGTAACCCATTCTTAGATAGTACTCCAAATTTAGATCTTTTTTCTTTTGGGGTGTAACCCATTCTTAGATAGTACTCCAAATTTAGATCTTTTTTTCTTTGGGGATGTAACCCATTCTTAAATAGCACTCCGATTTTAGATATTTTTTTCTTTGGGGACATAACCCATTCTTGAATAGTACTCTTATTGTAGATCCTTCTTTTGGGACGTAATCCATTCTTGAATAGTACTCCAATTTTAGATTTTTTTTTCTTTTGGGATGTAACCCATTCTTAGATAGTACTCCAAATTTAGATCTTTTTCTTTGGGGATGTAACCCATTCTAAAATAGATCTCCAATGTTAGATCCTTTTTTCTGTTGGGATGTAACCCATTCTTGAATAGTACTTCAATTTCAGACCCTTTCCTTAGGATGTAGCCCATTCTTAAGTAGTACTCTACTTTTAGATCCTTTCCTTGGTATAAATCCCTCCTCCTCCTCCTCCTCCTCTTCCTCCACTTTCTTATCCTTTAATACATGGGTCCTAACCGGGTGGTTAAAGTCATGTGGATCATACTGGGGCTATCTCAAGGTCATGTGGATCATACTGGGGCCATCTCTTCAAGGTCATGTGGATCATACTGGGGTCATCTCTTCAAGGTCATGTGGATCATACTGGGGCCATCTCTTCAAGGTCATGTGGATCATACTGGGGCCATCTCTTCAAGGTCATGTGGATCATACTGGGGCCATCTCTTCAAGGTCATGTGGATCATACTGGGGCCATCTCTTCAAGGTCATGTGGATCATACTGGGGCCATCTCTTCAAAGTCATGTGGATCATACTGGGGCCATCTCTTCAAGGTCATGTGGATCATACTGGGGCCATCTCTTCAAGGTCATGTGGATCATACTGGGGTCATCTCTTCAGGACGCTGGCTGGCTCTCTGGGGAAAAAATCGCTTCACGGCCTTGCATGTGTAAGTACATAAAGAATTTGAACAGCTACAGTTGAATTACTTGTTATACTATATTGGGGGGGGGGGGGGGGGGGGGGGGGGGGTGTTTTGGTTTGGTTGTTTTTGTTGTTGTTGTGTTTGTGGTTTTTTTGGGTTGTTTTTTTTTAGGGGGGGATGGATGCCTATGGCTTTCTTCAGAAGAAAATTTCTCTTGAAGTGTCTCTGTAAAGAGCTTGAGTTTTTTGGTTGCTGTAGATATAGTAGTATCTACATCTGGAATGAGGACTAATTTATAAAAATTTTAATAATTTTTTTAATAATTTTATTCTTTTATATCTAGGATAATGGAATAAGCACTTATGTGCTTTTTTAATCCAGTCCCCGTGTGACTAACATGTAGAAAGAAGTGCCTCTGTGTTGGCAAGTTTTGTTGGTTTTTAATGTTTAGTTAGAACTGCATCGTGGTCTATTGTATACACCTGAATGTTTAAACACTAAATTGACTACATCTTTTTTTAATACTAAATTATATACGGCTAATGGCAAAAATATGTACCTGAAATACATCAGTTATAACATCAGATCATTGTAATACTTTAGTCAATATATCAACTGGAGTTTTGAGCGTTAATAATGGGGACTTACTCTGCTTTCAGGGGCTGTGGGGCTGGAATCAAGCGCCTGTGACCTGACATGTATAAAGTCAGCCATCCTGACCTGCCTTATCAAGCGCCTCTGACCTGACATATGTAACAGCAGCTGTCATGACCCGTTTTATCAAGCGCCTGTGACCTGACATGTGAACTCAGCCATCCTGACCTTCCTTATCAAGCGCCTGTGACCTGACATGTGAACGTCAGCCATCCTGGCATGCCTTTTCAAGCGCCTGTGACCTGACATATAATTATAAGGTCAGCCATCTTGACCTGCCTTTTCAAGTGCCTGTGACCTGACATGTGAACGTCAGCCATCCTGACCTGCCTTTTCAAGCGCCTGTGACCTGACATGTATAGTCAGCCATCCTGACCTGCCTTATCAAGCGCCTGTGACCTGACATATAATTATAAGGGCAGCCATCCCGACCTGCCTTTTCAAGCGCCTGTGACCTGACATGTGAACTCAGCCATCCTGACCTGTCTTTTCAAACGCCTGTGACCTAACATAATAATAAGGTCAGCCATCCTGACCTGTCTGTCCTAAACGAAAGGTAAGGCATCCAACTTTTGTCATATCTTTAGATCCAGATTTTTTTTTTTCAACCTACTCATTTTTCTTTGGGTCACTTGTTCACTGTTTCTGTCCATTAGTTCTTTATTTTCTTGGGGGTTTTTTTTGGTCTTGTTCTTGAATGTAGAGAGAATTTTTGGCAGTTCTTCATACTTGCCAATTTTTTCCCCTTTTTTCAAAAAAAAAAACCCCTACTCTACTCTATTCATTTTCTTGCATCTATTGTCATTGAATCATAAAATTATTTGCTGGGTTGTTGGGGTGGGGGTTTTTTTTACGTGTTTTGGGTTTGTTCCCAAACGCTTCATTAACAAGGGTACAGATGCAAGCTCTCGTTGCTGCAAACATGGATTCCCAGTTATGAATTTTTTTTTTTAATTTTCCCAGTCCTCAGCAAGAGCTCTTGAGTTCACCAATATCAATGAGATTTGTGTATGGGGGCCAGGTTTTTCCCCCACACCATTAAGGTAGCCCCAGCCTACTCTTCTCAAATGTGAAACAGGTTTTAACGTGTGTATAATATGTTCTACATGTCTTCATTTTTTATGTATTTACTTATTCTTTTATATCGAGGATAATGGAATAAGCACTCGTGTGCTTTTTTACATCCAGTCCCCGTGTGTACGCGGTTTTGTAAATTGTCATCTGTTTTACACCGGCACACAATGGCCTACTCTTCCGAAAAGCGGAACAGGATTTAACGTGTGCGCAAGATGTTCTGCATGCGTTCGAACACGGGGCCTCGGTTTATAGTCTCATCCGAAGGACTCTTGGGGGGGGGGGGGGAGTAGGGTCGGTACTGAAAAGTCCAGGGGATAGATCCTCTTAAACGGGTGGTGCCTCAGTGGTGGCTCGATCCTGGGCCGTCAGATCACAAGCATAGCTCTCTAACCACTGCTATCCTGCACCCCTCCCCCCCCCCCCCCCCCCCCCCCCCCCCCCCCTCCCTTCCAATACCATTCTAATCCAACACTTAAAGGTTTAAATGTTCATAATTTTTCCCGGCATTAAAAGTTGTTAGACAATAGATGCTGATTAGCAAATTATTTCTTTGATGTTACTGCTGCGAAAAGGTAATATTCAAGAGTATTTATGTTAACTTAAGTTGATCTTTATTTTCACAATTATCATTCATAATTGCGGCTTCTCTTAACAACTCATTCAAAGCAAAATGTATGCGTTATATCCCTATTCATAGCTCTAGATGTCCTTTGGATGAGACTATAAACCGAGGCCTCGTGTGCTAACGCATGCAGAACATCTTGCGCACACATTAAATCCTGTTCCGCTTTTCGAAAGAGTGGGCCATTGTGTGCCGGTGGGAACAGATGACAAAATTTACAAAACCGCATACACACGGGGACTGGATGTAAAAAAGCACATGTGCTTATTCCATTATCCTCGATATAAAATATTTTTTAAAAAGAATGGCACTGCATCCATGGCAAAATGACAGAAATATTTTAAAAGGCCAGTTTAATGTATTAAAATAGTAGTGCAGCTGAAAATGCTGAACACTAGGCACAAAATATTTTTGTTAACGGAATAAAAATCGGCAAATAATGACAACAGCAATTGTTTGTGATAAAGCAAAAAAATACACAACAAACTGTTATGGGGGGCTGCAAGCACCCCCACCCCATACCCCCACCCCCACCCCCACCACTGATGTTGTTTTCCTTCTGGGTAGGGCTATCAACACACGAAATGCTTTGGGTGGGATGAGTGGGTGACAAGACTTGATATAATTACAAATATAATTACAAATATATAGAACACATATCAACGCCCTTAAATTTTTGTTCTAAATTTTCAGATCTCACCACTGTGGAACGCTTCACATCAAAGAACGTGCTGGTCAAGAAAGAAAAGAGGACAGCCCCCCAGTGACTGAGGGGGAGAATATTGCCCAGCACCCAGCTGGCTTCTTCAGAGTTGTCTCTTCTAATAGCAATTTCTATCCAAACAAAAGCTTTGACAGGCAGAGTGGATACGTAGTAAGGTCGTGTCACATTATAGATCGGTAGTACACCCAGATGTAATCGCCACTACACACTGTAGACTGCATGCATTGGCACACACCAAAGCGTCAACTCACCCAGGCACATGTATTCAGTTGTCACGATTCTGGGAAGATATGCATCTCACACTGGAGCAGTTCTTACTCTAAGACATCTGGCATAAAAGAAGGAAAACATTTTCTGCCTTTTTTGTTGTGTTAATGTTGATTATGAAGAGCATCCACCCATTTCCTAGAATAAAAAAATAACCGAACAAAAACGGTAGTACAACCACAAAAAAAAGAAGAAAAAAACGTACAAGAAAATGAAATTGTCACAAAAAATACAGAAAAAAGGAAAAGACTTTTTAAAAAAAAATGGTGGGGTGCTTTACAATATGCATGTAAAAGATGCAAAATAGTATAACATGATTACCATAAATGAAAAGGTTAAAATGCCTGCTGAAATGAGTAACTGCAAAACAAAACAAAAAACCAGGCAGATTAAGAATGGTTTCTTTTTTTTGCGGGGGTTGGGGAAGGGGGTTCATGTGTATGTTTTTAATATGAATTGAACATAATGGCTGGCATCCTAATTGCTGCCATAAGGGAAAATGATTAGGACATCTGGCGATTTTTTAATGCTTGTCAAAAAAGGTTTTTTATCTGCTTTTACAATCTGATGCAATACTGGTTTTTTAAAAAGTGGTTTCTTGTCCTAATTTTCCTAGTGGGACTAGCATTTTTTTTTCAGTAAATCTGAACAAATGATTAAGAAAATATTTTTGTAACAATATGCCTCTTAATTGCTTGTGTCATAGCAATGCTTTGTAATGTGCTTTTTGTGGGAGGTTGTTGTTTTTAGGGGGGTAGATACAATTTCAAAATACTTTTGTGATCTGCCCCTTAACGCTTTGTCTAGTGGCAATGCTTTGTAATATGGGGTTTTTGTGTGGGTTTGGGGTTTTTTTAGATACAATTTCAAAATACTTTTGTAATGACCTGCCATTTAATGCTTGTGCAGTGGCAATGCTTTGTCACGTGGTGGTGTGTGTGTGTGTGTGTGTGTGTGTGTGTGTGTGTGTGTGTGTGTGTGTGTGTGTGTGTGTGTGTGTGTGTGTGTGTGTGTGTGTGTGTAGATGCAATTTCAAAATACTTTGTGACAATCTGCCCCTTAGAACTTGTACAGTGGCAATGTTTTGTAATAGTGGGGGTTTTCTGATTGCATTGTGGCATCAAGTGCATCCATGAGATTTCTTGGCTGTATATTTGCTTGTATTGTTTTTTATCCTAAATTTATAAATGAAGTGTTTGATATTTCACAAAACATTTAGTGTTGTATGATTTTTATTCAAATAGTGGAGGGGTGGGGGGTGTTTGTGTGAAGTCCTTTTTTTTTAATTTCCAGATTGTACATGTGTGTGTGAAGGGGATAGCTGTGGGGAGATTGTACATGTGTGTGTGTGTGATGGTGGTAGCTGTGGGGAGATTGTACATGTGTGTGTGATGGGGGTGGCTGTGGGGAGATTGTACATGTGTGTGTGATGGTGGTAGCTGTAGGGAGATTGTACATGTGTGTGTGATGGGGGTAGCTGTGGGGAGATTGTACATGTGTGTGAAGGGGGTAGCTGTGGGGAGATTGTATATATGTGTGATGGGGGTAGCTGTGGGGAGATTGTACATGTGTGTGAAGGGGGTAGCTGTGGGGAGATTGTACATGTGTGTGATGGGGGTAGCTGTAGGGAGATTGTACATGTGTGTGTGTGATGGTGGTAGCTGTGGGGAGATTGTACATGTGTGTGTGATGGGGGTGGCTGTGGGAAGATTGTACATGTGTGTGTGTGATGGTGGTAGCTGTAGGGATCTTGTATATGTGTGTGTGATGGGGGTAGCTGTGGGGAGATTGTACATGTGTGTGAAGGGGGTAGTTGTGGGGAGATTGTACATGTGTGTGAAGTGGGTAGTTGTGGGGAGACAGGATAGAAAGAGACAAGGGAAAGAGGTGCTCAGGAGGGGTACAGGTGCACATTTAGAACAGGGGAGATAGAAAAAAGAGGGCTGGCTGATATATATATTTATCATATGGTTTATTTTGAGATCTTTTGTTTTAATGAATGCAACATGGTCAAAAATTTCTTAGGCCTAAACTCGCTTTGATATTAGGCAAGAGCATTTTGCTGCAAACACTCTAAAGATACTTTTTCGTGTGATGTTCCACCGGACATTTTTAACTTCTTGAGAAAAGAAGGCATTTTCTGCCTGATAGGAGTAAAGTTATCGTTCTGTACTAAGAAAAATGGAATCTGATTTTTGCTTTTATCTCATTGAAACATTATATGCCCTGTTAAAGTGTTTGGGGGGAGTCCACAATGCGTGACCGTCCTAGGTTAACCTTTATGGTTGGCTAGTGCAGAGCATTGATACAAGGAATGATGGTAGAGTTGGTTTTAAATCCTGATTTAATCTGCATATAGTTGCACAGTTTTTAATCCATTTGAGTAGGTGAATGGCCAATGCCTCTGTAGTCAGCAGGGTTATAAACAAAAATCTGATTGGTTGATTGCAAAACAGGAAATTTGTGGACACTGAAGTCCAATGCACTTTTGATAGGACTGGTGATTTCAGATTTAAAGCTCCATACTGTTGCGAGCTACATACCATTGTGTCTATAGCTGCATACCATTTGTCTATGTGCTTTTGTGTCCATATGCATTTTAACATTCAGACCAACCAGCTGACAAAGGACCCTTATTTTATTAACTCTTTTAACACTAACCCTAACACACTAATCACAACTCTAACCCTGGCCCCACATGTGGACACAGAAGGCAGGTAGACGGCAATAGTATGTGCTGACATAATGGCTTAACACATCTTTAAATATCTTATTTCACGGATATTGGAATAAGCACTCGTGTGCTTTTTTTTAAAGTCCAGTTACCGTGTGTGTGCGGTTTGTATTTTTTTTCATCCGTTCCCACATGCACTTATCGCCTACTCTCTCGTAAGGTGGAACAGTTTTTAACTCATGCGCAATAGTTCTGGGGTTTGTGGGAAGAGAGGTGCTAACATGTTAGGGAAAAGGATGCTAGGAAGGAGGGGGGACTGTTCTGGTATATTTAGTGAATGGGAAAGAGGTTTAATGACTGATGGGGATAGGGGGCAAGCAATCATACCTTTTTAAGTTTAGGGGAGCAGAGAGCAATTTAGAAAAAAGTGTAGTTGAATACAAAAGTAGATAGCACTGGTTTTAGAATGCACCATCCAATAATTAGTAGGAGAGTGCGATTGTGGGGGGAGGTGGGAGCCTCTTTAAAAATAGCTGGCTTTACAATTCCTCATTGAATAATTATTGGGAGAAGGCACTAGGAGATGGTGAGGATGCAGTTTAGAAAAGGGTCTTAAAAGGGGGGGGGGGGGGGGGGGGGGGTTAGAAAGTAGGTTCATGTTGGTGGGGAATGAGTGTGCCGGAGTGTTGAGGAAGGATTTGTGCTGAGGAGAAATTTAGGAAATAGCATAGCACAGGTATTTTTGTCATCACCAGTGTGTTTTATTGTGCAACTAGTCAGATACCCCTGTGTGTGTGTGTTGTGGGGGGGGGGGGGGGGGGGGGGGGGGGGGGGGGGGGCAAGGGGGGTTTGGGTAAGTGTGTGTGTGTGTGTGTGTGTGTGTGTGTGTGTGTGTGTGTGTGTGTGGTGTGTGTGTGTGTGTGTGTGTGTGTGTGTGTGTGTGTTGTTGTTGTTGTTGTTGAGGAGGGGGTAGGGGAGGGGAGTTAAGTGAAAAGTATAAAGTTATTGAATTAGCAACATGAATTTTTAAGTTCTGTGTGTGGGTGAATCTGTTAAATTGCTGTAATTAAATACCAATGACTTTTTTTTATTAAAAAAACGTGCCATAATTTTGGAAACGGTGAACTTAGAGAAAGAGGCCCCATCTAAAAAAAATTTAAAATTTTTTAAACCTTGGTGGTTTTGTGTTGATTTTACATCAATCAGTGCTCATCAGTGTATGATTTATTGTCTGCTTTTTTTGCTTTTTTTTGTGGGGGAGGGGGGGGGGGTATTTTCCCAACCTTTGTACTGTATCTGTCCATTTGTGCTTATCTGCAATTATGGGACTTCACTTCAAATACATGCCTTCTAAAATTTCAGTTTAGCAAATGTTGTGATGTTTTCTATCAGGGGAATGTGATAATAGTGTGGTTTGTTCAGCCTTTGTTTGCTTTTACTTGTGTGCTCATAAACCTGGGCTGTGTAAAATTAGAAAATGGTTTAGCATGTGTGTGATGGATTGGGGTTTTTTTTGTAATAAACTGTTTACAAGCTGTTGTATAAAACATCTGGCTGTCTTAATTGGGGGAGGGGGTGTTGTGGTGTTGGGGGTTTTTTGGGGGTGGGGGTGGTTTTGTTTGTTTGGGGTTTTTTTGGGGGAGGGGGATTGCGGTTTGTTTGGTTTTTAGGAGGTTTTTTGTTTGGGGTTTTTTGCTTAACATGACTTTGTTCAATTAGAGAACGATGTTCATTTTATCCAGGAATGCTGGTGGACATTAGTGTTGTATTTAAACGCTTGACTTTTCCACTTTTCACTTCTTGTTGATCCCATCTGTGACATTTTGTATTGAAACATTTAGCACAGTTTGCTTCGACTTAATGACCAAGAAAAAAAACCCTTGTTTCTTTTATTCTTGGTTTTGATTACTCCATTTGAAGTACTGAATGGAAAGTGAAGCAGTTCATTGCTGCTTTTTTTTCCTTTTCATTGCAGATGGTAAGAGTCTGGGTATTGTCAACTGCTGTGTTAACAACTGTACATATGATCATTGTTACAACATAGTCTGACATAATTGTTGTAGTGGCTTTATGGTTTTGCTGGTGGAGCTTTTGCCTGTCTTTGGGCTTTTCTGTTGCCCAGATGTAAGGGGCATGCGTTTGTTGTGTGGCTTTTCTTCCACCAATGGGTTGCTTGACTGTGGGTTTTCTGTTATTATTCATCCGCATAAACAGCAAGCATAATCATACTTCTAAGTGTGACTTCAATACAATGTTCGATCATAATTTTCTTCCAAACATAACACTGCCCTGTTTAAGATCTTTAGAATGTACATGTTTTGTCATATTTTTGTGGGTGTTTTTTTTAATTGCATTTGATGTTTCAATATTGATTTTGGAGGTTTAAAATTGTTCCGCTTTATCTGAGCAGTTGTGTAATTGGTTTAGTTGCATGTAACTATTTTCAAATAATGCCCACATTTTTCACCTTCAAATCAAGGACAGTGTAATGTGTAACCTGTTGCCTGTATTAATTTTTTTTTAGTCGTGATCGGTGGTTATCAGTCCACTTTATTAAAAGCCATGTTTCGCCCCTGACCCAATTAAACTTGGTATGGAATCCCAAATGGAAATGTAAGGTGTGGATACACTTGTACAACCCAATTCGTTTACCTATATCATAAATGATAAAATCCGAGCTTGTCCATTTGAATGAGTGCAGAAATGTTGCATGTTCTTTTAGAGAATTAATCAAAAACAGAAGTTTCCTTTGACCACTGTTGCTTCCATTTTTTGGCTGTATTTCATATCCCTGTACCCCAAAAAATATACCTTAAAAGTTTTAAAAAATCGAGTGGTGAGCACACACCACTGGCACTACTTAACCACCCAACTGACCGTCTTTCCTGAGAAAAATTAAAGTTTTGCACAACTCCCTCTTCTGTAAAACTTATAAGATGTTTTGCACTTACCCCATTCAGGGTGTCTGTGCTCTCTGGCTGTACAGATAGCATGGCTGGAATAGTCACTTCTGCTTTGTTTTTGTTTTTTGTTGTTAAAGCATATTAGAATGAACACCTCATTTGTTATCAGATTTTTCAAATGATGGCCTGAAAAGTTGAGAGGGAACAGAAGTCAGTGGGTCAGTCATTGTGTCACTGCTGGTCAGAGCATTGGGAAAAGCCTACCTCCCCCTTCAGCCAAAAAAGAGAGGCTGGAGTTAGGGTTGGGTAGCCGGCTCGCAGCGGAAAAAGCAAGATGGCAAAGGAAACTTCTGAATGACTTTTTTTTAATTGTCAAATATGTGCAAAAAAACATAAGACCAAATAAGAAAAAAAAAACTTGACTAGTCTTTGTTGAGAATTCCATTCATGAATGACTGTGTGTTAAGAGTATACATGTGCACAAGATCTCGAATGCATATACACCGTGTGTGTGTGTGTGTGTGTG
>CM054157.1:17597558-17707558 GCA_028751875.1 Rapana venosa
GCACTGCTGCCGGGTCACTTTGGTGGTGTTCAGTGGTGCCTGTTCTGAGTCAGCATAGGCAGGATACCACCACATAATAATAAGCCCCCTTACTGACGACAATACTGGTTTAGTGGTCGTGGAGCCAGACTCAGTGAGACGCCTACCTGGGCTGGTAGACCACTACAACAACCTAATATTAATGCAAGATGGTCAGTGGTGATGAGGATGATTATTATGACGATGCTATGGGAGTGCATAATATGCTTTGAAACTCCTTGATAGAGTTGTATTCTACGCTTCCTATCATAACACCTACCGGTGTCAGCCTGGCAAAAGAGATACAGACACCTGCAGTGTTGGTCAGGTAAACTTGGCAGCACTGTCAAAATAGCGTCTGCAAAGTGGACGAAGCTCGACTGTGTGATCCCAGTCTTCCTATTGAGGTAAGGGGCTGTACGGTGTCTAACAAAAACTATCCTGGTTTTTTCTCATAAGATTCGAACCTACGACCTCTCAGCCAGCAACTGTGTGATCCTAGTCTTCCTATTAAGGTAGAGGCTATCCAGTCTAAAAACAACAGCAACAAAAACCAAAACAAAACAAAACAAATCCAGTCCTGGTTCTCATGAGATTCGAACCTACGACCTCTCTGCCAGGAACCCAAAGCCCTAGCTAGCCACTGCTTCACTGTGTCTGGTGTTTGATCCCCGTTGTTTTGTTACCCAGAGGGTTTTGAAATATGTCGTTGTTCGTGATAAAGCTAAAGAGTTCCCACCCTTAGTAATTCTTATACTAAAAAGAATGTTTTCACTTTATAAGTGCAACACCAACCTACGAATATATGCTTTTTTCTGGATTTTTGCTTTTATATAAAGGTAAGGTACAGTTCCCCCAGTTCACCCAGCTGTAAATGGGTACCTGCCCTCTTTAGAGTCAGGGAAGGTAAAGCA
This sequence comes from Rapana venosa, assembly GCA_028751875.1. Classification (NCBI taxonomy): domain Eukaryota; kingdom Metazoa; phylum Mollusca; class Gastropoda; order Neogastropoda; family Muricidae; genus Rapana; species Rapana venosa. Next base: position 17,598,491 of record CM054157.1, read on the forward strand.
GCGAGGGAGAGGAGATGGGCGCTGCCCTCAATATGCTGGCCCTAGAGAAGTGAGGTCTCTGACGCCTCGCTCCCCTACGACCTTATAGGTTATGGGACTCCTTTACCTTTTTTAAAAAAAAAAAATCTATCTAGGAACATCTATCTCTGTGTGTGTTGTTGTTGTTGTTGTTGTGTGTGTGTGTGTGTGTGTGTGTGTGTGTGTGTGTGTGTGTGTGTGTGTGTGTGTGTGTGTGTGTGTGTGTGTGTGTTTTCCAGCTCCCAGAGGTCATTTCATTCTCATGTCAGTCAGTGATGGTTAGGCTTAGATCTACTTCATGAAAAACTTACATGTGTGTGTGTGTGTGTGTGCGCGCGCGCGCGCGCGTGCGTGCGTGCGTGCGTGTGTGCGCGTGTGTGTACATGCCTGCACGTGTGTATGCTGTTGCAGGTACATAGCTGTGTCACTGTGTGTGGCAGACACTGACGGGCTCGAGAGCACATGTAGGCTAGGCCCTAACTAGTGCTATTCAAACAACCATGTTTGGGTGAGGATGATAATGTCTAGACTATAAACAAGAAGCGAAAGATATGTTTGCATCCAAACATACAGATAAGGCTGATTTTGCCGTTAGGGCGTTAACAAACGACCCAACAACTGTACATGCGCCTATCTACCGTTGTGCACGTGTTACTCCCACCCCCCCCCCCCCCCCCCCCCCCCCCCCCCCCCCCCCCCTCCCCCCAACCCCCCAGGTCACTCCAAGGCACCAGCTGCTAAGAAAAAATGGGTACAACTACTATAACAACACGTTGATCGAAGGGAAAAGACGTTAGATGATGCAAGCAACAATCTAAACGAATATCCATGCATTCAGTCGAGAAAATAATGAGACCAGAATAACCCACAACAAAGCCAAACACAAAGCAAGGTGTATGTTGTGAAGGTCTATTTTCAGGCTGTAGACCTAAGTGAAAGCAAAGCGTGCAGCAAATCGGACCTTGACCCTAAAAAACTGCTCGGTCCACATATCGACCAATCAGAGCTAGGGTTGAAGCAGGGTCACCCACAACAGAAAACGTGCTTCCGACAGCATCATCAACTCAGAGAAGGAGCAGACGTCAACTTAGAATGGGTCACAGCAGACCCTTTTTTCTCCGTATGTACTCTTTGTATCGTCACAAACGCTTTCAATGTGACAGCGATTTTTGTTTTAGACTTACTGTGACTTTCCATCAAAGAAATTTGTTTTTGAAAAGTTTATGAAGACATCCTAGGGCCAGCTGTGCTTTTTGGATTTTGTTCTGGCCACGCTGCCCCCGTCCAAGCTTGGTTCTCCTGGCGAGTCTGCTAGAAAAGTATGTGCTTAGTCAGGTGATCGAGCCACGCTTGATAAAATAATAAAACCAAGGAAATCGGCAAGTTAGTTTCCCCAAGAAATAACCAGTCACAATGGCTCTCCGTGCATGTATACGAAGTAGATCCAGCGATTTTCACAAAGCGATCGTGCCAACAGCCGCCCCTGTGCTATCCCGCGCCCTTACGACCAGGGAATTGGAAGAAAGGGAGAGGTCTCAGTCTGTCACATCTTTCTACTACCAAAGCGCTATCGATCAAGCAGCGACCAAGGTTTGTAACTTTTATGTATGTTTAGTTAAGTTATCCCTATCTATCTATAAGTGTGTTGCCAAAGCTGTTATGGATTGTTAAACTGTTAAAGTGATAAAAAGTAAGAGCAGCAGCTGTAGCAGCAAAAACAATACTCCATACCACCCCACCCCACCCATGCACTCACCCTCATGCACATATGCATACACAGACACACACAGACACAGAGTAAACAAAATAAAGACACAAAAATAATGACAAAGATATTGCCCATTCAGAAATTTATGGCAAGGCCTATTGTTCCATCTGTAGATTGAGGTGTGTACGTGTGTGTGTGTGTGTGTGTGTGAGCACGCAGCTGTGTGCTTAATAATACACTGTAGAATATGTACTGTGTGAACTTTGTCAGCTATTTACTAGAGTTAATCTCAACTCTTTCCAACCAGTTCCACATATTAATTTATTAAATGTTACCCTCCCCCCCCCCCCCCCCCCCCCACACACACACACACACTCATGTTTATTATTAACATAACAAGAGGCAAAGATAACAAAACAGTAGATTGGATTCAATTCAGTACATGATACTCGTAGGTCTACACTGTGCTAGGCCTATGTCAGTTTTGTGTAAACCCTTCTGTTTTCCCTGGAACTCGATTTATCTCTTTTCAGTGTGAAAATAATTTGTTCAGAATATAATTTTGTTATTGTTTATTTATTGTTTTGAATTCAATGTGTTTACAAGTAGTTCTTTACTTTAGGTTCTTTTTTTTATCCCCCTTGATTCACATGGAGGTGGGGAGAGGGTATTATTGGAAAATGACAAGGTAGCACCTGTTGAAACCCATTATCAGTAAAGTATCACTTTAGCCAGGTCATGGTGACACTGACAGCAGCGACTGGACAAAGGGAAGAATGTAATGAAGAGTAAAACTAGTGATTCCTGAAAAAAGAATTTTAATCCAGGTAATGAGACTAAAATTAAAAAAAGAAAAGGTCATAAATATCTAGATAAAATCATTGTGAGATAGAACTAGAAGATACTTGGATAGTCATGATCTGTTACTAAGCCATTGGTTCTGGCTATATTATAGCATACACATGTACAGGTTATACTATTTCCATTTTATATTACCATTATTATGTTATGTTCTTTTTATAGGCCCACATGTGTGTTTCTTAGCCGGTCTTAATTTCTTTTCTGCCTTCACATAATGAACAAAAAACCTTTCCCATATATATAATCTGTGTGTGTGTGTGTTTTATACTGTTTTTGATGCTTGTCCATATGATACCCATTGAAGAACATACACATGATACAATATTTGCAACATTGCACAGCTGTTGAATTTTATTACGTGTGCACGCACACCCACACACACAGTAACACACACGCACACAATACACATGCGCATGCATGCATGCACACACATACACACACATGTATGCACTCACATACAATACTGAACTTGAATTGAACTGAAGAAGCTTGCTATCCATAGTTGCAGTGTTCTCCTCTCTTTCTGTTGAAGTGTCTTTTTTGCTTTACTCTAGTCTTAGTCTTTGCTGAGTCAGTCTAACCTTTGACAGTCATACTGACCTCACATTCCTCTCTGTCTGTTTCTTGTCAACCTGCTTGTCCTCTAAAAGTTTGCCATTTTCATGTTTTTAAATTATATACCAAATAGTAATTAGTATGGAGGTAGGTTAAGATAGGTGCATAACATGCATGCTTAAATGTCTGTGCATGCATGCGCGCACACACATATGTTTTATGTGTGATTGTGCAGTCTCACACATTCACACAAGTGCACCTGCGAGCATGCGCATGCATGCGCGCACACACACTCATACTCAATCAGAAAATTAAATGCCTTTTGAGCAAAATTTGCCAAAAATATACAATGTATATGTGGTGAAAAATTTTCCAATGTTCATGTTCTGTATCAATGTCAAGGTTTAAAAATGTTTTTACCATCATTTCAAGATAAGTCTCTGCAGGAAGTTTTAACCAATCCAGAGTTGTTATGTGAGGTAGCCTTGTCTCTGCTGCAATCCCCAGTATTCTCTTTTTTGTAAAGTATGATCGTCGGAATCTATATTTTGCTTGTTTCACAGCTGCCGTTACAAGTAGTTCACAATTGTTTGTTTAAATGTTTTCCAACGTATTTTTCAATTGTTTGGGGTTTTTGTTAATTTTTGTATTTCTTTGCCATGTTTTTTGCAACATACTGTTTATATAGTTTGGAATAGTCTTAATGTGCATTCATACCAACACGTATTTTTTCTACTTAAAGCCCTTATCTCATTATGCTGACCCCCCCACCCCTCCCCTGCCTCCATCGTCTAATATCACTTTAAGTGAACAGACGTAAAATTGAAGACACACACACACACACTCATACACACACACACTGAGTCGGTCTATGTGTGTGTGTGACAGCTGTTTTAGGAGTCTCTCCCATCTTGTCACCAAGATTTTAAAGCAGAGAAAGCTGTAATGTTTTAAACATACTTCATGGGAGGAACGAAACTTGCCCTGGAGATATTCCCTGTCAGTGCAGAGTGTTGCTATCCCACCCCCCACTCCTTGATCCCCATTCCTTTCACCCAGTTCTTTTTCTTTCTTTCTTTTTAAATCTTAAAAAAAAAAAAATCATAAACTCATTTTATACATGTGAGTGGTTGGCAGGGTATGTGAGTGGATGTAACAGATGCAGCCTTATTTGTTGCTCACATGAAAACATTGTCAAAAATAGGTTAATTATTCATGGAGTTTTTCTGTACAATTGATGTACATGTATTCAAACTAAATCAAAGTGTGATGACTTGAAATAGCTTCTAACTTAGACTCTAAAGTTAAGCTGAGTATGACAAAAGGAGACACTTTTCTCACATGGCTTGATGAAAAAAAAAGCATTTATACATTGATTATTCAATGTACCATCTGAAAATAAAATTCTGACTTGACTTGACATGAGTGAACAGCTTCAGACTCTTACTCTTGGTCTGTAAAAAAAATATAAATGATGTCAAATTTACATGTGCGCGCTTGCTGCATTTTCTTGTGTTGTGCAGCATGTGAATATGAACTGAGAGCGTTTTATACAAGCATGGTCCAGTGTACGTATGGCATACAGGTACATGCATGTATATATATATATATGCACACATGCATGCACTTGGATGGCTTGATAAACGTAAGAAAGCAATTGCACTGCTTATTCAATGTACCATCTGAAAATAAAAGTTTGACTTTCACACACTCACACACACCGCACGCACGCGCGCGCGCACACACACACACACACACACTGCACGCACACACACTTATTATAATGGTGAACAGTGAACCAGTTAAAGCAGGACAAAACACAGAAGGCAGGACTCACAAAAGAACTCTTTTATTTATGCAGAGCTCTCTCAGCCTGACCTTTACTTTGACTGAGGAGGGGGGTGGGTCTGTTTTTGGAGCTGGGGTACATGGAGGTTTGAACTAATCAAAAGTTGCCCGAATGTCAGTTTGAGTGACAAACTACTGAGACTAGTAGTATTGTATTTGTGAAAAGAGTCACTCACATACTATAGTTTTTCACTGAGCGTGTGTGTGTGTGTGTGTATACACATAGGTGTTACAGATAGGCCTATAGTCTATAGACTATAGCTTAGTTTGTGTACTTCAGACCAGAGTCAGTGGAAGGGTAACAAAGATGATCAATGGAAATAAGTATGTTATGAATCTGGAGCTTTTCTTTTATTTTAAAGAGGAAAAAGGTAATAAATGGAATAAAGATGTCTCCAATTTCAGTGAAAAACATGAATTTTGCTGCTGCTCTCAGAGTCAGAGGATATATCCATGACCCCCACCCCCACCTTTGCCTTCCTTTTTTGTTTTGAGGATGTAGCAGATGTTGGTTTTTTATTGTACCGACATGTGCTCTCAGTTCAAAGCATTGTCAAAAGTAGATCACGAGACCAGACACGTGAGGGTCTCTATGCTTGCTGTATATAGTTAGTTATTCAAAGTGTGCTGATGGCAAATAGGTTCACTGAAGTGGAGCAAAGCATGGTACCTATTGGTAGCTAAAGGAAGGAAGGTAGCAGGATGGTTAAGATGTTCGCCTGCCAACAAGTTAACCGTGAGGTTCTGGGTTCGATTCCCAGCCTCGCCCTTTCTTCCCAGTTTGACCAAAAAATTGAACTGAATGTCAAAGTCCTTCGGATGAGACTATAAACCGAGGCCCCATGTTCGAATGCATGCAGAACATCTTGCGCGCACGTTAAATCCTGTTCCGCTTTTCAGAAGAGTAGGCCATTGTGTGCCGGTGGAAACAGATGACAAAATTTACTAAACCGCATACACATTGGGACTGGATATAAAAAAGCACATGAGTGCTTATTCCATTATCCTCGATATAAAAGAATAAATAAATAAATAAAGCCAGCAAAGGCAGGCATGGTTTTTCTTGTTTGAATGAGCGAACAGCTTCAGAGATCTTAAAGAGAAAGTTTTGCGTACTATGTTCACCACACTTTATATATATTTTTTAGACAGTAGACATATGATAATTATAATGATTATGATTATGTATGTACCACTGTACTGACAGCTTTGTTTGCTGGCATGCTTCTGTGCAGATATATAATGTATCTAGGCACACACAATATGTGTACACACAACTCATACATATGCACATACTCACACATGCACACACCCATGTGCGCGTGCACACACACTCTCACACACACATGCACACACACTCTCACACACACATGCACACACACATGCACACACATGTGCCTGTAGACAAGTGGGGAGGCGGGGTACATACTCCCCCCCCCACACACACACAAACTTGCACACAAACATGCATGCAGTGTAGTATGCACACATACACACACAGATTAGAGTGGGGGAGGGGGTGTGAGACAGGCAATATGACACTGACACACATCTTTGTCACAAGAAGAGCTTTGTCATTCACAAACTCCTACAGCTGGCAGAACAACCTTTACATTGTATTCATCCTGGTTTGGCAGAAGGAGGGGGGGGGGGGGGGAAGACATTATATAATTGTGTGACAAGTCTAGTAAAAGAGCATCTGACAGGCTCAAGATGTACTGAATGTATACAGTTTGATGCATGGATGTAGTGGTACATACACGTAATCATGTGTATGGATGAAGCAGATTTGGTTAACTTGGAAGTCTTTATCAGTTTATGTCGTCACCAACTCAACTTAACTGGTTGTCTTATGAGTTCTGTCAACCAAACAAGAAAACTGAGAAAAGGTATAGGGATTTTAGAGAGAAACGAGAACCTTGTTATTAATGTTTTTATGTTAGGTAGATATTAGAAAAGGAATGCAGTTGTGCTTGTATATGTGTGTGTGTTTGTTGTTTTATCCTTTTCCTTTTTAAAAAATATTTTCTATGGGGATACAACAGATCTATATATTTGTGTGTATTGCCACTGCTCAATAAAAATAACATTGTCAAAACCAGATCAACGTGTGAGGGTTTTCCCGCATGATGTACTCAAGTGTGCAGCCTGAAATAGCTTCATTGAAATGAAACAGAGCATGGCCTGGCTTAACAGATGAAGCAGAAGGAAGAAGTCAGTCAGCTATGTCAAATGTCAGTGGCAGTTGGCTATTAAGTTGTCAGGAAGAGATGAGTGATCTGTACCACAGGGAAAGGAAGGGTTTTTTTTTTTTTTCATTTTTGTTCTGTTGGTTTTTTCTGAATCATTTAGCCTTATATTTTTGTTGTGCGTTCCTCAGCTTTACACCCTGGGGGTCACCCAGAACATGTACTCTTGACTCACTCATCCCACCTGGGAATCACTGGGAGATAGGAAGTACACCAGATGAGAAGTTTGCGTGTATGACTTTTTTCAAGTGCCTCGCCATGTAGGCAGCCATACTCTGACTTCGGAAGATTTTTTCTCCTTTAACAAGGGAGAGTGCAGGTTGTTATTAAAACCTAACAACAAAACATTTTCGGTCCCATCAGTTGTCTTACAGTTACAGTAAATGAGAAGGGTTTTATTTTGGGTTTTTTAAAGGATATTTGGAAAGCTGAAGTTTGTATGAGTGATGAATTGACAGTATGCAGGAATGTTGTAGATCTATAGATGCATAAAGATATGCATACAATGATACATACTCACATGCGCGCGCACACACACGTATCTACACACACACACACACACAACACACACACAACACACTCACACACATACACACAGTGACACACACACACAGTGACACATACACACAATACACACACACAACACACACACACACACTCACACATCACTCACACACATAATCTGCTCAGAAACTTGCACTCTTTTCCTTCCCTAGCATCATTCCTCCGACTCTCTTCCTCCTATACTCTAGTCTTGGCATCTCTCCTTCCTAGACTTTTGCTCGCACACACACCCAGTCATATTTCTAGTGTAAGTTCAATGCAGTTGACATGTAGTATCACAGACACAGACTGCGGAGGAAGCTTCAGGGGGTGCAGCCTATCTGCCAGGCAATGCCAGGTTCTTACTGAGGCTGGCAGGTGCAGTAGACTGAGACTTTTTTGCTTTATTTATTATGTTGGTGGGTGGGTTGTTGTTTTTTCTTAAAGAGCTCTGGCATGTGCTTTTGGCAAAGGCCCTGGCCCACCTTACAGAGCTGGATGTGAATTAGGGTAACTAGTTACTAAGTTAGTGGTTAAGTGCTCTCTTGGCGTTTATCACGAATGCAATGTCTCCAAGTGCAGATGAGATGCGTTAGCTTGATGTAGGATGAGATTGAGTCTTGGGTGTGTGTGTTTGTGTGTTAATGTGTGTGTGTGTGTAGGTGTGTGTGGTGTGTAAACGTGTGAGTGTGTGCAGTGTATAAATTATGAGAGAGGAGGATGATTTGAGTTACTGTGTGTGTGTCTGTGTGTACATGTATGAGTCGGTGCATGATCTTTAAGTGCTTGCATGCATGTGTGTGAATGTGTGTGTTTGTGAGTGTCTGTAGCGGTGGGTTGGGGGGGGGGGGGCTATACTCCTATACTCTCAGTGTGACTAAAAAAAAATCTCATTCTGCTGGTCCAGCCATGCATCACATCCACATCAAGATTCACAGTCAATACATATTCATATTGTTGCAGAACATTATGCAGCGTAATGTCTGTAGACGTAATGTATTTCAACTCAGTTTTGTTGTTCAAAACAATTTCTGTGAGGCCATGGCATGTTCAGTACAGGGCTAAGAGCCAGCTGAAGCCTCAAAATCCATAAGAAAATGCCTTGGACTTGGATCAAACCCAGCACACCGGGGCAATAACCCAGGGTTGTGCTAACCACTGTACCATTGTGACTGGATGTGATTTTAGAACAGTTGCAAAGATCATTTTAACTTAAGATGGCACACGTCTCAACTTGCAGTCTTTTGTTACACGATAAAAAGAAAGTGGGGTGCAAAGTTTTCTGACCCTGCTGCCTTGAGCAATTATATATTATTCATTTAAAAAAAATACATTCAGAATGTTTTGTGCCTAGTCATTGATTTAGTGATCATGAATCTTGTTTGCAAGTAAAGTTTATATCACAAAGTCATTATATTCACAGTCTCACAGTCACACATGCATGCCCTTACACACACCTATACATAGACAACTATTCATAGTATGAGAGAGATCAAATCAAATCATATCAAATCAAAATCGTTTATTTTGAGGATAATGAATAAGCACTCGCAGTCATACGCTTTTTTTTGTGTGTGTGTGTGTGTTACATCCAGTCCCCACCCTGAGAGAGAAAGAGCAAATTGTAATGGAAGAAAACAAGTGCAGGAAATAATAATGAATGGAATTTATATAGCACTATATCTTGCAAAAACAAATTAGAGCGCTTGCATACAACACACCAATTCACATTACTGTCTACAAATTCATTATTTTGAAGAATATTAACCTAAGACTTTCTAAAACATATAAATCTTTAATTGATCATGTTGTTGCAAGAATTGCACTCTATTCGATTTGTGTGTGTGTGTGTGTGCATGCATATGTATATGCATGAGTGTGTGCGTGTGCTTACATGTCATGTGTGCATACATGTGTGTGCTTTTATATTTAATAATAATAATAATAATGTATGGAATTTATATAGCGCTGAATCTTGTAAAGCTACAAATCAAAGCGCTTTTTTTTTTTTAATGAGTGTGTATGCGGTTTTTTAAATTTTGTCATCTGTTCCCACCGGCACACAATGGCCTACTCTTTCGAACAGCGGAACAGGATTTAACGTGTGCGCAAGATGTTCTGCATGCGTTCGCACACGGGGCCTTGGTTTATAGTCTCATCCGAAGGACTTTGACATTCTGTTCGATTTTTTTGTCAAACTGGGAAGAAAGGGCGAGGCTGGGAATCGAACCCAGAACCTCACGATTTACTTGTTGGCACGCAAACGTCTTACCCATCCTGCCACCGTCCTTCCAAACACACACAGGTATTTGTGTGTATATATGCAGTTTCTCTTTGCCATTTATTTCTACTGAGTAGTTTAACTTATTTGAACACTGGCTCAGTATCAACTACTATCACAGTTGTCATCATTGATTTTTTCGTATGCAGAGTCATATTTCATAGCAATATTAATTTCAGTCAAATCTGAATCCCTCCTCCCCTTCCCCCAATTTTCTCTTGGTCTTTCCAAACTAAGTTATAAAATTGTCCACATATGTGTGTATGCTTGCACATATGTGTATCACACTGTATGTGTGCACATGCACACACAGGCACGTACACATGTAAAGACCTGCTTTTAAACTGTACTTTTTTATATATGATACACTACAGTGAGTTACACTACAGTGAGTTACACAACAGCTGGATCAGCTAGAACTTATGTGTGACCTGCCCTGCCAAAAGGAAAAAGAACCCGGGAAAGAGATGATGGGGGGAGAGAGAGAGAAATCGGGGAGAGGGGGAGGGTCGGATGGGTGTGGACTGTAGTTGTGTGGGTGGGCAAGGTAAATACTGTTCCTGGCTGTGACTGTGAGAGGCTTCAGGGCAAATCTATATGTAGGCTGCTACTGAGGTCATTGAACAGGATTTTTATGGGTATTTTTTCTTTGTTTTTACTCTTGTACCAAGTAATACTACCCAACCCTCAGTGCCCCTTTCTTCTTCCTACCCCTCCCCCCCCAAACATACACACACACACACACAGAAAACCGCCCACGCTTCTAGAAAACAAAAATCATGCTACACACATACATGTATGTGTCGCTACTTGCTGAGAGCACGCAAGCACGCACGCACGCACGCACGCACGCACACACACACACACACTTTGGGAGTTTATCTTTTTCAGTGTTACAGGGGACTGGCATTTCATTAAAAGTATTGTTATTACTTTTAATGAAATGCCAGTCCCCTGTAACACTGAAAAAGATAAACTCCCAAAGTTTAACTATAAAGAAGCTAATTGGAAACAGTTTAAAAGTATCCTTGCAGCCTACAATACAAACAGCTTGGATTCTGAAAATGTAGATGATATATGTTCTACATTTACTAATGCCATCATTCAAGCTGCTTACTTATCAATCCCAACCATTAAATCATTAAAATCAAGGAAATGTTCAGGAAATGTTTGGTGGACACCTGCTTGTGAGGAAGCAGTGACCAACAAACATTTAATGTATAAAACATATTTAAAAAATAAGACACCAGAAAACCATGAAAAACAGAAGCAGGCAAAAAAACTATAGCAATATGATCATAGCTCAGGTGAAACGACAATTTTGGTCTTCGTTTTGTTGGAGCAAATCATAACAATATTAATAAAGTGGAAAAAATTTCATGAAATGAGAAAAGGTGTGATTTTACCAACTTGTCCAATTAAACTAAAAAACAATGAATTTCCATCAAATGCAGAAAAGGCTGAGGCCTTTGCAGATATGTTCTCAGAGTCTATGCATATTGAAGGCCTCTCACTTAAAAGCACTAAATACAGACAAGCTGAGGAGAAGAAAGAAAAATATAAAGAGCCATGTTCTAATAATACTGAATACATCAATGCTCCAATAACAATCAATGAAGTAAAAGATGTACACACACACACACACACAGAATACCACCCACACTTCTAGAAAACAAAAATCGCACTACATAAATATATACACATCTTTATATATGTATGATGTCACTCTTGCCAAGAGCGTGCGGGTGCACACACACACACACTCACAGAGTGAGAAAACCACCCACCCTTATAGAAAACAAAAACCTCTCTCTCTCTCTCTCTCTCTCTCTCTCTTTTCGGATCCTTGGGATGAGACTATAAACCGAGGCCCTGTGTTCGAACACATGCAGAACATCTTGCGCATAGGTTAAATCCTGTTCTGCTTTTCGGAAGAGTAGGCCATTGTGTGCCGGTGGAAACAGATGACAAAATTTACAAAACCGCACACACATGAGGACTGGATGTAAAAAAGCACACAAGTGCTTATTCCATTATCCTCGATATAAAAGAATAAATAAACAAAATAAATTTTAAAAATAAATCTCTCTCTGTCTGTCTCTGTATTATATATATATATATATGTGTGTGTGTGTGTGTGTGTGACTACTTGCTACTCGGTCTAGAGGTCCAAACTGCTGACCAAGACAAAGGTCAAAGATGGTCAGTCCGCACCCCAAGTCATGCTTCAGTGATCGCCAATGCATACAGGAAAACAGGCTAATATAATGGGGCAGCCCTGTGAGTGACCCCAGCTGTGACACTAGGCTTTGGGTAGACTTGCTGTCTGTTCGTATTTAGTTTTTGCCTGTAGTGTAGAGTAATGAATGCATTCTTCTAGTTTTATACAGTGCGTGCGCTCCAACTCCCACGCATGCTTGCTTGCCTGAGGGCAGGTTGTTGTATTGGGAATAATGTGTGTGTGTGTGTGTGTGGGGGGGGGGGGGGGGGATGTTGTTGTGTTACTGTGTGTGTATATCACTAGTATAATGTGTGTGTGGTGTTGAGAGACAGAGAGACAGAGAGAGAGTCAGAAGGAGAGACAGATCTATACTATAGCTTTTGTCAGAGAATTTTGACCTGGCAAAAGGGGTGTGGGGGGGAAGGGGGCTTGTAAGCTAAGGAAACATGAGAGAAAGAAAGTGTGTGTTTTGGGGGGGGGGGGGGGGATATTGTTGTGTGTTACTGTGTGTTGTGTGTGTATATCACTAGTATAATGTGTATGTGGTGTGTGTGTTGTGTGACAGAGACAGAGAGAGAGTCAGAAGGAGAGACAGATCTATACTATAGCTTTTGTCAGAGAATTTTGACCTGGCAAAAGGGGTGTGAGGGGGGAGGGGGCTTGTAAACTAAGGAAACATGAGAGAAAGAAAGTGTGTTTGTTTAATAAAATAATATTTCTGTCCTTCTGATAAATGATTAGCAAGGCGAGAAGGAGGGTGGCAAGATGGTTAAGAAGTTCGCCTACCAAGAAGTAAATTGAGATTCTGGGTTTCATTCCCAGCCTCGCTGTTTATGCCCGGTTTGACGAAAAATCAAACTGAAAATCAAGGTTCTTCAGAGGAGACTATAAACCGAGAGACCCTGTATTTGGAAACATGCAGAACATCTTGTACACGTGTTAAAAACACGTTCCACCTTTTGGAAGAGTAGGCCATTGTGTGCCAGTAGGAATTGATGACACCCCCCCTCCCCCCCAAAAAACCCCCACCCAACCAACAACCAACCCTGCATGCAAACAGGTGTCGTGTTTAGACACCATCCCTGAAGTTTGGTGGGGGGGAAAAGTGTCACATACGCAAAAATCTCGCCATTGAGTTTGTCAAACCTTGGAGCTCTCCCTGAGAAACAGAGGGGGGGGGGGGGGGGGGGGGGGGGGGGGGGATATTAGCAAGGTGAACAAAATTTCGGTTAGTTAGCAAATTTTCTTCCTGCCACAGACGGGAAAATAATAATAATAATTATTGTTTAATTGTTTACATGTGAAAATAACAATAATATTGTTTAATTATTTAATTACGTGTGAAATGACCAGCTGTTGTTGTGACATTGTTCCATTTTTGGGGGGGGGGGGGGGGGGGGGGGGGTCCTTACACGTGTCTGTACAAACAAAATGAGTCAGTGAAAATTGTTTTTTGACTTAAATTGTCTTGTCACTCTTTGTGTGTGTAGTCTGTAGATCATCTGTGTCTGGAGTGTCTTTCTGTCTGTATGTCTTTCTCTCCTCTCTCATATTTGCTTCATCTCTCTCTTTGTCTCTGTTTTCTGTCTGTCCCCTCTCTCTCTCTCTCTCTCTCTCTCTCACGCATACAATTTATTTTTAAAATTGCTCATTTTATGAGCATTTAATTGGCTCACGACATTTCCCCCTCCCTCCCCCTTCAGACACTCTTGCACGCGCACGCACACTCTCACACACACACACACACACACATGCTCTCTATCTATCTCTTTCTGTCTTTGTAGCTGTCTGTCTGTCTCACTTTCACTCTCTCTCTCTCTCTCTTCCCTCTCTCTCTCTGAGTCTTTGCATGCACACACATCCCACCCACAAACACACACACACACACACATTCACACACACATATATATTCACACACACACACCACACACACACATATAGTTCTACAAATTAACAAACACTTCGTGCCAGACCCAAGAACTTTTATATTATATACATACACACATGATGTAACGCAAACCAGTAAGTGTGTACAATACAGTATATGCACACTGGTGCACATGCCCTTGTGTCAGTAATGGCAAGAGACAAAGAGGTGAGGGGAGATAATAGGCTCAGGAACAGGGGAGGGGGGGTGGGAACTGGAATTCGGTGCAGGGCGGTTGTGCAGAAGACGGGATAGTGTAAGGGGTAGGGTGTGTGCATGTGTGTGTTTGTATGTGGAGGGGGAAGAGGGAAAAAAAGTACAAGATGAGTGTCTGGCTTGAGGGGTTGATGACCTCCAAATAGGTTCCTGACGAAGAACTGGGGCAGTTAGTGGCATGTTTGATGGGTGACACAGTGTGTTGTGTGTGTGTGTGTGTGTGTGTGTGTGTGTGTGTGTGTGCTTGCACATGTGTGCGGAGGTAGTAGTAAGAATAGGGAGGTTGCAAAGATTTTGTGTGTGCTGGAGTTGTGTGTGAGAGAGAGAGAGAGAGCACAATGTATATGTGTGTGTTGGGGGGGGGGGGGGGGGGGGGGGTTGTTGAATGTGTACATACATATATGCTTACGTATGCATGCAAGTGATGGATGCTATAGTCGAGTGGTTAAGACCATTTGACTTCAATCGTGGTGTGGGTCTATGAAATCATGGGTTCAAATCTTTAGCATTGGCATCTGGTAAAGTAAGGATAGGGATTTTTACAATCTCCCAGATCAACGTCAAGTGCAGACCTACCTGTGTCTTAATCCCCTTCATGTATAGTGAACGCATACAATAAGATATGCACGTTAAAAGGTCCAGTCAAGTCATGCCAGAGTTCAATGGGTTGTGGGAAACATGAACATACCCAGCACGCAACCTGTACAGTGGATTGAGCTGCGCTGAAGTCAGAATGTGTGGGCTGAAGCCAGCGGGCAGACCTCCTGTAAAATTACAAGCACAGGAGAAGGCCAGGCACTATGCACCCCACCCAGTAAGGGATTGCACAGAGAGAGAGAGAGATGTATGTGTTATGTGTGTGTGTTCATATAAGTGTATTATAATATATGCACTTGCATTCATGTATACATATGCAAAAGAGAGAGGGGGGGGGGGGTGTCTTGGTTGAACAGGAGGAGAGAGTATCGGAAGGGGAGAGAGAGAGGGAGGGAGGGAGAGAGAGGGAGGGGGGAGAAAGAGACAGGTAAAATATGTGGCTTTCTTGATCTTTTCCAACTACTGTTCTTCTTTTTCCTCCTCTTCTTCTCCCCCTTTATCTTCCTTAGCATGTGCTGGTTTTCAGGCTCTGTTAAATGTCCCAGTCCTTGCACATAAATCCACAACAAACCTGCCTTAGACTTGACCTTAACTGGCTTAAGAACAGGTTTCTGCATGCATTGCCCTCCTTCCCCCCCCCCCCTTCCCTTTTTTATTTGTTTTATTTCATAGCAGCTGTGCTCTTATCTTTAAGGACAATTTGTTGCTTTTATTTGCTCCCCCCTTGTGACGCACACACACAGACACACTATATACACACACAGACACATACACACACACACATAAACGCACACACACATCTATAACGATAACTTCTGTTGCTAATGGAATCTCAAAATCTGGATTCTGAAATCAACATTAAAACATTAAAATCGCATGTGCGCGTGAACACACACACACACACTCTTGCATAACATTGTACACACTCAGACACATACATACATACACACACACTCACTCTCACTCACTCACTCTCTCACTCATTCACTCACACACACACACACACACACACGCGCGCACACACATTCACTCACTCACTCACACTTGTTGTTTTTACCCTGCTTTTGGTTTCTTTGCTGTTTTGTTTGTTTTGGTCTTTTGTGTGTATTTAGTCTTTGTTGTTGTTGTTTTTTCTTTCTTTTGAGTTTTTGGTGGTGGTTTTTTTTTTTTTTTTTTTGTTTTTTTTTTTTTTTTTTGGGGGGGGTTGTGCTTTTTGTTTTTCTTTCTTTACTGTGTGGGTGTATGAGTATCGGGTTTACTTTATTATCATATGATGCATTCCTAAGGGCGGGGACTGGATGTAAAAAAAGCACATGGGTGCTCATTCATTATCCTCGAAATAAAAGAATTTGTCATTGTCACACTCACTCACTCACTCTTGCATAACATGTACATGTATGTATAGTATACATAATTTTGTCTAACCTGCTGGTAATACTGGTGGTTATCATTGCATTGTGTTGACTGTGGATGTTGCAGCCTTCGGTGAGGTTAACGCCAGCAGCCATACTATACACTGGCCGCAGTGCAGACAAGAGTCATATACTGGTGGGTATACAAAATACATTGTGTGTGTATAATAATAATAATAATAATAATAAATGGACCAGCCGCCATGGCGCAGTGGTTAGCGCCTTGGGTTACGGACTGGAAGGTCGCGGGTTCGATTCCCATAAGAGTCATAGGGATTTTTCGGACTCCGGCCGGCTCCTACCCAGAGTGAGTGTGCTGTGGGCTCAGTGGGAAGACTGGGACCACACAGTCGAGCTTCATCCACTTAACGGATGCGAGTTTGAGAGTGTTGCTCAAATTACCTGACCAACACTGCAGGTGTCTGTATCTCTCGGGCCCGGTTGACGCCGGGATATATTATGATAGTAAGCGTAGAGTACAACCCTGTCAAGTAGTCTCAAAGCATATGCACTTCCACAGCAGCATAATTACGTCATCCTCATTGTCATTGATTATCATGCAATTAAAAAAAATTGCCTCTGATTCGGTGGTCCCAGTTTCTCTGGTCTCATGGTGACCTCATATTCGGTTTGCCCATACACTTCTGTGCCTGTGGTGAGTTTGTGTCAAAGCCTTTGGGGTTGGGGGTTCGCGGGGGACGGTCGTTGGAGGGACGTTGTGGTGGTTGCCACCTCGGGTGGGCAACTCACTCAGTCTGGCTCCGCGACTGAGCTAATACTGTCGTTAGTAGGGGGCTTAGTAGGTGGTGTCCTGCGTATGTTAGCTCAGAACAGGCACCACTGAACACCGCCAAAGTGACCCAGCAGCAGTGCAGGGCCCCTCTGGCTGGTGGCCCCATGGTGGCCTGATAGTGATTGGCTCCCTGTGGACCTCCAACTCTGGGGATGAGACATAACAAATCTGGGTATGGGTGTGGCGGGGAGATTGGAATGAGCGGCGTGGGTACAGCAGGACGGAGGACGTCACAGAAGATGAGGCAGCAACAAAAAAAAATATAAAAAAATAAATAATAATAATAAAAAATGGAATTTATATAGCGCTATATCTTGCAGAGACAAATCAAAGCGCTTGCACTCAATTCATTCTTACACAGTCATACAACCAGTAACAATTAATAGTTCCATCAAATCCATATGTGCACGCACACACACACACACACACACACACAGGTCACACACCCTGGCAGGCAATAGAATCTTGTATGTGGGTGGGTGTTTAGCCAACTTAAGGTTGGTGCTCTGTGTGTGTGTGTGTATGTGTGTCTGTGTATCACTGTATGTGTGTTTGTGTCTGTCTGTGTATGTGTGGGGGTGGGGGGTAGCCAACTTTAGGTTGGTGCTCTGTGTGTGTGTGCAGGGGGTAAGTGGGTAGTGGGTATGTGTGAGGGGAAGTCTGTGTGTATGTGTGTGTTTGTATTTTATTTTTTCGTTTACTTATTCTTTTATTCTGAAGATAATGGAATAAGCGCTTATGTGCTTTAAATCCAGTTCCAGTGTGTATGCAGATTTGTCATCAGTTCCCACGGGCACACAAAGGCCTACTCTTCCAAAAAGCAGAAACAGGTTTTAACGTGTGCGCAAGATGTTCTTCTTGCGTTCACACTCAGGGCCTCAGTTTATAGTCTCTTCTGAAGGCCTTTGGGAGAAGTAGAGTCGGCACTGATCTTAACTCCAGGGGAAAATATCCCCTTGAACGGGATTCAAACCTGGGTCAATATGAGTGTGTGTGTGTGTGATCTTCAATTCAGTTTTCCATTTGACACTCAGTATTGTGTAGATGTCATTTACTGATATTTCATGGGGTTTTTAATGTTAGTGAGTGCAGAGACATTATGTATTATTATCATAATTATTATTTTGTAAAAAAAAAAATTGTCATATCGTGATGAATATAGATCATACTAAGACAGGGTAACTTGTTTGATTTCCAGTATATATCCTTTTTCATGAAGATACTATATGTTGCATATTTGTGACACTCCACCTCATCATGAGTCGCATTGCACCAGAGGTCAATTTTTAATTGTTAATATTAATAATGATAATAATAGATTCACCGTCACCGTCACCAATCCCTCAGATTCCAAATCCTTTGGGGCGCCTTTGAAGCTTTGTCAGCCACCTTTCTCCAGTCCTCTCGCCTCTCAGCCACCCTCAGGGTGTCTCTCAGCTCCATGTCTGTCCTTTCTCGAATGTTGTCCTCCCATCTCTTCCTTTGTCCGCCTCTTCTTCTTCTTCCTCCCCTCACTGTGCCTTGTAGGATTGTTTTAGCAAGACCAGAGGAGCGTGTGACATGACCAAACCACTTCTTCAATTATAGGTTAGTAGTTTGCATTGAAAAGTCTATTCAATAAAAAAAAAATTTTTAAAAGGAAGATCGAAAATCAAACGATTCTGTTAAAAGTTACTTCAGATTGAAACGATGGACTGCAGGAAGTGATAAATTGATAAATTTTGCATAGGTTATTAGAATGAGGGATTGGGTGTTTTAATATGTTTCTAAAGCAAAAGGGGAAAAAAATATGCCTAGATACTTCAGCACAAGGGAGAATGATGGCTATAGTTTTATAATCCTTCGGATGAGACTATAAACCGAGACCCCGTGTTCGAAAGCATGCAGAACATCTTGCGCACACGTTAAATCCTGTTCCTCTTTTCGGAAGAGTAGGCCATTGTGTGCCGGTGGAAACAGATGACAAAATTTACAAACCTGCATACACACGGGGACTGGATGTAAAAATGCACATGAGTGCTTATTGTATTATCCTCGATATAAAAGAATAAATAAATAAATAAATAATCAAATCAAAATCTCAAAATTGACTACCTGACCCCCAGCAGAAAACCGGGTCAGGCGCAGTGTGACTCATTTTGTGGTGGAATGTCACATTAGTCATTTTATAATATTCTTGTTGCTTGTTATTTTGCTGAGTTCGGGAATTGTAATGTGTTTCCCCATAAAACTGTCTTAGTCATTTACAATGAAAAAGGCTGTTCAATTTATAAAAGGAAAAAAACCCAGATTGAAAATTGAACGATTCTGTGAAAAGTTATTACAGATGGAAATGATGGACTGCAGAAAGTGACAGAGTGAGAAATTGACAAGCTTTGCATTGTAATAGGTGGTCCGAGAGGATGTTTTTTTTAATGCGTTTTTAAAGCACAAGATAACAATTATGCCTTGATACTTAATTACAAGGTAGAATAATGGCAGTAGTTTTATAATCCATCAAAATATCAAAACCAACAACCTGACCCCCAAGAGAAAACTGGTAGAGCATCACATTTGTCATTTAATGATATTTTTGTTGCCTGTTATTTCGGCGAGTTCAGGAAGTGTAATGTTCATAAATAAGTTTCATTAGCGTCATGCTAATTACTCTGTTAAGTCATTGTCATTTACTGGTATACTTGAAAGTGTAAACATGCACACACGGTGAGATAGCCTCGCCATTAGAATGTCCAGCTCATTATCAGTCTGTAACTCTCTTTTTTGTTTGTTTGATTCCTTGGTTTGAAAGCTCTGAGGTTCATCATTGGTAACATTTTGTGTGTGCGACCATTCATTCACCTGTAAGGTAGCCACATTTCAACTTCAGGAATAGACTGCAACTGATCCTTGGGATTTGAGTTTCCAAGGAGTCTCTGTTTTAGGCAATTCTTCCAAAATAGTTTTTAAAACTGCTTCCATTTCTTGGCTAGAGCTCTGAGGTTCACCAATTGTAAGATTTTATGTATACTGTATCAGGATATGCAACTGTTTGCCCACAGTTAAGGTAACCGCATTCCGACTTCAGCTTCATATATCGACAAGCTGGATGGTGAGCAGGAAGAATAATCCCAAAGAGGCTCTGGTGTCATTTTGAATCAGTCGAAGGACAGCTGCATTGTGTGGAAATCATGGAATGCAAGCGTTATCAGTGGAAACCGGTGAAGTGTACAACCACCTTATTTTTGAATGCACCAAAAGCATCATAGTATATAAAATAATTTTCCAGTGGCTTATTGCAGATGGGAGTAATGTTTTATTTACTAGCAGGACACACATAATTTGTTGTGTTGCTTGTTCTGATTAACTGTTGCACCAGTTTCAGCCCAAGCCATGACCTGCTTTCTGCCGCCATGTTTTTGACAACCACAGACAAAATAAAAACAGTTGTTTTTTTAAATCAGGCAAACATAACCGATGATGAATAATGCTTTATTTTGATGAAGAAACACGTCACTAAACCATCGTAACTTTAAAACTCCACCAGAATATGCTGAGCAAGCTACAACTGAAGCTGGAAGTGAGGACCCTGTCATTCTGCAGGGTGGTGGTTTTTCCCCCCAGTATTGTAGACATGCACAAATGTATGATATGTATGATGTCTGTATGTTGTAGAGAAGCGCCCAGTACCTAAGCAAGGAGCTGCCTGTCCGCATTGCACACCGCATTGCTGGCTTTCGGAATCTCCCCTTCATCGTGGGCTGTAACCCCACCATACTGCAAGTGGTGAGTCATGGGGCGTCACAACTGGCTGGGTGGCTGTTAGCCTGTTGACTGGCTGTTAGCCTGGTGACTGGCTGTTAGCCTGTTGACTGGCTGGTTGGCTGCTAGCCTGTTGACTGGCTGGTTGGCTGCTAGCCTGTTGACTGGCTGTTAGCCTGTTGACTGGCTGGTGGGCAGTTAGCCTGTTGACTGGCTGTTAGCCTGTTGACTGGCTGGTGGGCAGTTAGCCTGTTGACTGGCTGATTGGCTGTTAGCCTGTTGACTGGCTGTTAGCCTGGTGACTGGCTGTTAGCCTGGTGACTGGCTGTTAGCCTGTTGACTGGCTGGTGGGCAGTTAGCCTGTTGACTGGCTGTTAGCCTGGTGACTGGCTGTTAGCCTGGTGACTGGCTGTTAGCCTGTTGACTGGCTGGTGGGCAGTTAGCCTGTTGACTGGCTGGTGGGCAGTTAGCCTGTTGACTGGCTGGTGGGCAAATAGCCTGTTGACTGGCCATTTGACTGTTGACTGGCCATTTGACTGTTAGCCTGTTGACTGGCCGTTTGGCTGTTGACTGGCTGGTGGGCAAATAGCCTGTTGACTGGCTGGTGGGAAAATAGCCTGTTGACTGGCCATTTGGCTGACTGGCTGGTTGGCTGTTAGCCTGTTATCTGGCTGGTTGGCTGTTAGCTTGTTGTCTGGCTGTTAGCCTGTTGACGGGCTGTTGGCTGGCTGTTAGCCATGTTGACTGGCCGTTTGGCTGTTGGCTGACTGTTAGCCTGTTGACTGGCTGGTTGGCTGTTGGCTGGCTGTTAGCCTGTTGACTGGCTGGCTGGCTGTTGACTGGCTGGTTGGCTGTTAGCCTGTTGGCTGGCCGTTTGGCTGCTAGCCTGTTGACTGGCCGTTTGGCTGTTGGCTGGCTACTAGCCTGTTGGTTGGCCGTTTGGCTACTAGCCTGTTGACTGGCTGTTTGGCTACTAGCCTGTTGGTTGGCCATTTGGCTACTAGCCTGTTGACTGGCTGTTGGCTGGCTACTAGCCTGTTGGCTGGCCATTTGGCTACTAGCCTGTTGACTGGCCGTTTGGCTGTTGGCTGGCTGTTAGCCTGTTGGCTGGCCGTTTGGCTGTTGGCTGGCTACTAGCCTGTTGGCTGGCCGTTTGGCTACTAGCCTGTTGGCTAGCCGTTTGGCTACTAGCCTGTTGACTGGCCGTTTGGCTGTTGGCTGGCTACTAGCCTGTTGACTGGCCGTTTGGCTACTAGCCTGTTGACTGGCCGTTTGGCTACTAGCCTGTTGGCTGGCTGGTTGGCTACTAGCCTGTTGGCTGGCAGGTTGGCTGTCAGGCTGGTAGATTGATTTACTTAGTTCTTTTTTTCTTTGTTTGTTTGTTTTTTTCTTTCATGCCTCGGCTAGAGCTCCGAGGTTCACCAATGGTGAGATTTTTGCATATATACAACCGCTTATGCCCATCATTAAGGTAGCTTCAGTTTCATTTCTGTTCAAAGATTTTAAGTGAAGGTGTTTCCACCCTTTACTAATGTCAGTGATAGGAGAATACTTTGGTGGAAGATACTTTTTTCTTGATAGATTGGTTTCATTGGTGTGTTTACAGGCTGGTTGGTTGGTTTGCTGTTTTAGTTGTGTGTGTGTGTACGTGTGTGTGTGTTTGAGAGAGAGAGAGAGGTATGTGAGTCAGAGAGAAGGACAGAGAAAAAGCAAACATTTTTTTTTTTGGTAGTGTTTTAAAGTTTGTGTCGCTATGCCCTTGACAAACTGCAGTTGACAGCGTGGAAGAGATTTATGTCCCAAGCCGCTTGCATTTGCAGGTTTTAGTGGTTTTTCGCATTATAAAGCAAAGCTGAAAGTTTGGACCTATAACGTTCCTTGTTTGTTTTCATTGTGTGAGGGGGAAAAAATTGAGTTTTTCATTTTTTTTCTTTCGTTCCTTGGCTAGAGCTCTGAGGGTGACCAGTGGTGAGATTTTGCATATGCGACCGTTTTTGCCCATCAGCATAATAGATAGTGTGATTCACATCTTTCACTGAGTAAGGCAAAGGCAGGTTGTTGTGTATATGTTGATATGAAGAAACTGTTCTGCAGTTTACAGAGTGAAATAGAATGCTAATTAGTGTCGTTGGGACTTGATACTTGTGTGTGATAAGACAGTGTGTGTGTGTGTGTGGCTTGCGCGCAATATGACCTGGTTCACTCAAGAAGAGACAGTTATTTTTGTGTATTGAGCATGGCACTTTGTAGTTCAACAGAATGAGACATTGTGAAATTGCTGTCAGGTATATATTTTGTTCTTTTTTTCTTTTCTTCATTCTTCGACTAGAGCGCCAACGTTCACCAAAGGTGAGATTTTTGCGTATGCGACCATTTTTGCCCACCATGAAGGTAGACACATTCTGACTTCGGGGTTGCTGTTAGTGATGATAAACGAGTATAGGATTAGTTATGTTAACAAGAAAGATAGGATTGGGTTGAACTTGATGGCTGAGTAAGGAACAAGAAACAAAGGGAAAATTGAAGATGTTAAGTAAGAAGCTGTAATCAAAGAAAGGCATTTATATGTTTATTTATTTATTTATTTATTTATTCTTTTATATCGAGGATAATGAAATAAGCACTCAAGTGCTTTTTTACATCCAGTTCTTGTGTGAATGCGGTTTTGTCAATTTTGTCATCTGTTCCCACCGGCACACAATGGCCTACTCTTTTGAAAAGTGGAACAGGATTTAACGTGTGCGCAAGATGTTCTGCATGCGTTCGAACACAGGGCCTCGGTTTATTGTCTCATCCGAAAGATTATACAGAAATGTAATGTATTTAGTGTCCTCGTGTTTTTATTGTTATTTGTATCAGGGCAATATTCTTTCTTCAAGTTATTTCATGTGATGGTATGTTTTTGAACTTGTTGATGTATTCGGACGAAAGAGTTAGGTTCCAGCTTTTAATGAAGTTTATCGTTTTGCTTTTGCGCTTTCCTTGTAATGGGTAATGGAATAGCCTAGTTGAGTGTTGTGCCCATGATCTGTTTGTAACTGAGGGCATATACGTAAGAAGACGCTTGTTTTTATTGTTATTATATATCATCATTATCATCATCATCTCCATTATTAGTAGTAGTAGTATCTTTATTGCCATTATTATTGTTTAGTTTTTTTATAGTATTAATATTATCAATGTTGTTTTGTTGTTATAATTATTATCATGTATATATTATATTCTGCTTTATGTTTTCAGCATGAGCTGTATATCCGTGCCTTTCACATCCTTTCCAACTTTCCAGTGGTAAGTAAATCTGTCTCTTCATGCCTTCCCCACTCTCTCTCTCTCTCTCTCTCTCTCTCTCCCTCCCTCCCTCCCTCCCTCCCTCCCTCCCTCCCTCTCTCCCTCTCTCTCTCTCTCCCTCTCCCTTTCTCTTTCTCTCTCCCTCCTCTCTCTCTCTCTCTCTCCTCCCTCCCTCCCCCCTCTCCGCCCCTCCCCCAGCCTACTTCTCTCCTGTCTACAGCAGTAACAAAGAAAAATCAGGGAAAAAAATTAAAACCCAGTTAAAATTCTGCAGGAGGGTTAAGCTCGGTTGTACTTTGTAATTAGGTGCCGCAATGGCTAACCCGTTGACAGTCATTGATGTGGAAAAAAAGAAACGAAAGAGGCGAGGAAGGGTGGGATTGGCTCGGTGAAAGGGATAGGGAGTGCATTGCCTTTGTGAATAGAGTGGTGTGTGTAGGGAAAAGAGAAAAGTAACAGACAGGTGAGAGGAGATACAAAACCGTGACAAAAAAGTGTGTGACTGACAAAGAGAGGGAGTGGGTGTGTGGGTGTGTGTATGAGTGTGTTTGTGTGTGTGTGTGTGTGACTGAAGAAGAGGTGTATGTGTGTGTGGTGTGTGTGTGTGTGATAAAACTTGGTGGAGATTGCAGGACAGCTTTTGTGTGTGTATGTGTATTGGGTTGGATGGGGAAGGGGGAATAAGTGAGTGGGTGTTAAGCCTTCAGGTTAACCTATTTTTACAAAACTTGGGTGATTGATTGATTGATTGTGTGTATGTGTAGAGACATTGTGTATGCATACTTGCTTTAGGATATGCATCTTGCTGTTTTCATCTTTTCTTTCAAAAATGTTCTAACAACTTTGATATGTTTATGTATATCAGCAGCTTAACTTTGATATATTCTGTATAATCAACAGCTTTACTTTGATACATTTCTGTATATCAACATCTTAACTTTGATATATTCTTTATATCAACATCTTTACTTTGATATATTCTGTATATCAACATCTTAACTTTGAATATCAACATCTTAACTTTGATATATGATATATTCTGTATGTCAACATCTTAACTTTGAATATTAACATCTTAACTTTGATATATTCTGTATAATCAACATCTTAACTTCGATATATTCTGTATATCAACATCTTCACTTTGATATATTTCTGTATAATCAACATCTTAACTTTGATATATTTCGGTATAATCAACATCTTAACTTTGATACATTTCTGTATAATCGACAAACTGTGAAACATATCTGTATATCAACATCTTAACTTTGATATATTCTGTATGTCAACATCTTAACTTTGAAACATTTCTGTATATCAACATCTTAACTTTGATCTATTCTGTATGCCAACATCTTAACTTTGAAACATTTCTGTTTATCAACATCTTAACTTTGATATGTTCTGTATATCAACATCTTAACTTTTATATATTCCGTATATCAACATCTTTACTTTTGATATATTTCTGTATATCAGCATCTTAACTTTGAGCATTTCTGTAGCTTAACATCTTAACTTTTATATATTTCTGTATAATCAGCATCTTAATTTTGATACATTTCCGTAAATCAACATGGTAACTGATACATTTCTATAAATCAACATGGTAACTGATACATTTCTTTATATCATTATCGACATCTTCTGCTGTTTGGGGTTCAGATAACCAATCTGGAGGACGAGGAGAAGTTCACGGAGACCTTGAGACAGCTGCTGGATGACCACAAGGAAGTCGTCACTATGCTGGCTGAAGGCTTTGCCCAAGTCCGCAAACACATCACTGTCAGTTGTCTTACATGTTATCCTGTATTGTGTGTCAGCTTGTTCCAAAAACAGTGTATTGTGTGTTAGCTTGTTCCAAAAACAGTGCATTGTGTGTTTGCTTGTAAAAAAAACCCCAGTGTATTGTGTGTTAGCTTGTTCCAAAAACAGTGTATTGTGGGTTAACTTGTTTCAAAAACAGTGTGTTGTTTAAAAAAAGCCCAGTTTATTGTGTGTTATTTTGTTCCAAAATCTGTATTGTGTGTTAACTAGTTTAAAAAAAACACACCGGTATATTGTGTGTCAGATTGCTCCAAAAACAGTGTATTGTGTGTTTGCTTGTAAAAAAAACCCAGTGTATTGTGTGTTAGCTTGTTCCAAAAACAGTGTATTGTGTATTGGCTTGTTCCAAAAACAGTGTGCTGTTCCAAAAACAGTGATTGTGTATTAGATTATTCTAAAAGCAGTGTATGGTGTGTTAGCTTGTTCCCAAAACAGTGTATTGTGGGTTAACTTGTTTCAAAAACAGTGTGTTGTTTAAAAAAAAGCCCAGTTTATTGTGTGTTATTTTGTTCCAAAATCTGTATTGTGTGTTAACTAGTTTAAAAAAACACACCGGTATATTGTGTGTCAGATTGCTCCAAAAACAGTGCATTGTGTGTTTGCTTGTAAAAAAAACCCCAGTGTATTGTGTGTTAGCTTGTTCCAAAAACAGTGTATTGGCTTGTTCCAAAAACAGTGTGCTGTTCCAAAAACAGTGATTGTGTATTAGATTATTCTAAAAGCAGTGTATGGTGTGTTAGCTTGTTCCAAAAACAGTGTATTGTGGGTTAACTTGTTTCAAAAACAGTGTGTTGTTTAAAAAAAAGCCCAGTTTATTGTGTGTTATTTTGTACCAAAATCTGTATTGTGTGTTAACTAGTTTTTAAAAAAAACACCGGTATATTGTGTGTCAGATTGCTCCAAAAACAGTGCATTGTGTGTTTGCTTGTAAAAAACCCCCAGTGTATTGTGTGTTAGCTTGTTCCAAAAACAGTGTATTGGCTTGTTCCAAAAACAGTGTGCTGTTCCAAAAACAGTGATTGTGTATTAGATTATTCTAAAAGCAGTGTATGGTGTGTTAGCTTGTTCCAAAAACAGTGTATTGTGGGTTAACTTGTTTCAAAAACAGTGTGTTGTTTAAAAAAAAGCCCAGTTTATTGTGTGTTATTTTGTTCCAAAATCTGTATTGTGTGTTAACTAGTTTAAAAAAAACACACCGGTATATTGTGTGTCAGATTGCTCCAAAAACAGTGCATTGTGTGTTTGCTTGTAAAAAAAACCCCAGTGTATTGTGTGTTAGCTTGTTCCAAAAATGATGTTGTGTGGGTGAGATTGTTACAAAATCAGTGTGCTGTTCCAAAAACAGTGTATTGTGTGTTAGCTTGTTCTAAAAACAATGTATTGTGTGTTTGTTTGTTCCAAAAACGATGTGGGTTAGTTTGTTCCAAAAATGATGCATTGTGGGTTAACTTTTTCCAAAAACAATGAGCTGTGCCAAAAAAACAGTGTATTGGGGGTTATCTTCCAGAAATAGTGTATTGTGTGTTAGTTTGTTCCAAGAACAGTGTATTGTATGTTAGTTTGTTCCAAAAACAGTGTATTGTATGTTAGATTACTGTGTATTGTGTGTTAGCTTGTTACATAAACAGTGTATTGTGTGTCATTTTGTTCCAAAAACAGTGCACTGTATGTTAGGTTACTGAGTATTGTGTGTTCGTTTGTTACATAAACGGTGTACTGTATGTTAGATTACTGTGTATTGTGTGTTAGCTTGCTCCAAAAACATTGTATTGTGTGTCAGCTTGTTAAAAAAAAAACAACCACCCAGTTTATTGTGTGTTA
Source organism: Rapana venosa (assembly GCA_028751875.1). NCBI lineage: Eukaryota > Metazoa > Mollusca > Gastropoda > Neogastropoda > Muricidae > Rapana > Rapana venosa. The sequence continues at coordinate 17,626,397 of CM054157.1, forward strand.
GCTTGTTCCAAAAGCAGTGTGCTGTGTGTTCGATGTTATTGTGTGTTAGCTTGTTCCCAAAATGCTGTATTAGCCTGTTACAAAAACAGTGTATTTTGTGTTTGTTTGTTAGAAAGAAAAAAAAACCCAGTATATTGTGTGTTAGCTTGTTCCAAAAGCAGTGTGCTGTGTGTTAGATGTTATTGCGTGTTAGCTTGTTCCCAAAATGCTGTATTAGCCTGTTACAAAAACAGTGTATTTTGTGTTAGTTTGTTAGAAAAAACCCCAGTGTATCGTGTGTTAGCTTGTTCCAGAAACTTCTTTATTGCCATACCTTAGTTATGTCTTAAGTTGAGCTATAATTTATGTTTTGGTGTTGTCCCAACTTGTTATAAAAAAGAAAACCATCTTTATTTCCATACATTAGTAATGTTGTAGGTTGTGCTGTAATTTGTGTTTTGGTGTTCCTGAAAGTTGGAATACCTCTACCTTAACGATGGGCAATTGGTCGGTCGCGTATGCAAAATTTTGTCATGGGCAAAGAACCTTGGAGCTCTAGCCAAGAGACGAGTGGTCAGCATAACCTGTTAATTGTTGAATTTTGGGGGGAAAAAATATGTTGCCCTACTAACTTTCTTAGTTATGCCATTTTTTTCCCACAACGCTGACTTTGCGCAACTGCCTCCATAGTGTGTCCTATCACAGCTCTGACGCAATCGTTTCACAGGGCATTGCTAATGTCTGACTGCTGTTGCACCTCCGGTTAGAGGGGACACGGCAATCTTTGGGTTCGGGTGTGATCTGCGACACACTTCACTGCATTGAACTGAACTGCACTGCTCAAAACTGCTCTGCGCTGTGCTATACACTGCACTGCACTGCTCTGCGCTGTGCCATGCTGCACTGCACTACACCACACCACACCTCACCTCACCTCACCTCACTACACTATGCTACACTAGTCCTAAAAGAAAAATGATTTTGGGGGGTGGGGGTGTGTGCTGCACTTGAAATGTTAGCTCTGTCCATTTGTAGCTGTCATGTGCCATGAAATATTAGCTCTGTCCATTTGTGTCCGTGAAATAGTAGCTTTTTTCATTTGTGCTGTGAAATATTAGCTCTCTCCATTTGTGTCCATGAAATATTAGCTCTGTCCATTTGTAGCTGTCATGTGCCATGAAATATTAGCTCTGCCCATTTGTGCTGTGAAATAGTAGCTTTATCCATTTGTGCTGTGAAATATTAGCTCTCTCCATTTGTCCCATGAAATATTAGCTCTCTTCATTTGTCCCATGAAATATTAGCTCTCTTCACTTGCCCTGTGAAATATCAGCTCTGTCCAGTTGTCCCGTGAAATATTAGTTCTCTCCATTTGAGGCAGTCGTGTGCTGATGTACAAGTCTTGACCAAGCTTACCACAGGTTTCTATGCATAATGTCATTGGTGCACTGCTCTGACCATCCTACCATCCATACCACTGGTCTCAGCTGGCCTGCTCTATGAAAGATGGACGCGTTTTGTAAATTAATAAAGATGCTGTGTGCGTGAGTATTTGTACATGGGAACTCAGTTTATTTCTCAATCAAGGATTTTCAGGGGAATGCAGTTGGTACCACTGTTAACTCCAGGGAAAAATCCTTCAAGTGGAAATCTCTGTGGAGACTCCGTCCTGCTTCTTGAAGAGAAAGACATCTGAAGGCTGAATCTGTGGATTTCAGATGCAGTTAAATTCTATGGATGAGTTATCTTTGCTGTGGATTTCAGATGATTAAAGTTTATGGATGATTTGTCTTTGCTGTGGATTTCAGATTATTAAATTCTATGGATGATTTGTCTTTGCTGTGGATTTCAGATGCTTAAATTCTATGAATAATTTGTCTTTTCTTTTTTTGTTTTTTCTTTTTTTTAAAACTCAGTCTCTCATTGTTTTACTTATGTATGTCTTTCTTTTTAAAATATTTTGAAATGTTTTATACAAAGTTTCCTTTCAACTTTGACATCCCCTAGTCTCTCATTACTGTGTGATAAAATATAATATTTTGTGGGTCTTTCTTGGATTTTTGGTATTATACGTTTGACAAAAATGTTTTCTTCCAGGATGAGAACTTGATTCGCACATTCCTGGATCGCACGCTGACGTCTCGCTTAGGCATTCGCTTGTTGGCTGAGCACCATTTGCTACTGCATGACGAAAAGGTCAGGAGTTTTGAATTTATTTTGAACGGGGGGGGGGGGGGGAGGAGATCCTGTGTGCATCTTTCTCCAAATTTATACTTTTCTTGCTATTTTTTGGGATGGAATTTTGGCTTGTATCTGGCAGCAAATTCTGTGATTTAAAAAAAAAAAAATGTGTTCCTATTTATCTTTGGGAATAGAGATCAGTTAAAATGTTGACATTGCAAAATGGCAGAAGGAGACAGTGAAATATTGACAAGACTTTTTTTCTTTTCTTTTTTATTTGAACAGAGAGTTGTCGATTGTAGATGGCAGGAGTGGTACACCCACATTCAAAACAGTGACGATTTTTTTCTATACAGAACATTTAAAACGTCACTGTGTATTGAACAGTATACGTTGATAGAAATGAATAAGTATGTTAAACATGCACTGTCAAAATTTAGATGTGGTGTATCAGATATTGCTGTACATTTGAAACGATATGCAAAAGATGAGAATTTGATTTGTAATTTATGTAAATTGGCAACACAAGATGAAATTCATGTTGTTTTGGAATGTCCAATTCTTGGAGACCTGAGAAAAGAATTGATTCTGCAAACTTATTGGAACGACCCATCATTGGTCAGGCTATCTCAACTTATGTCATCTGAAAATGAGTAAACTGTTAAAAATCTAGCAATATTTCTGTATAAATCTTTGAAGAGAATAAGAGATAGTAGCCTAATGGAAAACTTTCAGTATATAACAAATGTTCATGGAATGATTTATTTTCAGCGATAACTTGACAACAAATGGCTGTATACTAGCGCTTTTGTATGTTTTCACCCCCTTCAGAAGGGGCTTTGACCTGTCTGAATAAATCATCTGAAGTCTCTCTCTCTCTCTCTCTCTCTCTCAATATCTCTCAATGTCTCCATCATGCATTGAAAAGGGTAAATACTGCGCTATCGTAACATTAGAAATGCATGCTTATTTGTTGCAGCTTAACGTTGACTGTGGCTAGCTGGGAAATATATTGTGGTTCTTGTTATTCATGATGATGTGTAACCCCCTTCAGAAAGGGGCCATGGCCTAAAATCTGAATGAACTATTCGCATTCGCATTCTCTCTCAACTAGTAACAACTTGATTATTGACAGAAGCAGTGTAACACTTAGTCTATTCCACAGGATAAAACCTGGAGAAAAACCAAGGCAAACAAACCCCTTCTGTGTTGCAGGCCAATCATGTTGGTGTCGTCAATGTGGCCTTCTCTCCCAGAAAGCTGATCGAGAAAAGGGGTCATTTCGTCAAGTGAGTCTTTGTGCACCTCATACTGCTTGCTGAGTTGTGTGTGTATTATGGTGGTAGAAAATCTCATCAAAAATTACTGATGTTCATTGTAGTAGTAGTAGAAAACTTCATTAGAAATTACTAATGTCACCCATCTAAGTGGTAACCATGTTCGATGCTGCTTAGTATTGGCTGGAGGAAAGCGAGTGTTCAGTCCACTGAGCTATCCCATCCCACAATGAACATTGTGTAGTAGTAGAAAATTTCATTAAAAAATTACGGCTGTTGCAGTAGTAGAAAACTGCATCAGAAATTATTTATGTTCATTGTAATAGAAAATTTCATCACAAATTATTGATGTTCACTGTGGTAGTAGAAAATTTCATCAGAAATTACAGATGTTCATTGTGGTAGTAGTAGAAAGCTTCATCAGAAATTACTGATGTTCATTGTGGTAGTAGTAGGAAATTTCATAAAAAAAATTACTGATGTTCATTGTGGTAGTAGTAGAAAGCTTCATCAACAATTACGGATGTTCATTATGGTAGTAGTAGAAAGCTTCATCATAAATTACTGATGTTCATTGTGGTTGTAGTAGAAAACTTAATCAGAAATTATGGATGTTCATTTTGGTCGTAGTAGAAAACTTCATCAGAAATTACAGATTTTCATTGTGGTAGTAGTAGAAAACTTCATCAGAAATTATGGATGTTCATTTTGGTCGTAGTAGAAAACTTCATCAGAAATTACAGATTTTCATTGTGGTAGTAGTAGAAAACTTCATCAGAAATTATGGATGTTCATTTTGGTCGTAGTAGAAAACTTCATCAGAAATTACAGATGTTCATTGTGGTAGTAGTTGAAAATCTCATCAGAAATTACTGATGTTCATTGTAGTAGTAGTAAAAAAACTTCATCAGAAATTACTGATGTTCATTATGGTAGCAGTAGAAAGCTTCATCAGAGTTTATAGATGTTCATTGTGGTAGTATTTTTAAAAAAATCAGAATTTGCAGGTGTTCTTAGTGGTGGTAGCAGAACATTTCATTAGAAATTTGGGACGTTCATCGTGGTAGTAGTAGAAAATGTCATCAGAAACTACTTATGTTCAATTGTAGTAACATAAGAAAAAAAATTATATGAAATTCATTCTTGTTTTACTCTGAGGTAAAGGCTGTATGATACAATTTCAGTAGTAAGACTGGTTGACCGCTGTGGTTCCCAAACCTGAATTTGCTCAACATGACTGGTGTTTGCTGCAGACAGGAGTAAACTGTTGAATTTAGGGGGGGCTTTTTTGTTCCTTTTTCGCTTGTTTCTCGGCTACAGCTCCAAGAGTCACCATTGGTGAGGTTTTGCGTATGCGACTGCTTTGGCCTACCATGATGGTAGCCACATTCTGACTTCAGGTGTGTGTGTGCTGGGTGTATATTTGTGTTTCTTTAACTCACCGAATGTTGACATGGATTATGCGATCTTTAATATATTTGATCTTCTGCATGTGTATTTACGTGAAGGGAATTAAAGCACTATCATGTCTTCTCTTGAAGGTGACCTGGGACATTGTAAAAGAAAAATCCCCACTCTTAATTCACCAGACGCCACCGAGATTCGAACCCACGACTTAACGCACTCAAGGGGGATTGAAGTCAAACAGTCTTAACCACTCGGCTACTGCGTCCGTTCGGTGATGAATGATGTTATTGTTACGTCCCGTGATCAGGTCGGTGTGTCAGGGCAAGTACGGGCACGCCCCGGAGGTTGTGGTCAACGGACACCTGAACGCCGTGTTCCCCTACATCCAGCCCCCTCTGGAGTACATCCTGACTGAGCTGCTGAAGAATGCCTTCAGGTACCTACCTCTACCTCTACCTCTCTGTCTCTCTCTCTCTCTCTCTCTCTTTCTCTCTCTCTCTTTCTCTCTCTCTCTTTCTCTCTCTCTTTCTCTCTCTCTCTCTCTCTTTCTCTTTCTCTCTCTCTCTCTCTCTCTCTTCTCTCTCTCTCTCTCTCTCTCTCTCTCTCTCTCTCTCTCTCTCTCTCTCTCTCTCTCTCTCTCTCTCTCTCTCTCTCTCTCCTCAGGGTCTAGAACAGCAGCACACAGCCTCCTCCTGTCCCATCTCCAAAATCTACGGGTAGCAGCGAGGTAGGGGAGTTACCGTGACAAGAATGCAGACTTTAGCCATCCAGACCAGATTTTTGTTTTTTTCGTTCCTCGGCCAGAGCTCTGAGGGTTTCACCAATGGTGAGATATTGTGTATGCAACATGTTTCTGCCCACCATGAAGGTAGCCGCATTCTGTCTTCACGGAAGGATCAGATTTAAAATTTAGCTTGGCCAGGGAACGCAGAAGAAGAGCAGCAGCCTTGGGGGGTTATTCCCCATGCTGTGTAGGAACTGGTGATCTTCATATGTGAAATCGGTTTTTACAAACCCGCAAACCCTTCGACCTTCTGCAAAATCTTGAAATATGTTATAACCTCGCTCTGCTAAAGGTTTACTTTCTGTTTGCGACGCTTAGTTGATAGACTGGAAAAATGGACAGCTTTTGGATCAATGCCTCAGAACTCGCAGCGTGCTAATCCAGCATAACTCAGTCAAGGGTCCAGGGCCCAGTGCTAAAATTAGCGCGCCCCTTCCTCTTCCCAGGTCCTAGTCTGGTCAGTTCCTGCTATGATTAGCACCAGCTAGGATGGGATGGAATAGTTAGCAGCTGATAGTAGCTGGAAGTGGGGAAACTGACAACTTTGAACTTGAAGATTGTGATTTATGTGTGATGTATGACATAGTGTAAAAAGAAAAAGTGTGACTTTGATCCCCTCAGCCATGCCAGTTTTCTCCCTTCTTGTTCACTACACCCTGTAAGGGTTAGTAAAAATAAAAATTAAAAAAAACGCCCAACAAAAACAACAAACAAAAAAATAGCCTCAGCACAACAGAAAAAAGCTTCTGTAAATTACTTGATTTGTTCGTTTTAAAACTGGTTGATAATATGTTGAGTCAGTTGGTGACAAAGTGTATAGAGAATGCCAGAATCTTTGGGGATTTTTTTGGTAGGTTAATTTTTTTTCATTCCTCAGCTAGAGCTTGTGAGGTTCACCAATAGTGAGATATTGTGCATGAAACCATTTTTGCCCACCATAAAGGTAGCCGCATTCTGACTTGGGGATGTTTGCTGGCTATATGTTTGCGTTTCAGTAACCTACTGAATGCTGACATAAATTACAGGATTTTTAATGTGCACAGTTGATCTTCTGCATGTATATGTTGTACACAAAGGGAATTAAGGTACTAGGAGGTCTGCACTTGAAGATGAACTAGGATATCTTAAAAATCTCCACCTTAAAATTTACCAGATGCAGCAGAGATTTGAACCGATGAGTTCATGGATCCGTAAGACTTGAAGTCACATGGTCTTCACCTCTCAGCTATAGTCTTCATTGAATCTTTGTATAAAACAGTCATACAACACACCTTCCTTTAAAAAAAAAAAAAAAAGCATTTGAGTGAACCTGAGGGCCAATACCTGGCCTTCTGATCTGCTGATCCCTGGGGGGCCTTCAGCACACGGCAGTATTTGCCAGGGCCTCAGGAGTTGCAGTCTGAGCATTTGACAAAGAAGAAGAAGAAAAAAATGGGAATGTTAGGATAGAGAGAGAGTTAAAAGCTAGTTTATGCATGATATTTAAGAAAGAAGGTAGCAGTACGGTTAAGATGTCCTCCTGCCTAACAAGTAAGCTGTATGGGTCTGGGTTCAATTCCAGCCTTGCACTTTCTTCCCACTTTGACAAAAAATCGAACTGAATGTCAAAGTCTGGATAAGACTCTAAATTGAGGCGCCAAGTGTGAACACACGCAGAACGTCTTGCTCCCGTGTTTAAAACCTGTCCTGCCTTTCAAGAGAGGCCATTTCATGCCAGCAGGAACTGGTGACAACATTTCAAAAACATGCGGATGGAAAGAGACCAAAGGGAAGACCTAGCAAAACCTGGGCTACCTGTATTGCAGATGATCTTAGAGAAAGGGGCATAAATCAGGAGGAAGCTCAAAACAGAGAGAGATGGAGAAGACTCATCAATTTCAAACCTCCCCTGGGAGAAACATGACAACGAAGAAGATGAAGATGCGCACAGGCGTCGTGTTTAAGATAAGCATCCCTGAAGTCAGTATGCGGTTGGAAGGGGGAAAAAAACAGTCACGTACACAAGAATCTCACATTTGGTGAACCTCTGAGCTCCAGCCAAGAAACAAAGGCAGAGAAAGAAAGAAACAAACAAAAAACAACTAAAAAGACCCAGGACAGTTGATGTAGTGTACAACGATGCTGGGGACGGGATAGCTTAGTGGTCAGAGCACTCGCTTTCCGCCAACCAATGTAAAGCAGCATCGAGCGTGGTTACCACTTGGGTGGGTGACCATTTGCACGCTTCAGTACAGTTCCCCCAGTTCACCCAGCTGTAAATGGGTACCTGCCTCTGTAGGGTCAGGGAAGGTAAAGCAGCGAGGGAGAGGAGATGGGCGCCGCCCTCAATATGCTGGGCCCTTAGAGAAGCTGAGGTCTCTGACGCCTCGCTCCTTCTACGATCTCAAAAGTTGTGGGACACCTTTACCTTTTAACTCAACGGTGTTGTGTGTGGGTGTCTCAGGGCCACTGTGGAGACCCATGCAGATTCGGGACAAATGCCGGAGGTGGGGGTCACCATTGCCAGCAACGACAATGACTTTGTCATCAGGTGAGAGTCAGTAGGTGTCAGTGTAAAGTGTAAGTGGTATTCAAATGACTGCTTTGTGTATGTGTTGTGTGTGTGTGTGTGGTTTGTTGTTGTGTGAGGGTGTGTGTGTATGAGTGTTTTGTGTGTGTGAGTGTGCCTTCCCTGCGGGAGACGCTGGCGGCATATCAGTATGAATAGCATCCTCACCTTCTGGAAACTCTGTGCTATCACTTCCCTCTTTTCTATCCCTCTCTTTGTTTCTGCCTTGTTTCTTTTCTTCTGGTCAACTACTTGTCTGTTTTCTGCCCTCTCTTTTTTTCTATCCCTCTCTTTGTTTCTGCCTTGTTCCTTTTCTTCCAGTCACTTCCTTCTTGTCTTGTTTTCTGCCTTCTTGGTCCATTCTCCTGCCTTTTTCCCAGAAAGATTTAAAAGATAACGATTCTCTCCCATGCTGAAGTCGGATGGGCTGGGCCTGACTTGACAGGCGCTTAACAGCAGCATAACATATTTTCACTTACATGACAGACAATAGTTGCTGTCTGAGCATTCAACCAAGGAGAAGAAGAAGAAGGTCATGGTGTACATGGGATTTTTTTTTCAGTTAATATTTTTACGATTTATTTTTATTTAATTCAACTTTCTTTGTCTTTTTTATAAATTTATATATATGTATCAAATTTTGCTATATTAAACAGTTACAAAACCTACTATCATGGAATCTCTTATTGTGGCTTTACCAGTTGTAAGAATTTTTACTGTGGCTGAAGGAACCTCAGATTTTACATCATGGCCTCTGAAACAGAGAGAGAACTCTTTGAAGGAACAGTAAGTGTACATCCATCATAGGACTGGAGTTTTCAGTCGGATGGGTGAAACTGGGAGTTACAATCCTTATTGCTGCTGCTTTTTTCTTTCTCAGAAGTCTGAATATTGAAGGGATACAAGTCCCCATCATAGTTTAGTGTATAGGGGCCTCTGATTGCAGTTACTTCCCATGGTTGTTCTCAAACATGTTGGGGGGGGGGGGGGGGGGGGGGGGGGCAAACTTTTTAATGATTAGTATGTTTAAAATAGCATTTGGTAAATTTTTGGGGGGGAGCAGTGGTTCACGATTTTTTTTACAACTTTTGCTGTCTCAGTGTGCTGATGCAGACTTACATGTGTCGATGATAATGTTTCGTCTGTCAGTCTGTGTGCATATACTTTCTCCTGCCTTTTATATGTCATGTGTACACGTTTGTGTGTGTGTATGTGTGTGCGTGCACATGTACATGTGTGTAAGCCTGTTCATTGCTGATTTGTTGTATATCAAAATTTGAAGAGGTCGGTAAAGGAAGAGGAGGGTGGTATACGATGTTAACCTCCCCCCCATGAAGCAGGAATGCAGCTACCTCATCTGCGGCTACCTCATACAGGGACTGGATGTAAAAAAAAAGTACATGAGTGCTCATTCCATTATCCTTGATATAAAAGAATATATAAATAAATACCTCAATGGCGGGCAAAAAAAGTCACATTTGCGAAAAATCTCTCCAAAATCAGTGAACATCAAGATTTCTAGCTGAGGAAGAAACGAACAACCAAAACAAAAAGAAAATTGAAGACTTGTTTTTGTCACTAACGAGTGAAGGGAGAGGTGTGTGAGAGTTAATGCAAACAAGAGGTGTGTGAAAGTTAATGCAAACAACTATGCACATAGTTTTTCTTTGTGCATACACACTCATGCACAAATTTTTGACTCGGTAAACTACAAAGTGTGTGTGTGCATGCATGTGTATGCGCGCATGTACCTGTGTGCGTGTGTGATTGTGAATATACCCCCCCAACCCCCTTTCAAAAAACATTAAGTAGTTGTTGTTGTGCGTTCCCCAGCTTTACACCCTGGGGGTCACCCAGAACATGCACTCTAACTCGCTCATCCCACCTGGGAATCACTGTGATATAGGAAGTACACCGGATGAGAAGTTTGCATGTATGACTCTTTCAAGTAAAAAATGTAAAGAAAATCCACACAAAAAAGAATTAATAGATTTACTAAGTTTTATGAGCTATGACTAAGACTTGGCAGTAAGTGTAGCTTAGATAGATAAAAGAAAAAGAAAATGTTTAAAGGACGTTAGAAAAAGGGCGGAAGTAACACAGAGCTGCAAGATCTTACGACCAGACTTGAGAACAGAGCTGGAGCATATGGGATGGAGGTGAGCTCGGAGAAAAGTAAAGTACTTGTGAACAGCACGAGCAATGCCACCGCTAAAATTTACATGAACGGCCAACAACTGGAGGAGGTAGACGCTTTTAAATACCTCGGCGCTACACTCACAAAGGACGGGCGATCGACGACAGAAATCAAAGTCAGAATAGCCATGGCAACATCTTCCATGACAAAACTCACCACCATATGTAAAAGTAAAGAGATCAGTTTCCCAACCAAACTAAAGCTCTACAAAGCCCTAATTCAGTCGATCCTGCTGTACGGAAGTGAAACCTGGACATTGACTGCTGAAACAGCAAAGCGAGTCCAGTCGTTCGAAACAAAATGCCATAGAAAACTACTGGGCATATCCTGGAGAGAACGAAAGACCAATGAATTTGTCAAGAGTCAAATAACACGGCTGGCAGGTCCACAGGAACCCCTTCTCACCATCGTCAAGAAGAAAAAGCTGACATGGTTCGGCCACGTCACCCGCCACAACACTCTGCCCAAAACAGTACTGCAGGGAACACTCGAAGGTGGCAGAAGGAGGGGAAGACAGAACAAGTCATGGATGGACAACATCAGAGAATGGACCAGGATGAATGACTCGGCACTACTGCGCAGAGCCGAGGACCGAGATGGATGGAGGAGGCTTACCACAGCATCGTCTTTCATGTCTCCCCCACGACCGCCAAGGTCACGGGTCTGATGATGATGATGAGAAAAAGAGAGAAACCATATAAAAACAACAACAAGCCACACACCCTTTGCTTAAAACATTGTGAAGTCCATTTATTTGACAACATTATCATGGTATCAGAAACTGTGTACTAAACATAACACGTACATGTATACACACATACACTTTCACATGCGCGCCCATACACACACACACACTCACACTCACTCACTCTTCTCTCATACACACATATGCACATATGCACCCCTGCATGTGCTCTCTCTCGCTCTCTCTCACACACACACACACACACACACACATACATACTTTAAAACAGTGTCATAGCAACTTTTTTTTTTTTACATGTTTATAATATTAAAAAATTGTTTAAACACAAACAAATGCTACACGACCACTGTGTCCATAACAAAAAAGACAAAATGTAAGTCTTAGTTACAGAGATAAAGAAATGACTTTGGCATCAATAAAGGAAGAAAAATCATCTTTGGAGGTTAATAAATGAAGAAAAATCATCTTTGGAGGTTAATAAATGAAGAATCATTTCCTGAATACAAACTCAGTTGTGCAAATGACAAAAAATCTGTCACCTGCACACACCCCCCCCCCCCCCTCCCAAACCCAAAACAAAATAAAAATGGACATATGCAAGAAGAATCCTTATTTATGGAAGCAAAAAGCTTGACATGACATAACAGCAAAGTGTGACCATCACATTCAGGTGCTACCATCTTTACTTTACTGGAGTAACTTCTCACTCAACTGCTGAAGTAGTTGTGAGGGGCTTTTTCTTCTTCATCATCATAAAATGCTCAGACAGCAACTGTTGTTGTTTGTCATATGAGTGAAAAATGTGTTCCGCTGCTGCCATTAAGCGCCTGACAAGTCAAGACTCAGCAAACCTGGCAGACCCATCTCTTCAGGTAGCAAAGTGCATGCATGCTAGGTATGGTCATTTCGGTCCATCTCACTGGCCTTGGCTTGCCTACTCTTCTGCAAAAGGCTGGAGTTCATATGTGTGCGTAAGATGTTCTGCGTGCGTTTACACAGGGGAACAGGGTTTGTAGTCTCATCTGAAGGACTTTCGAGAAAACTGGTACCAGCATTATCAGTAACAACAAGTAAAAAGGATAACAAGCAAATAGAGAATTATCACGCATGCATCCAAATCAGGTAACAGTCCATTTTCTGATGGAAGTCAACAAAATCCAAGATTTTTCACAGTTGAAGGCAATGTCGCATCTCTCATTCACACATACATACACATCTGTGGAAAGAAACATTCTTTGCTACTGCCCTGGAAAGTTGTTGTATAAATCCTGAATGATGTGTATTTGTTAACCCTTTCAGTGCCGTAAAAAAAAAGTAAAGTTCTTTCCCAGTGCCAAAGAATTGATGACCACAAAAAAAATGACAAAAATTCTACTTTGAAAATTTTTTAAGAGATACAACATAGGAACATAAGAAAGATAAATAAGAATACTGAATCTGTGTTTATTTTTCAATCATTTTGGTCACAAAGACCTTCAAAACTGGAATTACTACAGAACATCAGTAAGTGGTCATATGTCACTGGTAAAGCATTCTGCAAAAGATTTCAGCTGATAGCCTGGCTATAAGTACTGAAAGGGTTAATTAGATATTTCAGTGTTATTATTTTGGCTGCCTCCTTCACATATCGAACAACATGCAAAACTCGAAATCGAAAGCTAGGGGAGTTCTTTTTTGCATGCTTAGGAGGGCTGGAGTGTGTGTGTGTGTGTGTTGTTATTGATTGGAATATGGACTTGTGTAATGGTATAGAGATTTTTATAACTACCAACTCGCAAATAAAGAGACTTATGGATAAATAAAAACTGATGGACAATGTAGCCTTCCTTAGCTAAATGAGTGAAAGGTTTTAAAAGTGCCTCAGCTTGATGTAGAGAACATACAAGATGAAGTTCAGGCCACCCTTAAAGTAATCTTATGTTTGGCTCAATCCATGGCTGTATCTTCATTCTGTAACCCAACCTGTGAATGAATTTTCAAGCTTTGCCCCCTAGGGAAAGCACTTAAGAGCTGCCAGTAATACTTTATATGAAGAAGTATGTAACCCTTTTGTACGTAGCTGTAATTATTTGGTACGCTTATTAAAGTATTCAGTGAAAAAGAAAGGAAATATTTGTTTCTTGTGCCAGGCACGTGCCCTTGATTAAAGTCATTTTTGTTAAGAGCTCTTCAAATTCTGTTAAAGTCATTTTCGCTGACTATGAATTCCATTATTAATTTCACTAGCAGTGAACTTCATTATGGACATTTTTTGTGGAGTCAAACTCCCTGTTATCTACTTCATGAAGTTATTTTTTAAAATACTCTCACTTACACACACTCACACTAACACACCGTCAAAAACCTAATGAAGAAGAGGTACATATCCTAACAAAAAGCGTTTTGTTTGTATCTTCATACCATCATTCAAGCACACACATTCAAAGTCTTTTCAGCTCTGAGATAGATATCTGTGACAGCAGAGAAAACAAACATAGGAGTTGACAGCAGTGAGTGTGACTATAGAACTTAGATGATGACAGCTTTAAAAATGAAGTATATGATGATAGCTATAAAAATGAACCATAGAACACAGACACAATGAACTATAGAACACAGATGATGACAGCTATAAAAATGGACTATAGAACGCGGATAAAATTAGCTATAGAATGCAGATAAAACGACCTATAGAACGCAGATAAAATGAACTATAGAACGCAGATAAAATGAACTATAGAACGCAGATAAAATGAACTATAGAACGCAGATAAAATTAACTATTAGAATGCGGATAAAATGAACTATCAAACAGATAAAAAAAAAATTACCTATAGAACACAGATAAAATGAACTATAGAACACAGATAAAATGAACTATCAAACAGATAAAAAATGAACTATAGAACACAGATAAAATGAACTATCAAACAGATAAAAAATGAACTATAGAACACAGATTAAATGAACTATAGAACACAGATTAAATGAACTATAGAACAAAGATCAAACGAACTATCAAACAGATAAAAAATGAACTATAGAACACAGATAAAATGAACTATAGAACACAGATTAAATGAACTATAGAACAAAGATCAAACGAACTGTAGAACACAGATCAAATGAACTATAGAACTCATATAATGACAGCTATAAAATTGAACATTTCTGAATTCATTGGATGCTATATTTCCACATTATTGAAAAGTCTATTCAGAGCACACAGTGAAGTTGATCAGTGGCTTGACAACCAAATGGTGTATCATTTATCTCACACATCTAAAATAGAAAAAAACAAAATCAATAGCTGCTTCCAAAACCATTTCTTAAATAGAAAAACATGAGAAGAAAAAAAACGTGTTATAGCCAATCAGTTTAACAATATCCGTGTAACCGCATTTTCTTTTACCAACATTCTAGCAAGGAAACATATCTATCTTGTCGTTTGTAATCGTATGAAATTGAATGAGTAGTTGCAACTTCGAAAGACATAAAAATAAAATGCATACATGTGTGTATATAAACATTCTTGAAAAAGCCTACATTTGGTGGCATCTGCTTATATATATATATATAATGTGCTTTTCATGCTCAAGTCAGGCTTTCTGCGTCCACCTCTCTTACACAGAAGTGGTTACTGCGACGTATTGATCCAGATCCAGATCCACTTCACTCTTCTTCTCCCCTGCTGTCTCTCACTTTCGCTCACACAAATGCATGCACACACACACACACACACACAACACACACACACACACACACTTTTGCAGCAGATATACTGGAAAAAAGTGTTTTAAAAACAACAACCCAAAACTACCAACATAGCAAATAGTGTGTTGGGGTATTCCCACTCATGTTGATCATCACACTCTGCTGTTTGCTGACCCGTCCAGAAAGCTTGATGTGCCGTACAGTCACTGGCTCACCTGCCTTCCAATCCTGCTGTCTTGTCTTAAAATCAAAGCCTCACAGGAGCATGTATTGTATTGTAAGCATGGCCCACTGCTTTTTCTGACACATTCAATCCCAGCACACTCCCTGAACATCACCTCCAGTTCCCCAGGCTTGCTTCAGCTAACAGATAGATGGTGTCTTCAGACTGCCGGGTTCACAGGCAGCTTTGGATTAACAGGTCACATGCCCGTCCACTCCAGACAGAGTTGCCATTTCTACCACTTCACAAACAATGACTGTGAACATCACAACTCTTTCTCGGGAAACTCCACATTTATCACAGGCACACTTTGTTTCACAGACTCACATTCCTGACCCGTAGACTGTCGCCGGGATTTCGACACCTTCACAAAGGCAGCATCTGCACCAACATCCAGCTTTCTGGGCGAAGCGTCTGGATCGGGAGTCCTGGCTCGAAATACCTCAATGTCTGAAGTATCTGATTCTCCAGCAAGCGACTGACGCCCCGAGACAGCGATCCGGTCTTCGTCCAGCTCAGCGATGTTGGTGCGAGGTCGCACCACGTGAGTCAGCTTCTGAATGGGCGGCAAGGGGTTGGCGCCGCCCCGGTGAGGGTTGGGATTGTCACAGAGACCAGAGTCCCTGTTCAGTTCAATCAGCTCCGAAAAGAACTCGGCGTCGTCTTCAAACTTGTCTCTGGGGTAGTCCAGCTGGTTCAGCGTGTCCATGCTGGTGTGCTGACGCCTCAGCACCAGATCGCCCGGCATGCCAATGGAGGGCAGGACGTAGTACTTTCTCTGAGCCACCAGCTTGTTGGTCGGCATGAGGCCTTCCAGGGGGTCGTACAGCTCCCGGGGCTTTTCCGGAAAGGCCGTGGACTTGTTGGCCTGCAGGAAGGACCACTCTCGGTCGATCTCCGCCGTGGTGGTGTTGAGGTGGCGTGTGCGCACGGCGTTGATGCTGGTGCAGGGCCGCGGGGCGACGTAGGCGTTGTCGTGGAAGACGGTGGACCATCCCTGCAGCTTCTCCTGGTAGTTGGTGCTGTCCACGTGGGAGGAGAGGGAGGAGTGCTCCCGCAGGAGGAAGGAGGCTCGGGTGTTGGAGCGGTCCAGGCTGATGTCGGTCAGGCTGCTGACCGTGGACTTGGGGCCCGTCTTGGTCGCCATGTTGAGGTCAAGGCTGTTGCGTCGGCTTCCCGTGTCAGACCACGACTCCTTCCATCGTCGCTGACCCATGGAGAACGTCATGTGTGGCCACCCTCAAGGGGGTCAGAGGAGAAGTGTTTTTATGAGGGGTCCTGGAAGGTCGCGGATTGGAAAAGAAGCGAACACAGTGGTTTACTCAGCGGAAGTCGGTCAGATCCTGTGGAAGTTGAAAGAAGGATCCTTGGATGAAGTTGTGTTGTAGACTGTTGTAGGATTCTGTCTCCTTGACTGTCTGAGGTCAGTAGTTTGGGCTCGTTTCCTCCAGGTTTACCTTCACAGAAAACAACAGAGGATTGTGACTGCGATTTTCCTGTTTATTTGTTGTAAGATAGTGTATATAATTTATGATAATAGTGTGCTTTTCAGATCTGTCATGAGTCGTGCAAGTAAAATTTTTGGTTTCAGTGAAATCTGTGAGAATCATTCAAGTTGGATTTTTTTTTTTCGATTTAAATCTTTTTGTTTTTTTAGGTTTGATTGTATAATCTTCAAATCTTCCCAGTCATACAATCATGGCTATTGTTTAGACTTTCTGTGTGATCTGTGGACCAGTTGGTCATACAGGTATAGTTTTTGTTATGGGGTTTGGCCAGACCTAAAACTATAATGGCTTCATCATGATTATGTACACACGCATTTTCTTGTCAGAAGTTCTGCTGTACTAATCCCTTCTTTTCTAGGGTGTGACTTTATTTGTTTATGCATTTATTACAAATCAAGAAAAATATGAAAGAAAGAGGGGGGGGGGCAGATAAAACTCATAGATTTTTTTTTAGCCTTCTTCAAACTTTTTTAAAAGCCACATATTTTCAGCTGCAACAATGTGATGTAAATTGTTTAAACACTTATTATGGAAGAAACTTTTCTTCAGAATCGGTTGTGATCTTTACGTCCACTTATCAGTGCATGATCAGTGTGGTTGTGTTGACTTAATCAGGAAGCTGGTAACATGCCCCCGAAGAAGAAAATCTTTAAAAACTCATCCCCCATGAGTCACAGATGGATCATGCATAGTAAGACAGCCATGAAAATCATCAGTTACTACAAGAACAGTTAATGCCTGTACTTGGTGGTATATAGACTTGAAGAAAGCATTTGACAATGTGAACACAGATATTATCTTTTGCATAGTTACTTCTGTCCATCAGAATTTATCACCAACCGTCTGCTTCTGATAATGTGATGTGTGCAGGTTGTTCACATTGAAAAACATTAAAGCAGGTCCATTTGAAGCGCAACTATTATGGTGTAAAGCAGGGTCACCTTAGTTCTATCACCAACCATTTTCAGGTTGAAGGTGAACTTCATCATAAAGAAATAGCCAGGCAACAAAAACACCGTTATTGAGAGAACTTTCTGTTATTAAGCAATTTTAAAACTTTTTTTTTATGTCAGCCTTTCCCATATCAGTTACCAGAATGCTGGGCCTACTGTCCGGTTTTGTTGAAAAGCATGGCGAACAGGAATCGGAGTTAAAGTATAAAAAAAAAAGGGGGGGGGGGGAAGCATATCTGCAAAGAATGGATTAAAACAGCAAGTCTCGAAACAAAATAGGAATGAAAGCATCTGAGACTTCAAGCAAATTGCAAGAAACAAGGCTGTATACAAAAAAGAAGTGAAGACATGGAAGAAGTTAAGAAACATATCTCAGCTACATGGAAAGCATTGTTAGTAAAGGCAGTGAAGCAGACCCAAGATACCAACACCCGTCTCTTCATGGACTTCCACAGGCTTCATATCAGAAAAATGATTTTTTGGTTTTGTTTAAAGATTAACCATTTTGCTGCTTTAGATGAAAATGTTGATCAGCATACTCATTCTCCAGGCGTTTGTCGACAAGAAGTAGGCCATCCACATCAGATGGCTAGAGGCCACCACTACATTTTCGTGTGGAAGAAAACAAAAAAACTCATTGATACAAAGATTTAATAAAGCAAAAAGAAAGAAAAAGGGATGCAGATATTGCAGAAGCTTTCTTCCAACATCACAAGGCAGGTATTCAAACTGAAACCTACAGGGGAAAAGAAAAGTCGGATGAACAATATGGAGGGGATGATGGTGCAATGACTCAGATGAAAATTGTCAGGATGACATGGGTCCTGTTGAAGAGATCGGTCCAGAATCAAGCTTGTCAGTGAGAAATTATTGCAGAAGCTGTATGTCCCAAGAAATGCAGTGCGTTAGAGGCAACTTGAAGGCTGTGGTACTCTGATCAGCAGGTCATTGAATTAGTGAGGAATATTGTATTGTAAATCACTTTCAGTAATCACAGATTTCTCTGCTTGGAATTCTTGCTTCCAAGAAGAGTGTATTATCACAAGTGGAGCACCAACCCTACATTTTTTTCCCCACATAATTATTTTTTTTATTTTTAACCCGTCTGCTGTGTAATCATTTTCATATGGCAAGGTATTCACGGAAAATGGAAAATGGGGAGGTGCAGAACAGAGCATGATGCAGACAAAACCAGACACACAAGAAAGACTTTACATAAGCTCCAGTGCAATGCATTGTCTGTTGTGGGAAGAAGAAAATAATTATAGATATTTTATTGCATTGGAAACAGAGGAGTAAAATGTAAAACTATATCATATACAATATTCCCAGATTTAAAAAAAAATCTTCTGGCTTCCTGCCCCTACAGCATTTATACCCTCCCCCCACCTTTGATTTGTTCAATAGTTTCTGCTCATTTTTGTGTAATGTTTCTTTTTCCTCTTTTTTGGGGGGAAGGGGGAGTGTTACAAGGTAACAGCACACTAACAAGATAATGAAAAGGTAAGAGGCATAAATCATTTTGCATCAGTAGTACCTGTGCTGCATCAGTTGGAATGACCGATTACATTATTTGTTGTTTTCAAAATGCATAGTGTGTGATTTGAAGATAAGAAAACTTGTCTATTAGATACATATTTGCACACTCTCTCTCTCTCTCTCTCTCTCTCTCTCTCTCTCTCTCTCTCTCTCTCTCTCTCTCTCTCTCTTCTCTCTCTCTCTCTCTCCTCTCTCTCTCACACACACACACACACACACACACACACACACACACACACACACACACACACACAGGGTAAAAAATAAGAAAAACGTGAAATACTTACTTGAAAAAATGTGGGGAAAGAAAATCCATGTCAACAGGAGCTCATCAGAATCCCCCTTTGAAGTTCAGTTCATAAGGGTCACAAGTAAGATGGTAAAGACAGTAAAACCAGCGCCTGTATTTTCACATACACATCACAGCAATTCTAAATGGGAAAGAGAAGCATGTTTACCGACGTTATGGAAAGATTGTCTGGTATTTTGTCCATGTTGAAGAACCGGAACCACACTAAACAACAAGAGTTTGAATGATTCTTGTCTGTTCTGCTCAAAGAATGCAGTGGACTTGGGTTTTTCTTACAAGGCAGCAGTGCAAAAGTATCAGTCCAAATTACACGTAGATTTCACATAGGAGATAATGGCTAAGTTCTGTCCAGAAAATATAGTATCTGAGCTACATCATTTATTTTTGCATACAGCAAGAAAGTTTCAGAACACTGTTGTGATGTGTTTCTGATAATCCTGTTTGGGTTTGTTGTTGTTTGTTTGGTGTGTTTTTGGTTGAAATATTTTCAGCACGGTTTCAACCTCTGCAAGTCAGAACTTCACATTCCTACTTATGATGTTTATAAATATTTTTGTATTATGTATACTTCTTATTGTCTGGTACCATCAATGGATATTATTTGACTACCTGTTTCTCTGACTGTGGGACATTTACAGTTTCAGTATGATTTTTTGAAAGTTGTATATTGGAGCTGTTTCCAGTGTTTTTGTAGCAGTTTCTTTGCGATTTCTTTGAAGAACTAAGACAGTAAAACCAATTATGCTAAACTGCCATGTTTCTAGTCTGTTGATAGACTCTGCCTTGGTTGATGTTGGAATAAGTCACAAAAGTGAGTCTGTAATTTCAGTCTCTTCACTGCAACTGAGGGTTGTAAACATTTATCCGCACAAACAGGTCCCACTGTGGCGGTTATGAGAAGTACCAGACAAGGTTACGTTGTGTCCAGACCAAACAGATCAAATCTGAAAACCTCGTATGAAGGTCTGATGTAATAATCACAATTTTATCAAAGTATTTGAAGACCAATGGAGGAATATTCTGAAGAGCCGAGGCGGTTCAGAATACCTTCAACTTGGAACAAAATCTGAACGTCATCAATCTGTCCGACACACACACTCAAAAAGAGATTTCAGTCTGTGCCCGGGGTCAGTAAGTTCTATAGTTGAAAACAAAGACAGAAGTCATTGGCCATTCCTGTAAGTCACTCCCTGGTCGCTCGCCTACATGGGGGCCGTTAGTCTGACGAATCTCAATGGGCCAGCCACTCTGGGATCAGCCCATGGGGGACATGCCCAAATTGAACTGCAGGTTCCACTCCATGTGAGTGTCCCCTTGTTTTGTGCATGTGTGAGGGTGTGTGTACACAGCGTGAGTGAGTGAGTGTGCTGGACATTTAGGGACCTGGCAGCTGGCACAAGTGTGTTAATCCCCTGATGAGGTCCAAAAGGGATTACTTGTGCGTGTGTGTGTGTTTGTGTGTGTGTTTGTGATAGTGTGTGTGTGTGTGTGCATATGAAAGAGAGAGAGAGAGCTCTATAAATGCTGGTTTAAGGTGTGTTCTGACCAGAAATGTCAAAATTATAAAAGAGTTTCGGGACTACTCTTTTCAAGCAAACAAACAAACAAAAAAAGTTTTCTGATATCTATATGGACAAAGTCAGGAAATTCTTCATTTCTTGTATATCTTACTAACAAGAACCTCGCGCAATAAGAGAGAAAGTTTCGATTTTTTTTTAATCAGAATTTTTTTTTGGCTGAAATTTCAGTTAAACTCAGTTCATTGCCCAGCATGCATCCTGCTTCCTGCTGAGAGATTGACTTCTCCAGATTCAACTTGCATGTGACAGACTGCCGATAAATTCAGTGCAAGGCTGAAACAACTCCTTCAGGAGTTAAGAAGGAAATCATCTCAAGTCAGGGGGCTGGGATATAGATAGCCTGGTGGTTAGAGCGTTGAGCTCGTGATATGATGGCCCAGGTTCAAACTTCTCCAAGCCACCAGCAAGGCACCCATTTAAGAGGATTTTTTTTTCCCAGGAATTAACACCAATACAGACTTCCAATCCCCTGAAAGTCCTTCACATGAGAATATAAACTGACTGAGGTCCCGTGTACGAATGCTCACAGATTATTTTGTGCACAGATTGTTTTGTGCGCATGTTAAAAAGCTGTTCTAAGTCATGGTAAAGACGTCTGTTTGAGTGTGATGCAAAGTGTGTGTAGTAGGAACATCTGCCACACATATTGAAGCGATGTCAGAAGCAAATTTCTGCTTTTTGGAAGAGAAAGCCATTGAATGTAGGGACGGATTTTGATAAAATTTAAAGTATGTGTGCCCACTGATAATTTGTTTAGACATCCTGGAAGTCAGAATGCGGCTACCTTTATGGTGGTTGAACGGTCTCATACATAAAAATCTCATAGTTGTTGAACCTTAGGGCTCTCTGGTGAACCTCAGAGCTGTAGCTCTGTAGAATTGGGGGGACAAAAATCAAGTCTCAGTAGTACGGCTAACAAACATCTTTCCCCTACTTTACCGTCGAACATCAGATTAGAACAGCGCCCATTTGAGCTTGGTAATCCATTTAATAAGCTCCTACTATTCACAGACATGTTACACTGCCACAAACAACTTTCAGATCAAACAGGTTTGCAGCGAAAGAGAGTGGATTAAACGGATTTAGCTAATCCTTCTTGTGGGGTCTCTCTCTCTCTTTCTGTGTGTGTGCTCCGTTTAGTGGTCGTTGTCAAATGCAGCCGATGAAGTGTAAACTGTTATGGCAATTAGAGGAGAATTAACTCTGCTACATAGAGGGTCGTGTGAGAGAAATTGACACATTCTTTTCATGTTTTATTTATTTGTCCAGTAAAAGGGTTTAGATTCGGGCACGATCATGTTTGTTTTGTCGAATTGCGCAGGTGTCTGATTGAAGTAGTTTTATCTAGAATCTGCCACTTAACTAAAGTCAAATGTATCTATTACTGTTTATAATAATAATAATAATAAATGGAACTTATATAGCGCTATATCTTGCAAAGACAAATCAAAGCGCATGCATTCAACCTAATCTTACACAGTCATGCAATCAATGATAAATAATCAAAAGTTTAAACAAACAGATATTTACAAACATGGTGCGATGCAGACAAAATCAATGAAATAAAATTTCGATAGTCAAATGTTTTTCAAAACCACACATACACTCGCAAGGGCTGTATACTTTAGCAGGGTGATAGAACATGGGTTAGATATGAAACAGGAGGGGGGAAGTCTTAGGTTTGAAATAAATATGTCTTGAGGCTGGATTTAAAAGTGTCGTAACTAGGTTACTGGCGAAGAGAGAGAGGAAGGCCGTTCCAGATGGACGGACCAGAAATAGAGAATGAGCGGCGGCCAACAGTGGACTGGTTGAATCTAGGTATTCGCAGGCACAAGGCATCTGTTTACATGTATGTTTGTCTTTTTGCCACATCCATCTGTTGCCAGTTTTGGTACATTCCGCCTTCCCCCCCCCCCTCTCCCCCCCCCACAATTCATCAGCTAGAGTGAGATTTTCGCATATATAACCATCCCCCCTCCACACACACACACGTGCGCATGCACATACCATTAAGGTAGCCACATTGCGACTTCAATGATTCAGTTGGGAGTTGAACCTACCAATTTTGTCAGGACAGTCAGGAGGTACCTCCCTGCTTTTTCCGATTTTCAACTGTCTTGGGTTGGAGGATTTTGGGGTTGTTGTTTTTTTTATACATGCACATATCTATAAGCACATAGGTTTGACTGGTTTAGAGTCTCTCTGAAAGACTTGATGTTCAGTTCAAATTTCCTGTGAAACTGGGTAGAAGGGGCAAGGCCTGGAATTGAACCCAGAGCCTCATGGTGTATTTAGGAGACAGGTGAACATCTAAGGTGTCCTGTCATGTTCCTTCTTATTCTGACTTGCAGTCACTTCATTCGTTTTCTTAGCCATCCTCTTGGAATTTATCTTTGTTTATTTAATACATATATTAATATTTTTTGTAATTTAAATTATTATCTGTGTTTATTTAATACATATATTTAAATTATTTTGTAATTTAGATTATTATCTTTGTTTATTTAAAACATTTTTAAAATTTTTTTATTTAATACATATATTTATATTTTTTCGTTCCTCAGCTAGAGCTCCGAGGTTCACCAATAATGAGATTTAGATTTTGTGTATGCAACTGCTCCCCCCCAGCCAACCATTTAAACATCTACATTCCGACTTCAGATGTTGTCTAAGCACAAGAACTTTGTGAATGCATTAAAAAAAAATATATATATATATATATATATCATCCATTCCTACTGGCAATGATAGGGCCTAGTATACTCTTCTAAAAGGTGGAACAGGTTTTAATCGTGTGCACAAGATGTTCTCCATCCATTCGCACACAGGGCCTCGGTTTATAGTCTCATCAAAAGGGCTTGGACATAGAGTTTGATTTTCTTGTCACACTTGGAAGAAAAGAGCAAGGCTGGGGAATCAAACCTGTAGTTTAACTTGTTAGGCAGGTGAACGCCTTAACCATCCTGCCACCTTCCTTCTTATATTGTTACAAATTAAAATGCCAAACTCATCTTCATTTTTTGTCATGTTTCTCCCAGGGGAGGTTTGACATTGATGAGCCTTCTCCATCTCTCTCTGTTTTGAGCTTCTTTATTTATGCCCCTTTCTCTAAGATCATCTGCAATACAGGTAGCCCAGGTTTTGCTAGGTCTTCCCTTTGGTCTCTTTCCATCCACTACGAAGTTCATTGCTCTTTTTATGATGTGGTGGTCTGCTTTCCGTTGAACGTGCCCAAACCAGCGTAGTCTATTGCTACTAGCTACAGACTTCAGATCATCAACTTTGCACAGTAAACTTGCAAATTAAAATGCCAAACGCAGCCAGAAAATACATGTGTTTGCAAAGTGAAACGAAACTGATTCTTGACATTGCCAGTAGATAAACACAGGTGTTATCTAGGGAGCAAGAGAGGACCCAGTGATAGTGGGGGACGGAATAGTTTGGTGGTTAGAGCATTGAGCTCATGATCTTACAGTCCAGGTTTGAGCCACCTCCGAGATGTCCCCTTCAAGGAGATTGTGTTCATTTTTCTCACAGACTGCTTTGGCTCTGTGTTCAGGATTTCTGACCGAGCTTGGGGGATACCCCAAGAAACTGGGGGATCTAGATGATTCACATGAGAGGGGGTGGGGGGCTGTATATTGCGTTCATTTTTCTCACAGTCGATGTGTTGGCTCTCTGTCCAGGATTTCTGACCGAGCAGGGGGTATACCCCACAAACTGGATGGTCAGATGATTCTGGTGGGGTGTGGGGGGGTGTACATATTCATTTTTCTCACCGTCGATGTGTTGGCTCTGTGTCCAGGATTTTTGACCAAGGAGGGGGGGATACCCAAGAAACTGGGGGATCTAGATTATTCAGTTTGGGGGGGGGGGGGGGGATGTACATATTCGTTTTTCTCACAGTCGATGTGTTGGCTCTCTGTTCAGGATTTCTGACCGAGCAGGGGGGGATACCCCAGAAACTGGGGGATCTAGATGATTCTGATTGGGGTGGAATGTACATATTTGTTTTTCTCACAGTTGATGTGTTGGCTCTGTGTTCAGGATTTCTGACTGAGATGGGGGGATACCCCAGAAACTGGGGGATCTAGATGATTCACATGAGGGGGTGGGGGGATGTACATATTCATTTTTCTCACAGTCGATGTGTTGGCTCTGTGTTCAGGATTTCTGACTGAGCAGGGGGTATACACCACAAACTGGATGGTCAGATGATTCTGATGGTGGGGGTAATGTACATATTCGTTTTTCTCACAGTCAATGTGTTGGCTCTGTGTCCAGGATTTCTGACCGAGGAGGGGGTATACCCCAGAAACTGGGGGTAGATGATTCACAATTGGGATGGGGTGTGTGTATATTGCGTTCGTTTTTCTCACAGTCGATGTGTTGGCTCTCTGTCCAGGATTTCTGACCGAGGAGGGGGTATACCCCAGAAACTGGGGGGTCGGGTGTTTGAGTACAACTTCACCACGTCTGGGGCAGCCAGTCAGGACCAGAGCATCGGCATCTTCGACTCCTTCATCCACAGCGACCAGGCCTCCCCCACCCCGGGAAAGATGCATGGGTAAGTTGGGGAGGAGAGACACAGAGAGAGAGAGAGTGTGAGTGAGCAAGTGAGAGAGAGAGAGTGTGTGTGTGTGAGTGAGCAAGTGAGAGAGAGAGAGAGAGTGTGTGTTTGTGTGTGTGTGTGAGTGAGAGAGATAGTGTGTGTGTGAGTGAGTGAGTGAGTGAGAGAGAGAGAGGTGTGTGTGTGTGTGAGAGAGTGAGTGAGAGAGTGTGAGTGAGTGAGTGAGTGAGAGTGTGTGTGTGTGAGTGAGTGTGTGTGTGTATGTGAGTGAGAGAGAGAGAGAGTGTGTGTGTGTGAGTGAGAGAGAGAGTGTGTGTGTGTGAGTGAGAGAGAGAGAGTGTGTGTGTGTGAGTGAGTGAGAGAGAGTGTGTGTGTGTGAGCGAGCAAGTGAGAGAGAGAGAGAGTGTGTGTGAGTGAGCAAGTGAGAGAGAGAGAGAGAGTGTGTGTGTGTGTGAGTGTTTGTGTTGTGTGCGTGTGTGTGTGAGTGAGTGAGAGAGATAGTGTGAGTGAGAGTGTGTGTGTGTGTGAGTGAGAGAGAGAGAGAGTGTGTGTGTGTGTGTGAGTGAGAGAGAGAGTGTGTGTGTGTGAGTGAGTGAGAGAGAGAGAGTGTGTGTGTATGTGAGTGAGAGAGAGAGTGTGTGAGTGAGAGAGAGAGTGTGTGCGAGTGAGTGAGAGAGAGAGAGTGTGTGTGAGTGAGTGAGAGAGAGAGTGTGTGTGTGAGCGAGCAAGTGAGAGAGAGAGTGAGAGTGTGTGTGTGTGAGTGTGTGTGAGTGTGTGTGTGTGAGAGAGAGAGTGTGTGTGTGAGTGAGTGAGTGTGTGTGTGTGTGTGAGTGAGAGAGAGAGTGTGTGTGTGTGTGAGTGAGCGATGTGAGAGAGAGAGAGAGTGTGTGTGTGTGTGTGTGTGTGAGTGAGAAAGAGTGTGTGTGTGTGTGTGTGAGTGTAGAGAGAGAGGAGAGAGAGTATGTATGTGTGTGTGAGAGTGAGAGAGAGTGTGTGTGTGTGTGTGAGTGAGAGAGAGAGTGGTGTGTGTGTGAGTGAGAGAGAGAGAGAGTGTGTGTGTGTGTGGAGTGAGCAAGTGAGAGAGAGAGAGAGAGTGTGTGTGTGTGTGAGTGAGCAAGTGAGAGAGAGAGAGAGAGAGAACAAGGCAGAAACAAAGAGAGGGATAGAAAGGAGGGAAATCCTCCTAGCGCAGAATTTCCAAAAGGTGATGATGCTATTTATAGAACTTTATCCTGACAAGTCCCCTGCATCTACACAGGGGATGACCTTTGGATGAGATGTTAAACTGATGCCCTGTGGGTTATCGCGTGAAGAACACCTCGCACGCACACGTTAAAAACCTGTTACATCCTTTCGGAAAAGTAGGCCATTGCATGCCAGAAAAGAAAGATAACAATTTTTTTTATAAATACATGCACAATCGTAGTGTGTTTAGACCCCATCCCCAAAGTCAGAATGCGGCTACCTAAATGGTGAATTAAAAAAAAGGGAAAAAAAGGTTGCATATGCACAAAATCTCACCATTGGTGAACCTCTGAGCTCTAGCCGAGGAACAGGGAAAAAACTGGAGGAGAAAAAAAACCCTGTAATCACTAGTGTTTTTCTGTGTGTGTGTGTGTGTGAACAGCTACGGGTTTGGCCTGCCCTCCAGTCGCGCGTACGCCAACTATCTGGGAGGCAGTCTGACGATGGAAAGCATGGAGGGCATCGGCACCGACACCTACCTTCGTCTGGGACACATCGACAGCACCAAAGAGACCTTTCGCATCTGAACCCGACAGGCTTGTGTATACATACATACATATATGCATACATACATACACCTGTGAAGCATACCCACCCACCCACACACAGAGCAGATGTTTCTGGGTTAAGTGGGGGTATGCACATGCATCTGTGGACAGAATCAGTGTGTGGAAAAGATGCTTCGTGTCTAAATTTACATGCATATGCTTCTATGAACAGTACCTGTACCTAAAAGATTCTTTTGAACAATCAATACCTGTTCCTATGAGCAATACCTGTTCCTAAAAGAGATTCTGTGAACAATACCTGTACCTGAGATTCTTTGTTTAAACCTGGCATACTCGGTCTCCTGCGAATTATGTAAATAACAAAAAAATGCTTCTCATATAAATCTGGCATTCATATAGATGCTTCTTTGATTGATACCAATACCAGAAAGATGTTTGTCACATGCATAAGCATCTATGAATATTTCAAACTGCAACAAAGGATTTTGCATCTAAGCCTTAGATATTGACTCAGCAAGCCTATGCACCTGGAGATATCTCCAACACCAGAAAGATATGCATTTAAACCTGGCATGCTTAAATGCACTTAAACCAGGCGTGCTTATATATGCACATGTAGTGTGGATATCAAAATGATTTGTGCAACAAATACTAAGTCATGGCAAAGATACATAGTATAATGTTGTGTGCAGTGCATAGAATTATGTAACTGGCGAGTTATTGCTTAGAGCCTTTCATGTCAGTGGGTTGTTGTCTGTGTGAAATAGTTAAGGCGCCCTAAAAAGTACTGAACTGAAGTCATAGGAAAAATATATGTGTAGGTAGAGAAGGGTTGTGTGCAGTGAAAGCAGAGCAGGAAATATTGAGTTATGCCAAAGATTTATATGTAGGTAGTAAAAAAACTAACTTTGTGTGGCAAGTAACAGCGAAGATGTATGTATAGGTAAAAAAACGATGTTTTGTGCAACTAATTCTTACGTCGTGGTAAAGACGTCTGCTTGAGTGTGGTGGTAGGACATCTGCCTCACATTGAAGCAATGTCAGAAGCAAATTTGTGGTTCAAATAGTAACACACACACGCAGTTGACTAGGCGCTTGAGTGATTTCTTTTGTGTTCTGCAGAGAAACCCCGATTTTATTTTGTAGAATGTCAAAGGTCTGTAGAATGTTCAAGTTCTGTAGAAATGTCAAAGTTCTGTTTAATCATATTGCAGTATTGCTGATAGATATTGTGAGATTGCATGGGTACACGTAGTTGGCTGGATGCAGAAGTGCCTTTTTTGGTTTGTTTTCTGCGTACATACAGACCTAAAGCATACGCCAGAAGTTTGTTTTATGCTAGTGCTAAGATACAATGCAGAATGTATTGCATCTGTATCGCCTTCACCTATTCAGTAGTCCTGTACCACTGATGATTTTGCAACCAGCTTGCATCTGTATTATAGTAGGCAGATAGCTGATCCTGATTTTTTTGTTAAACAGCTGCTGTAGACATGTAGGTTGCTACTGCATTGTGTGTTTAGAGGTGTGTGTCTTGTGTGGACAGTTGACATACATGGCGTAGAATAGACTGCTGCAGTTTTCAGGTGGATGGTGTAATTATGATGTTTTGGATTGTGAATCATGATGTTTTGGATTCTGAATCTCTCTGCATTTACCTGTCTCTGGTTGAGGTTTTTACTTGTTCACTTGTTTTTGTGAAGGTGTGTGTTTTAGTTCATTTTTTGATGTTGTGGGTTTTTTGGTGCGTTTATTCATTGCTTAGTATATTTGGCTATTTGTGTTTTTGAGCGTGGGTGTGTTAAGATTAAAGACATCCTTTCATTTGATTAAAAGTCATGAATCTTTACCTAACTCATAAACACATTCGTGTGTGTGTATATGTATGCATATGTATGTACACACACACACATACATACATACATACAAACATACATACATACATACACACACTATGCAAGAACACTATTGCATGGCAGTGTATGAAAGCAATAATTATCAGTTGATTTTTCGTTACATCTTTCCATGCTGTTTGAATAATGTGTCCCACACTGTTCATGGTAAAGTGTGATTGTTGTTTAGATTGTTGAATGATATTGGTGTTGATACATTTGATTGTTGAATGATATTGGTGTTGATACAGCTGCTGCATGTGGTCCAGACATCCAGTGAAAAAACATATTCAGTACCAAAGAAAGAAAAAAAAAAATCAACCAGATAGAAGTTTACACTGCAAGATAGTGTGTGTGTGCTTACAGGTATTTGGTTATAGTGGTGTCATACGGTTTAGCTACAAGGTGTTGTGTAATGTGATTACAATGTGTTATGTTTTGTGACTGTAATGCGTTATGTTTTGTAACTACGTTGTGTTATGTATTGTGGCTACAATGTGTTACGTAATGCGACTGCAGCTGTTTGACTGGTAAAACAGAGGTGGAGAGAGAATCTCTTTTATTATTATCATTATTATCATTTTTGTTTTGAGCTATTGCTCCATAACCTCAAATCAGATATATGTGTGCTTTCTGTTAAATCTGGGTGTAACTGATTCATACATACATCACAGCAGAATTCTATTGAATGAAGGAAACTGAATCTCTTCCGCATATATTTCATCCTTTTTTTAAAATAACAATAAGAATTCTGTGCAATCTGTTCTACTTTCTCAGAGAGTAGATGGTGATTTGTTTATGTTCTTCAGTTTTGCAGCGTATGTGCGCATTTTGCGATTTGTTCTGCTTTGCTAGAGGACAACCCATGTCCCATGTATTTCTTCAACTTGAGAAGTGGGTGCTTAACTAAGACCAGATCTGTTTTAAGAATGGGGAGAGGTGGGGTTGGAATTGCCTTATATATATATATATATATATATATATATATATATATATATATATATATATATATATATATATATATATATGATGATAATTTGAGTCTGAATGTTAGAATTGGTGATAAAAGAGAACAATAGAATCACAGTGATAAAGATATACACCTGGAATCATTGACAAAGGAAATCTATAGAATCTCAACGCATGGAATCAGTGATAATAAAGGAGGACAAGAATCTCATCATGTACACATGTAGAACCCCTTTGGGTTGTGGAAGCAGGTACTTTTTCTTTAAAACCAACATGAGCTTCTCTTTTCTTCCCCCGCCCCTTCTGCCCCGAAAATGCTGAATATTCTTCTTTTGAAATATTCATCCTCTGATAAATTACTTGTCTGGGGGTAGGTAGTATGTTAGTGTTGAAGTTGACTGGAATACTGGAATTGAATCTGTGAACTTTATAAGGGATGGGGTGAATTCATTGATGTACTTTTCTTTGCAAACAGCCTCAGCCCATATATGTCTAATTAGATTCATGTGAATATGTGTGTTTTGCACATACAGCTTGTAATAGCTATAAATGGGTACCTTGCCTCTTTAGGGTCAGGGAAGGTAAAGTAGCGAGGGAGAGGAGATGGGTGCTGCCTTCAATATGCTGGCCCCTAGAGAAGTGAGGACTCTGATGCCTCACTCCCCTACGACCACATAGGTTATGGGACATCTTTATCTTACATATAAATGCTATGAGGATGAAGGAAAAAGAAAGTTGAAAGGTTGGGGTTTTTTTTTACCCCATTGCACTAAATTTCTCGTGAGAGAAACAGTCTTCTTTTTCTCAAGAAAAAAATTAATGCATATTTATCCCTTTATTGGTATGTGTGGATAATTTTTATGTTCTGAGAACAAAAGATTAAAACAAAAATAAAACATGAAGAAACGGTCAGACCAAAAATCCCCAAACAAAAAAAGTAGCTCACACACACACACACACACTTTTGAAAAATAAGGGAGAAAAAAATTCCTTAACCAAACGTAAATACTACTTAGTTGCTGGGGATCATATCTAACACCTGTAAATTTATTGTCGGTTGAAAGAATCTCATTTTAAGTGTTTCAGTCATGTGCAAATTCAGTGATAGTCTTATTTGTATTCCTTATCGCATCATGTCATAGTCTTGTTTGTATTGCTTATCACATCTTATTTGCATTGCTTATTATATCATGTCATATACCATGTAAAGGATAGACTTGGTTATGTACTATGCAGTTTCAACAAGCTTGTTTGCTGTGTATTTGAAGATGTTTCCTTGTGTCGGTGAAAAGTGCAAACTGTAATAATAATAAAAATTAAATGAGGACATTATTTTGGTCAGGAGAACAAGGTATTTTAGATGCTGTAGGGTCTTGTTGTGTGTGTTAAGTCATGTGTGTCAATTATTGATTATTATTGTTAAGTTACTTGTACCGATTATTCCTGATTAACGTTGTTGTCGTTGTAGGATAGAGAGTAGTGTGTGTGTGTGTGTTACGTGCATGATAAAGGAAAACTATGGACATTATGTTAGTGTCCACGAAGTCATGATTCTGACAGGGAAAACAAATTACGTTTTGCTTTTGCAGTATAGACAAGTTCATATATAGATATTTGTATGGCAAGTTTTTGTTTTTAAAATGTTTTGTTATCTTAGGGTTTTATTTGGTTTACGCTGCTGCTGTATCATTCTGTATGAAATTCTGGTCATCTTTTCATATATATATATACACACAAGTGTGCACACTCATAAGAACCCTTGCGCACAATGTCTCATCTTTTTTTGGGGGGGGGGGTTCTCTGCATATGCTCCCTTACTTTTCAAAAGTGGATGTGCCAATGACAGCCCTTAGCAGTGCTTATGAAGATGTTTAAAGTGCTGAATAAACTTTTTTGGTTTAACTGTTCTTGTGCTTCTTCTTCAAACACTCAGCAACAACTATTGTTGCCTGTCATATGAGCGAAAATGCATTGCGCTGCCGTTAAGCGCCTGACAAGTCAGGTCCAGCACATCCGACTTCAGCATGGTTTTGTGTTGAACTTGTTTGTTTGCTTCGTTTCCAGGTCGAATACATTTTAGTTCAGTGCAGAGAATCGGTTAAAAAAAGAAAGAGACCTGATTTAAGTATTGCATGCACTGTGACAGCAGATTTCTGTAAGTGAAAAATGACACACTTAATCATGGAAAATATGTTGAAAATTATTAAATCCAACACCTTCACCTATCCTGTAATCTTGTAGACCATGGGGGCAACACTGAAGATTTTGCAACCAGCTTCCTCCACAAGTCCATACTGTCTTGGAATAAAATCAGATTTTATTTTTGTCGCACATGTTGAAACGAATTATATGTATAAATGTGTGGAGGTTAAGTTTTGACGTCTGTGGTTGGTTTATTGTCGTTTTTTAATTTGTTCTGCATTTGTTGGTGTTTGGTTTTTTTCTTTTCTATTTAGCTGTGGTGGTAATATTGTTAAAATATCTCGTGTAATAATTTTGTTTTGATGCACAGCAAATGTGTGTCCTGTTTTTTTTTCATTTGCTACTGAAGTCCCTATAACATTCTGCTGCTGCTGCTATGTAGAAGACCTCTAATAACACTTCTCTTTTAGAGCTGTTATTACTGTCTTTTGTTCATGAGGAGGGGAAGAGAGAGAGAGACAGAGATTGTATGTATACATGAGTATCAAAAATGCATGTATATCTCTCCAGAGGTTGTATATATTGTGGGTTAAAACTTCTGGTTCTCTTGTACATATTGTGTAATCTCATATTTCCTTTTGTAAAAGAACAAGATATATTCATCTCTCTCTCTTCTTCTTTTTAAACAGGAAGTAGGGTAGGGTGGGAGTTGTGGGCTAGCTTGAATAATAAAGTAAGGTTGTCTACTCTGTGTACAAAGCTCTACTAACCCGCAAATCGTATTCATTCTGTTGTCTGTATTAAGAGGGGAGAGAGAGAGATTTCAAATAGCCGGTGTCCACAGGATTGCTTTTTGTGTAGCAATGGATTAATGTGTGCATGGTACATAGTTGTGTGTGCATGTGTATGTATGTTCTAAGAAAAACAACAAAATGCGTAGAAAAAACACCACCAGTCTGCCCATGCTTTTAAAATACTCTTTCATTTGGTCTTTTAACAAAAAGTGCTTATTTTCACGTACTCACCCACTTGTCATTCTACTTTCCTTTTTTTTAAAAAACTTCTTTTCCTAACCAAGATGTTTGTTTTTATGATTCTTTAAAACATGTTTTGCTTTGTGTATGCCACATGTAGATTTTTTTGGTGTAGACTGGAAACTCATTTCGGTAGAACTTGTATTTGTTTTAACAATTAACCTTTTTTTTTAAATAATGTAGTTTGCAAAAACACACAAAAATCTGGCAAGTGGAGATCCCAAATGTGGATTTAAAAGACAAATTGGGCATTATTTTGGTAACCACATTACATCTGCAGAGTGGGGATTCTTGCTGTAGAGCATGAAACTCTGAAAGTTAACAGCAGTTGCACAATTGCTCAGAAGCACAATCAGCTGTACAAAGAATGGTATTTGTTTATGTGTGTACATAACTTTGCTGCGCTGTTTTGACAAATGAGAAGTCATGTTGTCTTCTGCAGCTTTTTTTCCCCCTGTTATTGGCTCATTTTGTTGAATTAACTGGTAATTGCTTTGTAGTTTACACGTCAAATGTGTGCAACATGCACACATACACACACAAGCATGCGCACGCACACACACAAACACAAAAGCACGCGCACACACACAGTGACTTGCTTGTTTGATATATTGTGTACATACCAAGTGAATTGCAATGCTCTTTGTTGGTTTATATTTTACTGGACATGTTGCTTAGAGCTATTAACAAAAGTGAGTTACTCTTGTGGGTTTTTTTTTTCTTTTCTTTTGAAGTGTATGGTTATGTTGAGGAAAAATGGTCAGAATTGTAAAATCTGTTTTGTGAGTTGACCGCATATCATGTTTCATGTAGCAAAACTGGAAAGAATAGTTTCTTGTTGTAAGCAGTCAGACATAAAACAGGATCTTTAACTATTTGTTTGGAGTTGGGTGGGGTTTTTTTCCCCCTTCTTGTCAAAATTGTACAATGTTCAGTTAGGTTATTCTTCTTCAGGACTACACGTTGGTTTGGTTACAATTGGTTTGGGTTAGTTAACTTTGAAAATTTTGTTTTTATTTCTCATGAAATGTGTACAATGTTCTATGAGTTATCCCCTCTTTTCAGATGACCTACAAAACTCATTTTGATGTTGTTTTTTGTATTTGATTTTTTTTTAATTTCTTGTTAAAATTGCACAGTGTTCTGTTAACAACCCTTCTTCGAGGTGAACTACCTACCCTTTATTTTTTGGACAAATGAAATCGTCATTTTAAATATTTTCTTTTGAGGGCAGGAATTTGTCACATTTCTGTAAAAGTCTTTTAAGTTTTATGATTTGCCCACCCAAGGGCTAAGGAGGACTCTTTAGGTGAAATATCCATGTAAATATTTATAAAATGTGACGTGGCTTCAGTGAATGTGTGTTGACAAAAACTATGAGAAGTGTGGAGGTAGCGGGGTATGCTGTTCAATAACACGAATCATGTGGGAGCGAGATAAGATGCCTTGATGCGTATATGTTTGGGTTTTTTGTGCGTGTGAGAGTGTGTGCGACTTTTATAAATGTAAGGCACCCATAACCTAGATAATACATTTGATGATGTTTTTCACATGGTTTTTTTTTTTTTGGGGGGGGGGGAGAGCGTTTGTTGCTGTTTTTTGTCCATGTAATATTTGCCACTGAGCTAGTCTCGTTACATCACCAATATTATACACCAGTACCAAAGCTTCTACAATGACCAGGTTAAAAAAAAAAAATCCACAAAGTGACAGACTCTTGTTTCATTGTGTTTGTATTTTGTCTCATGCATTCTTTATACACAAAAGAGGATGGGGAAGGCAATTGATCGATAGAACAGGAGCTGACCAGAGAGATTAACTCTTCTCCCTTCCCTTAATTTTTTTTTTTTTTTGCATTATATGTCAAGACACAGCTGTTTAGATTCGAACCACTGACTGTATGTAGTTTTCAGGATGGCAGTACAGTACACTTGGCTGGTATAATCATTGAGTTTATTTGCACATTACTTTACGATGCACTCAAGCTGTCTTGTCCAGGACCCACCCCCTTCCTGAACACACACACATACATACATACGCATGCGCACTCACACACACACATACATGTGCTGTCTTAGCTGGAACTTCTATAATTGGTGAGGCAGGTTTGAACAGATGTGATGATATCTGTTCACACAGAAATGACAAAAACATATTTTCTGTGAAAGCAAGGAACTGGTCAAGTATAGTCTTTCTGCATTTGGAGACAGCTTAGACCAGTGGTCAGAGCAGCTTGACCGTGATCTGACAGTAACTGAAGGTGTGGGTTCAACTCTCCACATAGCTGAGTTCACATCACTACAAGCTCCACTCCCCGGTAAAGTTCTTCAGATGATAGCTTTAAACCTAGAGTGAACGCGTGCAGAACATACAGCACACGCGCGGTAAAACCCAGTCTGCCTTTTGTAGAAGAGTAGGCCAGCTATGGCCGGTGGGATGGATGACACCAACATGCCCAGCATGCATCCTTCAACCTGACAGAGGCTTGGCTCCGCCAGGTTCAGCTTTCCCATGAGAAAGTTCAGTGCAGTGCCCCAACGATTCCTGGAGGAGTAAGAGGTGAAGGCAATCAGTTGGTCATCAGTATTTTGTGTTTCCTTTAGGCAGTGTCTGATGAAATGTGGCCCTCGTGGTCATCTGAGCAAGGAACAGAAGTGAATGAATCAATGAATGAAAAAGTTGTGTTCCAGAGTGCCATGTGTTAGAAACCAGGACTGTGGATTGATGTATGTTGAAGACACTGCCATCACAGGGAATGCACAGTAGTTTTCTCTGTACAAACCCCAAAGTGGTGGTGGTGTGTGCTTCATAATGCATGTGTTACAAATGTGTATCATACACACACATTGCATGAATCATCAATAACTTTTTTTGTTTTTTACCAATTTGTTTACTTGTGTCTACAAGCCTTCTAGGCTTCCATGGCAATAAACGATGTTCTGTTCTGTTCACACACACACACACACATTTGTAACACTTGCTCCCACACAAAGACGTATTCTGGATAGCTCACTTATGAACACACAGACATAAATACTATCCCACAATCCACGCAAAAGCAAAACACACTAGCCTGCACGAAAATATGCAGCATGGCACAAAACGTACTCAAATTCATGCACGCGCATAAAGTAAATAGAGCATGAAATGAGCAATAAATAATGAATCAATGTGAAATCTACAATCATTTAAAAACATGCCTCATAAATGATAACATTGATTTGTACGGCTCGTTGTGGATTTATTTTGATTGTCACGTATCTATGGAATCATGGCCTTCGATGTCTATGCAGATTTGTGTGAGTAGCGCAGTTGGGTGGTCAGAAGAATTCTATGCAAATGTCCACTGTGTGTGTTGCTATGCTCTCGCGTTTACTGCGAGGCCATGTTCTGTATCAGAACAAGGTGGTCTTTGTTCTTCCTTTGTCGTCACCCTTTACCACACCCCCTTTGAGTTTGGAAATAAATTTGCATATATCAGTATGGCTTGGAATTTATTACTGAAGTGATCATTTCTCGTTTTGAAGTGATTGTTGTTATGTGTTCCCCATCTTAACACCCTGGGGGTCACCTGGAATTTGCACTTTGACTAACTCATCCCACCTGGGAATCATAGGAGATTGAAAGAAAACACTGCATGAGATGTTTGCGTGTATGACTCTTGAAGCAACTTCACCACATAGGCAGCCATACTCTGACTTCAGAGGATAAATGTAAGGAGAAGTAGCACTGCTCCAACAAGGGGGTTAAAGGAGAAATCAGTCCACATCACATTCACAAAATCAAAGACAACGTACGATTCAAGGAAAAGACTTTTATTTTCTGTTATGGTATTCTCCTTCGTTAAAGATCAATTAAAAAAACCCAAAAAACAAGCAAGTCAGAATGCACTACTTACTGATGTGTTCCCATGTGAAATCATTTGGTGATGTGCCAAACACAGAACCCTTATGCAGTGCTTAAAAGCCATTGTGCTTGACATCAGATCAAAAAAGATTTGGATCATGGCGATACAAGCATTAACAACCAAAAAAGTCCCCCATCCCCCCCTAAAAAAAAAACCACACGCACAATTGAACATAAATGTTTTTTCTCTTTACAAAGTGAACAATGCAAATACATATTACCAAAATTACTTGACAAGAAACAAAATTATTATTTTCTTATATCCTAGTAATGTTACAGAGTCAGAGATGAAAACAAAACCCAAAAAAGTGCAAGGCCGTTGGACGAGTGCACATTGTTGTGTGCACACACACATGTATACATGCATACAGACATGAAACCGTTTCTTTCATGTGCACCTCTCACACACTCATACATACACAAACTACAAGGCTTTTATGGGGGGAAATAAAACAAAAAGAAGTAGGTCATTTTGTGCCTGTAGGAACGGATGATGACATTTTTTTAACGCATGCACACAGGTGTCGTGTTGAAGACGCCATCCCCAAAGTTGAAATGCTGCATCCTTGGTAGGTAAAAACAGTCGCATGCGCAAAATCTGACCATTGGTGAACCTAAGAGCTCTAGCAGAGGAACACTTTTTTTTTTAAGTAAAAAAAAACTTCATTCTCAGGGTGCGCTTACCTACTTATATATTACCAAGAGGGGGGTCAACAGGAATTAATCTCAAGGTAAAGATGTTCCACAATCAACGTGGTCATAGAGGAGACCTCAACTTCTCAAGGGGCCAGCACATTGAGGGCGGCGCCCATCTCCTCTCCCTCACCGCTTTACCTTCCCTGACCCTAAAGAGGACAGGTACCCATTTACAGCTGGGTGAACTAGGGGACTGTACTGAAGCCAAGGCACGCAAACAGTCACCCATTCACTTGGTAACCACGCTCGATGCTGCTTATCCTCGATATAAAATAATAAAATTTTAAAAATTAAATTAACCTTAGCTCGGGGGAAAGCGAGCGTTCGGACCACTGAGCTATCATCTTACAGATGCTAAATTAAGACAGGCACTTATGAAGGTAGGGGCAGGGGAGACAGAAATAGCATGCTGGTGATGTGACACTATGTGTTTCAAGGGGATTTCCTGGCTGGAGTTCTCGTATACTGTATACTGTATACCACTTCAAGTCTCAGCAGATTTTATCTGAAAAGTAAAGCTGAAGTCGGATCAACGGCGAGGGGGAAAAAAAATTTGAAGTCAAATCTGCTTTGAAAATCATGGAAAGGACCTAACAGCATGCAGTCTCCTGCAGTTGATGGCCACATGCCAGAGTGAAAGGGATTAAATCAAAACAGGACTCTGTGGTTTACTGGCTTAACCTTTTCCCTACGGGTAACCCGCTATAGGGTAACCATTCATCTAACCCGCTATAGGGTAACCAACCATGTAACCTGCTATAGGGTAACCATCTAACCTGCTATAGGGTAACAATTCATCTAACCCGCTATCGGGTAACCATTCATCTAACCCGCTATAGGGTAACCAACCATGTAACCTGCTATAGGGTAACCATCTAACCTGCTATAGGGTAACCAACCATGTAACCTGCTATAGGGTAACCAACCATGTAACCTGCTATAGGGTAACCAACCCATCTACTAACCCTTCCCTCTGTATCACCCACTACTGGGTTAACGGTAGCATACAAAATGTGCATGGTGCTCTTGTACTGAGAAAGGTGGGTTCTCTCCTTTAATGTAGGCATAGTGTTGAAGCTAACACACTTTACTCCTGTGTGAGCATGTGTGTAACTGTGTGTGTCTGCTCACTATGGAACCAAGAGGGACAAGGAAAACGATGATATAAAAGAAAAGGAAACCACCAAAAATAACACACACACACACCCCCAAACAACATCAAGGCCACCCCCACCCCCCCAAAAAATCCAAAACATTAACATATCCACCTACCACCCCCACCAAAAAATTTTGGGGACTCCAACAAAAGAAATAAGGGCATCATCTTTGCCACACGCCAATTGCCCCCCCCCCCCCCCCTCCCCCCCCCTTCAATTAAATTCAACAAGCGCAAAACATTTTCCCTTAATATAACGGTAGACAAAAATAGTTGCGGTCAACAAAGAAGAAGAATCCATACCCCAAATTGTTGGATAAATATTTATAATACAAATGCTTGCACAAAGAGTTTAACTCTTTATCATTGTAAGGTGAGCAAATGCTTGCACAAAATAACTCTTTATCAATGTAAGGTGAGCAGAAGTCCGTTTACTTTATACTACTAGCTTCTTTGAATTGCACAAAACAGCATTTGTGTTAATCAACGTGTTTGTAGTTGTGAAGAGAAGAACTGTCTGCTGAGTTATGAGGATGATCAAACCAACAAACAACTTGGCAAACATCACACTAGTTCGTTATTACCAGTAGCTGAAAACAATACATACTGTTACTGAAAATACTAACCATTACTGAAAAATACATACCGTTACTAAAAAACACTGATATTGAAAACACCAACCGTTAATGAAAAGCATGACGAAAAGACTACGCAAATAAAAAATATCAATAAATGAATAAAAAATTTAAAAAGGGAAAAAAGAAAGAAACACTGCTGCAAGGTATTACATCATGCTGAATCAAAGCCTAATCATCTCTCCTTCTGTATTAGCAATCCCACACCACAAACATAACCAAAGAACCAACAAAAAGTTTTGCCACGTTGTACAACACAAATCACAAGTGTCTAGTCGCAACTGACAATCTGACCCGAAGCGTTGATATCTTGCAACAGGTTACAAAAATCATAATAACCATCTAATGTCTGTGAATTTTCAGTATTGCAAATCACTGATATACACAATATTCGCCAAAAGAATAGAACTCGTAGACAAAGCATGATGACAATTGTTGAAGTTTAACATACACAGACATGAACATGAAGAGAGGAAAGGCAAGGATGCAATGGAGGCTGTATGTCAATCTGCATGCATACACACATGCGTGCGCGCATACACGCACACATATTTTGAGGTCCAACACTAGTGGAGTCTTTCTTACTTCTGTTTGATGAAAATGAGCAAGCACAAATTGTCCAGAGACCACTTCACTCCACACACACAAACATAATATACAAAACTCACACACAAACATATACAATACACACACATACAACACACACATACAACACAACAAAAC
Source organism: Rapana venosa (assembly GCA_028751875.1). Taxonomy (NCBI): domain Eukaryota; kingdom Metazoa; phylum Mollusca; class Gastropoda; order Neogastropoda; family Muricidae; genus Rapana; species Rapana venosa. The sequence continues at coordinate 17,666,762 of CM054157.1, forward strand.
ACACACACAAACATAATTATAGATGGCTTGATGAAAAAAAAGCAAATGCATTGCTTATTCAATGTACCATCTAGAAATAAAAATTTGACTTTGACACACAAACACACAACACAACACACAAACATATACAATACACACGCGCACACACACAACACAAACATAAACAACACACACAACACACAAACATATACAACACACACACACACATATGCAACACACACATACACAACACACACAAACATACAACACACACAAACATATACAACACACACAACACAAACACACTCACAAACATGTACATCACACACATATACAACACACACACACATACACAACACTCACAAACACATACAACACCACACACACAACAACACACACAGAACACAGAAAGACATCCCCACCTAAACTCCAGCCCATCTTCCTTTCCCTAACCTGACTTCGTCCTCAGTGACAAGCTGGGATGAACACTTTCAACACTGGCTGTACACCATGAAAGCAGCAGAACTTTGGTGCCGACACAATCCTTCCTTCTTGCCTTCCTTCCTGCCTGCCTGCCTTCCTTCCTTCTCCTTCAGTTCTTCCTGCACTGCAACCACACTCACACACACTGCCATCAACATCAGGGGAGACAGGATAGCCTGGTTGGTCAGAACATTGTGCATTGCGCTTGTGATTTGAATCCTGTTCAAGGGGGCGTTTTTCCCTAGAGTTAACATCAGTGCTGACTCCACTCCCTTCCAAAAGTCCTTAGGATGAGACTATAAGCTGAGGTCCCGTGTGCAAACGCATGCGGAACATCTTGCGCACACGTTAAATCCTGTTCCGCTTTTCGAAAGAGTAGGCCACTGTGTGCCGGTGGGAACGGATGACAAAAGTTACAAAACTGCATACGTGCGGGGACTGGATTTTAAAAAGCACACAAGTGCTTATTCCATTATGTTCAAAATAACAGGATAAATAAAAAATTTTAAATCCTGAATTCTTACAGCGGTGCAAGTATTCTCTTCTCCTCTTCTCTGCGCATTCTCTTATTTATTTATTCTTTTAAAATTTATTTATTCTTTTATATCGAGGATAATGGAATAAGCACTCACATGCTTTTTTTTATATCCAGTCCCCGTGTGTATGCCGTTTTGTAAATCTTGTCATCTGTTTCCACCGGCCACACAATGGCCTACTCTTCCAAAAATCGGAACAGGATTTAACATGTGCGCAAGATGTTCTGCATGCGTTCGCACATGGGGCCTCGGTTTATAGTCTCATCCAAAGGACTTTGACATTCAGTTCAATTTTTTGGTCAAACCTCTTATTAGATGGTACGTGTGGTGCCTGGTCTTCTCCTGTGCTTGTAACTTAACTCTGCAGGAGGTCTGCCCTCTGGACCCAGCCAACACATACCGACTTCAGAGCAGCTCATTTCTTGTTGTTGTAAAGGATGCATTCTGGGTACGTCTGCGTTTCCGTGACCCATCGGAACGCCGACATGAATTATGGGATCTTTTACCACATGATTTGATAATGTTTTAGCGAGAATATCAAATTGTGATTTAAAAAGTAGTTAGATAAAATGTCTTACACACCGAGAAAGTTGGCTGAACAGATCTGACTTAGAAAATGAATTGATGAAAACATTTTCCTTTCAGTTCATCAATAATGAAATAACACCATGACCCAAAATTGCTGTTACGTGAAAACTTTCCTTTTAAAACTTTTTTTTTTTTGTTCATAAATTAGAGCACTTTGGGTGGAAAATCCAAACCATGAATTGTCTTTTCTTTTTACATTGATGAAGTCAAAACATCTTTTCTAAACTGATGATAAAAGCTAAATTAACAAATTTGAAGAAAGATTTTTAAATCTTTAATTAATTTCTATTTACATAGGCACAAAGGTATTCTGCATATATGCATACTTGCATGCAAACACACAAACACACACACGCATATATATATATGAATGTGAAAGAACAAGTGGTATAATAATGTTACCTGATTCAACTTTTTTTTTTTTTTTTTGGCTGTGTTACCAGACACTTTTCTATTTGAGTCATTTTGTTTTTTCTTTCATCTTTTAATTTTTTTTCTCATTTTCTTGCTGCTGTTATTGACAATGTTGTTGTTGTCGTTAGATAGGTGGCTTGGTGAAAAAAAATAGCAAATGTTTTTGCTTTTTCAATGTACCATCTCAAAATAAAAGTCTGACTTTAACTTTGACCAGACTTGCACACACATACACATGTATGCACGCACATGCACACACACACACCACACACACGCACGCACACACACAACAAAAGTACACATAACAAAAACCAACTGATATATATAAATACACACATCAAACTGTAACAACACATAATCCTACAACATTCAACAAACATCACTCCACACAGCACTCCACCCCCCCCCCCCCCACCTCCATCCCCAAATTTGCCCCCACCCCCCCCCCAGCCCCCAGCATAAAAGAAGACATCACATTACTCTCTAGAAATTTAGATACAAGACCAATAGCCCAATTTGAGGGTTTAAGTACTTTGCCAAAAACACACACGCACACACACACAAATCACAAGCTATGATTGTACAGATCAGAACATCCAAAAACTAAAAACAAACAAACAAACAAACAGACATTCAAGCAAATCACAAGAAGGCGGGTGGCGGTATGGTTAAGATGTTCACCTGCCAACAAGTAAACCATGAGGTTCTGGGTTTGATTCCCAGCCTCGCCCTTTCTTTCCAGTTTGACCACACACAAAAATCGAACTGAATGTCCAAGTCATTTGGACGAGACTATAAACCGAAGCCCTATGCGCGAATGCACGCAGAGCATCTTGTGTACACATTATAAACCTGTTCTGCCTTTCAGAAGAGTAGGCCACTGAGTGCCGGTAGGAACAGATAACAACAACAAAAACAAAAACCCACCGCATGCACACAGGTGTCGTGTTTAGACACCATTCCAAAACGGATGACAAAATTTACAAACTGCATACACACAGGGACTGGATGTAAAAAGGCAATGAGTGCTTAATTCTATTATCCTCAAAATAGAAGAATAGAAAGAAAAAGGAAAGAAAGCTGGAATGCAGTTATCTAAATGGTGGGGGGTCGGGGGGGGGGGAACAGTCGCATACACAAAAATCTCACAACTGACGAACCTCTGAGCTCTAGCCAAGGAACAAAGAAACAAACAGACGAACAAACATTCAAACGAATCACAAACCATGATTGTACAGTTCAGGACATCTAAAACCATCCTTTCAAATACACCTTGCCATATCACTACAACAACAAAAACAAAACCTGAACTCACAAACTGTGTTTCTTTGTACATTTTTTGTTTTTGTTTTTTATTATTGTTGTTCTGTAACGCTTAAAGTTTAGAACTTGTTTGGAAAATGGTCAGATTTGTTCGTTACGGGCACTTTAATTTGAAAAGACAACCTGAAAGAAACGTTCAAAACGTGCATAGCAACTTGCTCGAAAATGATTACAAGAAACAACAACAATAATAATAATAAAACAATAATTAAAAACATACTCAGAAAACTGTTTATGATATGCACGTTATTTTGCTTTAGAGAATTCAAGATGTACTCATATCTTGCCTGACCAAAAAAAAAACAAAACAAAAAAAGGAAAAAAACCCCATTCCCTACAAAAAAGAAAGCTACAAACAAATACAAACAAACAAAAACAAAAACAAACACACAAAAACCCAACACACACAAACCACCCTAAAATCTGTTCATGATGACTACATTATTCTACTTTAAAACAATATCGGAGAATCGTTTATGATGTGTACAATGATTTCCTTTTTAGTCATAAAATTGTTCATGATGTGCACACCATTTTGCTCGAAAATAAACTGTGTTTGCGACACAAACTGTATGTGGTAATTTACCGATGACTTGTTTCTCTCACAAAACATGCATTGGTAATCAACCAATCTATGTTTGCGTTACAAACCTATGCTGCTAATTCACCAATGACTGTTTCTCACACAAAACATGCATTGGTAATCAACCAATCTATGTTTGTGTAACAAAACTGCATTAGTGATCAACCAATCTATGTTTGTGTAACAAAACTGCATTGGTGATCAACCAATCTATGTTTGCGTTACAAACCTAGGCTGCTCATTCACCAATGACTGTTTCTCACACAAAGCATGCATCAGTAATCAACCACCCTGTTTGAGTTATAAACTGTTAACTTCACTGCAAGATTTCTGTGCAACTATGCAATTATTTTACAAGTCGAGGACAGTGCATTCTATACAGATAATCTACCAAGTCAGTCAAATCATAAAGCTCACCTCTCAAATAACAAACACATAATCTAATATAGATGATGTTTCAATCATTTGGGGGGTGGGAGGTTTGGTGGGCGGTGGGGTGGGGGGTTGGTTGCTGCACTCTACATAAATATTCTGTGTGGGTGCTGCATGTACAGATATAGACGGGCATCCACACACACACACACACACGCACACGCAGAGGCATGCACGCACGCACATACACACACACACACCATATACACAGACCATAACAAAACCAATATAAACTATCCCCTGCTGTACACAAAACTACCATAATTTACACATCTGGCAGTGAGTAATGATAAAATTAAAAATTTTTTAATCAGAAGCGGCAATACGCACTATTCTGATATATATATATACACATTAAATCCATTTTAGTCTATAAATCACTATCGACAACAACAACAACAACAAGATAATCTATCAAACTTCTCTGTAATTCATAAAACTGACATAATAAAGATACATTACTCAGATCTTCACATACCAGTGTTCTAAAAAGCAATGTGCTGATATATATATGTGTGTGTAATATATATATATATATATATATATATATATATATATATATATATATATATAGATATAGATATATATAGATATATATATATATATATATATATATATATATATATATATATAAGAACAATGTGCTGATATCAGTATCAGGGAACAAATATGGCAGAAAAAAAAGATAACAAAGAAAAAAATTTTAAAAAGGGAAGAGGATGGGGGTTGGAAGGGTGGGATGGAGGTGCTTCAAATACGATTATCAAATAGGGAGAACTGTGCCTGAGCCTAAACTCATTCACATGCACGTATGCACGAACACACACGTGCACATACGCACACACAAGTGAGTATGCATACACAGACACAGACACAGACATTATCCTAATACATCAGAGGCCTTTTTGATAAATCAATCGTTCATGTAAATAAATAAATAAATAAAGAGAAAAATGAAAATAAATGTTTTTGAACGAGCAAGAAAGAAAATTAAAATCAGTCTTATTTTGAACACTTCAATCACACCAAAGTCAGATTTGCTGGGCATGACTTGTCAGGCATTTAACGGCAGTGCAACACATTTTCGCTCAAAGGACAGACACCAACAGTTGCTGTCTGAGCATTTAAAGAAAAAGAAGAAGAAGAAGCAGACGTTGAAGAAGACTTCGACTTCAAATATAGCCAGTTTCATTCAGATCTCTTCATCTCTCTCTCTCTCTCTCTCTCTCTCCTCCTCTCTCTCTCTCTCTCTCTCTCTCTCTCCCTCCCTCCCTCTCTCTCTCTCTTCCCCTCTCAAGCCACAACAGATAAATTGCAATTTCTACAGCGATATAAGCTGAAAAATCTTCTCTTCTCTGCTAGATCAGTAAGGATCATTTCATTTCATTCCATGCTGCTTCACATCTCCCCACCAACAACGAAGGCTGTATCAGGGCTGTCACAATATTCCATTTCTGCAACTCAAATAACGTTCACCTGAAGTTCAAAATCAACACCATCTAATCCCTTCACATATCTAACACTGTCAGTTCGAAGAATAAGGGAAAAAAAAGAAAAAAAATCAACAACAACAACAACAAACCCATCAAATACCAAAGTACCTCAAGTATTTCATTCCTTAAGGACAATAAAACCTGATGATGATGAGAATTCCATGAGGAACATTATCATCCCCAGGTTACTAAAATAACACAAAGCATGAAAAAGAATACTGGACACTTTTCCGAAACCCTCCCCCCCCCCAAAAAAAAAAAAAAAAAATTAAAGAAAAGAGAGAAGAAAAAAAAAAAAAAAGAAAAAAAAGAAAAAGCTATATGACCAAACAACATGGCAGATTAGACATCCTGTACCCATTCTCGTGTCTACGATGCAATACAGGCAAAAATGTCATATATAAAATGAAAATATCTGTAAGATTGGCTTGGAACTGGGGAAAGGAGAAGAGAGAGAGATAAAAAAAAAAAAGCAAGAGAGATGATAGAAAACAAAAGTAAAGAAAGAGACAGAAACAAGGAGAGAGATAGACAAGGGGGAAATTTCTACCACAAACTTTTCAGAAGGGATCATAATTATACTGAAACAGCGAAAGGGCCCCTGGCATCCTCACGGGCGGGAAGGGGGGGGGGGGGGGGGGGGGGGGGAGAGTGGGAAAGAGATCGTCTGCAATACAGGTAGTCCAGGTCTTGCTAGGTCTTCCCTTTGGTCTCTTTCCATCCACTACGAAGTTCATTGCTCTTTTTATGATGTGGTGGTCTGCTTTCCGTTGAACGTGCCCAAACCAGCGCAGTCTATTGCTACTAGCTACAGACTTCAGATCATCAACTTTGCACATTCTCCATAGTTCTTTATTCGTGATCCCTCAGAGCTTGGAGCTCTAGCTGAGGAACAAAAAAAAAGACACAACAACAACAACAAACTACAACCCAATACCATTTCTATTCTAACATCCACGTATACGGGCAACTGTATGTCTTTGAGATACCATTCTGTCAATATTTAGCTCATGGATACTAGCACTTCTGTCTCAGACACGTAGATTCTTCATCATAGGATTTAACGACTTTTATACCCCCCAAAACATTTCTGATGACAACCAACTTTCAATCATGAAATGCTTCTGCAACAACTTCGTACAACTCGTAAAGATTCAAAGTGAGAAACCATACAAAGGGGTGAGGGAGAAGATGAGTAAGGGGGTAAGCAGGCCTGGGGGGTATTGAAAGACCAGATCATGTTCACTGTGTCCAAAATATCAAGACACATGTTTGGCAAATACTATTTCCCTCAAAAAGAAAATCATTAAAAGAAAATGATAAAAAAAAGCTGTGAAAAAATTGCTTCTGGTAAATTGTTGCAATACACAACTACAATTATGTTTTTGAAATCCGCTAATAAAACGGTGAAGTCAACTGCTATAAAGCTTCATCAATTAAAACATGGTGTATATACAGTCACAGACTAGCGCCTTCCTTTCCTTTTCTTTTTTTGTTTTGCAGGTTACACAGTTAATGATTTTAACAAGTCTTCCAAAAGATAAATCATTGCAAGGCCAAAACAATGAATATATATATATATGCATATCCGCTGAAACACTTAAAAAAAAACCACCAAAAACACTTTACTGGTTAAAACAATCCCAAGTTACACACAGACCTTACGCTAAAACCGACTACATGTATATAACCAGGCTTTAAACAGTAGAAAAACGAAGCATGCAAAACCCAGCGACAGTCCGCAACATACCCCCACTGACACACCCACACTGCTTGCTGTCCACAGCACTGCTGTGTGTGAATAAACCCGCAGTCTTTCACTAAGTCCCCGTAACAAACAGTCAAAAGGCATCGTTTCATTCAAGGACCCACACATAACAGATCCTTCATCTTTCGGCCATCAGTCCTTTTTTCTCCCCTTTCTGCAAACCTCCTCCTCCCCTCACTCAGCGACGGTGAAGACGGCGGGAGAGGTCATGGTCAGAGGTCGCCAGGTGTACTGCTGGGAGAAGTGGTAGAGGGCGGAGCGGGTGATGTGGGGGATGCGGGAGATGTCCAGGTGCCTCATGCGCTGCAGGGCGGTCAGCGCCAGCAGACACTTGTCGGTCAGCCCCCAGCAGCGGCAGAGGTTCAGCGACAGCAGCGACAGCAGGATGGGTCTCCCCCGCGTCACCAACGCCTCCATCCCCGCGTCCGTCACCTTCATGCACGCCCGCAGGTCCAGCGACTCCAGCAAACCCAGGTGGGCCGAGACCAGCGCCATGGAGGAGTCCCCGACCTCCGTCCCGCTGAGGTCCAGGTGCCTCAACTGGTGCAGGCGACTGAGGCTGGGGGTCAGCCCGGGACGGACCCCTAGCGGCGGCTCGATCAGCTCCTGGAAGCAGGCAGGGCGGATGCCGGTGGCCCAGCTGAGCGTCAGGGAACGCAGGAGCGGGGTGCTGGGGGAGCACAGGGCGCACACGGTGGCCCAGGGCTGGGAGGCCAGGGTCAAGGTCTTCAGCTGGGGGAGGCGGGCCACCAGCCAGCCCAGCTGCTTGCGGGCCAGACGGGCGCTGGCCAGGTTGAGGCTGCGGGGCTGGCGCAGCACTGTTCCCAGCAGGTGGGCTTGCCTGACAGAAACCCGCGCCAGGCTGACGCTGGTCCACAGCGAGGGGTGGATGCACCACCGGTTCCACGCCCTGCACACCTGCAGGCACCGCGCCAGCTCCGCAGGGGACAGGTGCTTGAACACCTGCATCCACAGGGCCCGGCCCAAGCGGTGCGGCTTCCCCGACACCAGCGCCACCTCCTCTGGGGGAGGGGGCAGGACGAGGGGACGGACCACGAACGCGTGCCGGACCACGCTAGGATCCTTCTCTGAGGCTGACCCCACGCCGGACCCTTCCTCCTGACCCCGGGCTTTGCTCCCAGGACCCCCCACCCCCTGAAACGCCCCCATCTTGTCCGAGGTCCCGCTAGCGGAAGCGCCTTGCGATGAGGCGGACGATGACCCTGTCTGATTGGCCGGGGCACCGCTCTGCCGGGAGCTACTGCTTGGCTTCTGGTCGTCTTGCTGGCGTCGGTTTTCCCAGCGGGAAGGGCCCGGGGTGGGGCTGGCTCTCGCGGAGTTGCTTCCCCCCTCCTCCTCCGAGGGTTTGTCGCGCCGAGGTCGGAGCTTTTTCACGGACGGGGATTGTCCTCTGGATCTGCGTCCAGTCTGTTCGGGATCCTGCTCTCTCTCGCGTGAACAGCCCTGGAACGGAGAGGGTCACTCGCAAGGTCAAGGGCACCAAGTGACCTTGCGACCTCAACTGATGGAGGAGAATGGTTTTTGACTTGGGTTTTGGTTTTTTTTTTAAAAACCCATTAAAACTTGAATTAGTTTCATAAGTGCAGTTAACATCAATGTCATTTTAAGTGTCCTGGGACTGTACAAAAAACAACTTATATTTTTTCAATACAGTAAAAAAAAAAAAAACACCAAGAAAAACCCCACATTCTTAGATAAAAAATATATTGTTTCATGTGGAAAAAGAAAGTTTTTGTTCTGTATTTCAACAGTTAGAGGCATACACTTGCTTTACATGCTTTTAACTTATTTCAACAGCATAAAGCTTGGCGCTCATTGCGGTTGAATCTCATTCAAAAGACTTGCTTGTGCACTCCTGAACTCATATCTCAGCTGTACCTACGAGTTACAGTGAGGTGCTTTTTATGCGTGCGGTCAATCAAAAATTGATATACACATGGGGGCAGGATAGCCGAGTGGTTAGAGAAATGAGCTAGTGATCTGACAGCCTAAGTTCAAGCCACTACAGAAGCACCTGGTTGAGGGGATTTTTTCCCCTGGAGCTAATATCAGTACCGACTCCACTCCCCCAAAAGTCCTTCGAATGAGACCATAAACTGAAGTCCCATGTACAAATATCTTGCACACACGTTTAAACTCATTCCAGCTTTTGGAAGAATAGTCCATTTCATGCCAGTAGTAACAGATGACATTTTTGTTAAAGAATGCATGTACCTGGTATTGTATTTAGTCTAGGCAGCATCCCCTAAGCCGGAATACAGCTACCTTAATGGTGGGCAAAAAACAGCCACATGTGCACAAAAATCTCACCACTGGGAGAACCTCAAAAACTCTCGGTAAGGAACAGAAAGAAAAAAAAAAACACACGTTAAAGATCCCACAAAATCCATGTCCGACAAGCAAACATTGCCAGTGCAGTGTAAGACGAGACCTACACCTAAACTCCAAGGCCTCATCTGAATGAATGGATGTGTGAATTGTGGAGCGCATGCAAATTTCCATGCTTGAAAGCGCAACTGCAGCATTGAAGAACAACTTAATGGGAAAAAAGAAAAAAAGAATAATAGCAGTCTGCATTTAGCTAAAAATAAAAAAATTCCATGAACTTTGTAAGGAGTTATCAAATCACAGCACTGAAACTTTCATACAGTGTATCTTGGGCAAGTTGAACCTGGCGGAGCCCATCCCTCCCCAGTTCACAGACTGCATGCTAGGTATGTGTGAATCATCCACACAAAAATCCACCAGCCATGACAAACTTTTTCTTTTATCACAGAAAAAAAAAGAAATTTTAACATGTGCAAGATATCATGCATACACAGAACCTCAGTTTATCGTCTCATCCAAAGGACATGGGAGGTAAAGGAGTCTGGACCAATGTTAACTGTAAAGAAAAATCCCCTTGAATAGACAGACTCAAACCCATGCTTCAGGTTAATGTCAACCACGAATCTTGACACTACCCACTCTGCTGTTTTGCCTCCATGAGAAGGAAGAAGAAAAAGAGAATGTCTTAGTAAGTGTCTGTATTCTGAAGTCATATGGTCAATTGACGGTGGTTTTGTGGATGTTATGTAATAGGTTTGGGGTTCTTTTATGCTTTTGTTGTTAAAAGCAGTGTATTTTTTAAAAATTAAAGCAGCCTGAATCCTTCTACTTAAAAATATGAACACACACACACGCTTGCACACACACACAAAGAGAGAGAGAAAGAGAGAGAAGGGGGGGGGGGGGGGGGGGGAGAGTGAGTGAAAGATAGATAAATAGATAGATGGATAGATAGACAGACAGACAGTTAGATAGATAGATAGATAGATAGATAGATAGATAGATAGATAGATAGATAAAGATAGATAGAGATAAAGAGAGAGAGAGAGACAGACAGACAGACAGACAGACAGACAGACAGATAGATAGATAAATAGAGAGAGTACTGACACCGTTAATATTATTCTTTTTTGGATGGAGTATAACATGAACACATTTTTACAATAGAAAGTCAGTGACAAACAAAACCAAACACAATGAATCAACATCTAAACAAACAAACAAAAAATAGGCAAAGAGAGAGAGAGAGAGAGAGAGAGAGAGAGAGAGAGAGAGAGAGAGAGAGAGAGACAGGAAAACACTTTCATGTACAGTGGATGTTGCTGATCCTAGTATAGAAAAAAATATAAAAAGTTCTGAAATGTTTACAATCTCAAAATCAATAACAACAACAGCATAAACAACAATAACAAAAACCATTTAAACTTGCCACAAACTTCCTCCCTCCCTCAAGTACCCTTCCAGCTTAATAACCAGTATAGTACCTATCCCTACAAAAAATATCTTGTAAAATTACTCAGCATTAAACAACCATTTTCTACCCTTTCTTTGGCATATTAGTTTCCCCAATATCAAAACATCACAACACGAACATGCACAAAACACCTGCTTTAATGACGATAACAAATATGATCCCACGCATTGTGAGATGTCTGCTTAGAGAGTATCAAAAAAAATATTTTTCAAGTTTACACACACAAAAATAAATAAAAAGCTGGTAAAAAATTTTTTTTAAACACCCACAAGAACATGCGGCAGCAAATCTAATAAGCAATAACTTTTTTTTTTAAGAAAATTTTTTTTTACATCTTACACACAAATCTAAAATTTGGAAAGAATAGATCATATTCATTTCTTGCACTTTAAAAAAAATTTTTTTTTCTTTTTTTGCTGCGTTTATTTGCTGTCTTTTCTGCAATCTACAGGGACATAATATGTTTGTAAAGTGAACACTTTTTTTCTTCCTCCTTGGCTAGGTTCTGAGATTTACCAATGATGAAATTTTGCGTACGCGACAAATTTTGCCCACCATTAAGGTAGCCACATACCAACTTCAGGGAAGTAAACTGAAATAATTTAGGACATGCTGCAACCAGGACACTTAATGGCACTTTTGTTCTTTAAAACATTAGCACTGATTATGTTCAAGCTTTAAATAAGGAAATTTAGCAACTTTAACTATTTGTTTTTCGACTGATTCAATGAATTTTGCTGTTTTGCTGTTAGAAATTTGTTTGGTTGGGAGGTTTTGGGGGTCTTTTTTGTTTTGTGTTCAGAGGGTTTTGTGTTGGTTTTTGCTTTTTTGTTGATTTTTTTGTTTTGTTTTGTTTTTTTGGTTGATTTTTTTTTGTTTTTTTTTGGGGGGGTATTGTTTTATCTTTGATTTGTTTGCTTGTTTCTTCACAAACTAACTGAGCAGATTCTTTTCATTGTTCATTTATGGGCCAATTTGATGAATTCTGGTGTTTTGGGGTTTTTGTTATATATCAGTCTTTATATACGAAATAAATAAATATATTTCTCTATGTTTCATGACTTTGTTTTTGATAAAAGAGTCATCCATTTTGTTTTTCTACTCGACTTCCTGTTCACGAACACTGGCAGAAGTTTTAAAACACAAAACCACTCGATTTATCAATATATATATATATATATATATATATATATATATATATATATATATATATATATTCCTGCTAACTATCATTATATATAGATATATATATATATATTACATACCTAATAAAAAACATCACAAGTTAGACTATTACCATTCTTTTCACCTAAACATTCTCTCTCCATCTTTCTTTACAACACCCTCTTATGCACCATCACCATAAAAAGCACACACATTTAGCCGCAAAATGTTTCCAATCAGTTGAGGAAGAAAAAAACCCCAGAAGCACAAAAAATCCAGCCAAAATAAAACAACAACAACAAAAAGCCACATTCTATAACCACAACCCAAAACTACAAGCAGACACATATAAGGACTCAAGCAACAGCTTTCTGCACATCATCTGATATTTCAGCAAGTTCCACTGTACATGAGTTGTGTCGTTTCACCAAAAAAAAAAAAAAAAGGACACACACACAGAATCAAGACCGAAAACAAAAGAAGAAAAAAAAACCAACAACATCCTCCGCCGAAGCAGAAACATAAACAAACGCAAAGTTAACTTTCGATATTGGATATCAGTCTTTATTTTTGTCCAAAACTGGTAACATTTCATGTTTACACAGTCTACAAAAAAACGACGAAACTGAGAGAACAATTTTCTTTGCTTTTTGTCTTGACACAATAAAAAAAACCAAAAAAAAACCCCAGTAACCTGACTTCATTATCAAAACATGCAAGACTTGTTTTTAGAGGACAGGTAGTGAGTGTCCTTGGTATTTAGTTCCAAATGAACAACATTTCTCACATCAAACTAATGATTCAACTACCAAACTTCAGGAACCAAACTGTTCCTCAATTATTATCATCCGAAACGCTCAAAACTGTCAAACAAACAAACAAAATTCAGATTAACAACCAGTGGCAATGGAATTGTACGTGTCCAAAAATCTGCAACAGTTGTAACTAACTAAAAAAAATTTCTACGTCATGTAAAACTACCCCAAACAATTTTTTTAGATGACAAACTTCTGTGCCACTATGAACCCCAGCAAAACTAGCCATCATACGAGTAACTGTTAAAAGTCATCAAAATAAAAACGAGTTAAGATACATGAATACAGAATTCCAACACACACACACAAAGACTATGTACAGTGGAACAGGTGAAAATCAGACAGCTAGGCACTACAGGATTCGGTATGAAGCCACACAAAATGGAAGAAGACACAAAAGACGAAAGTATTCAGAGCATCAACAGGCATAATAAATTTTTTTTAAAACCAAACCCCAACTCTCTCCTTCAACAAATACTGTGTGTAAAACAACAAGGTTACATGCTGTACATTAAGGGAGTCTGCTTTGTAGCACTGATCAAGGACTGGAGTAAGGCCACTAGCGTTGGAAACATGAACCTGAACACTGTGTTGTCTGGCCCGTGATGGTACACACTCTATCAGACATTTTATATATATCTCTCTCAGTGCCTTTCTACCATATCGGAAATGAACTGACAAGCCACATGCACTGCTAGCTGTCACACCTCCTGTCAGCTCAGTACACGTCTGACACACTCCAATGTCACACTCTTCACTATCACATCTTGGTAGTTGACAAGTTAAAAACTTTTTTTTTTAATTCATAGTTGTTTTTTAAATTGCTACATGAATCTGGCTGGAAGTCTCCTGAATGATGTACTTTGATGTGGAGCGCTTCACATTTACAGGTTCCTCATAACATATATCGAGTACAGTACCACTGATCCATATATATCTTGCTTGAATATAACAGCAACACTAGGGCAGCCACGGTTTCAACCACTAACTAAAAACATATTTCGATATATAACGGCAACCGAGACAACACCTACCAACAGAAGACCATCCTAGGTACTTTTTCTTCTGCTTTTCAAACTGACAACTTTAGGAAACCCACAGATCATCACATGCCCAATACTTGCGAGTTTTTGAACAATAATATTCATCCGTTTCGACAAACAGATTGCTCATCTGTCCTCTTAACATCAGTCACACCATTCACTGCCTCTGACAAGCTGAGTGTGCAAGTACTGCACAGAAGATCAGTATGTTTCTTTATTGTAAAACTATACAAAGATCTATCAGTTCACCAAGGGGCAGCCATCAGATGAACTACATTTTTAACCACCTTCGCTTTGAATATGCCCACCCCCTACCCACCCATCCTTCCTATCCAATCATGAGGGGTACAGATGATTTAGTTACCTCCACACAACTGACTACCTATTCCCAGTTTACCTGACAGCCCTACCTGGATCAGCATGTTGCTGATAATCCACTAGTCTTAAAAGGTAAAGATGTTCCCATAACCTATGTGGAGCGAGATGTTTTGAGACCTCAGCTTCTCTGAGGGCCAGAATATTGAGGGCAGTGCCCATCTCCTCTCCCTAGCTGCTTTACCTTCCCTGACCCTAAAGAGGGTGGGTACCCATTTACAGCAGTCACCAGTCCTACCCGCTCTCAATCAGTCATACTCTATATCACAGTTGCTCTTCATGGTATTATATAATTATTCCAGCTCACTGCTGAACTTTCTTTCAATACAGGAATTCTATGAGCTGAGGAATCTACTGCAGAAAAAGGTCATTTAAAATAAAGAAAAAGCATGCCAATGTTCAACACATTTAGCAGGATTAACCACGACTTCTTTATCTATGACAACTGATGCATAGATGAAACCTTCAGACAGATATAACAAGGCTGGTTCTAATCTATCAGCTTTGCATTGGTGACAATAGCAAAGGTTTGCATGAGTGTGTCCATATATATATATATATAGTCAGACATGATACCTGGCCATGTGGATATACATCTGGCCATACGGACATATATCAGGCCATGCAGACATATACATATGATCAAGAATGGTGGACATACATGGTGCAATACTTCCAGTACAGACATAACCTTTCTAAGCTGGGCAATGTCTGTCAGATGGTTGCCCTAAAGTACTGGCAACATCACTGTATTCCCTACACTACCACATGCTGATCTTTGGTTCTTTATACACTTCAGTAAAACATAAAGCCAGTAACGACATTCTTGACACTAAACAAATGTTGTTTTCTGCTTTAACTATGACCTTCTCAACAAACAATCTGTTTTTCCTGACCTGAGGCTAACTGTTTTCTTTTCTTCCATCGTCGCTCCAAACTGCTTTTTAAAAAATTGTCAATCTCAAACAAAAGCTGAACATTTTTTTTTTCTAAATTAAATAAACAATCACCATCTGTTCTGAGTTACACCATGTGTGCTTGAATCCTAAATTCACTCTGACTGTATCGCCTAGACCTTGTTGCCAGTTATCCAACTTTCTTTGTGCTTCAATCCTAAATTCACTCTGACTGTATCGCCTAGACCTTGTTGCCAGTTATCCAACTTTCTTTGTGCTTCAATCCTAAATTCACTCTGACCGTATCGCCTAGACCTTGTTGCCAGTTATCTGACTTTCTTAGTCCCAGTTTTTTTAGTTGCCCAGTCTTACACATGCAGAAAGCACAACTTCACTCACTGCTACACAAATCCATGTGCATCATCTTGAGATGTGCTGGGTTGAGGGAGTGGGGATAGAGGAGTGGTGGTGGTTAGGGGTGGGGGGTGGGGTGGGGGGGATGAAGCAACGATTAAAAAAACCCAACCAAACACAAGACAGTCATACAAGAAATGATATCATATATTCAGAAAGATATGCATTCATATTATCTTTGTTACCCGTACCAAAAAGTAATGAATTATAAGTGCTTTTCATGCACAGCCGTAACAGTTAGACGCAGTCAGTACACATATAATCAGAACATTTTTAAAACCGTTACGTCTTTTTAAAAAAAACCAATTTTTTAAACAGACGAAAACATCCACAAAAATTGCCTGACAGGATAAACTTGAAAAAACAAATTTCAAAAGTGGATGTACTGATATCGTCTGTTTATGGTTAGAACTGATCAGTCACTACCACTCACGTTAGCTTTCAGGTATCAATTGGTTTTTTTTTTTTTAATTGTTTTTGAAAGCTTTTTTCTTTTCATTCAACACATTTAAAAACTAAAAAAGCAATGTCAGCACACATTACAAACATACACACATATACATACACACATAACACAAGCAGGAAAAAAAAAGGGAGAAAAAATTGTTGTGCAATCTGTAAAACAGCCTGTCTTGCTTGCTCTTTTTTCATCAACCATAGCCTGAGTTTTCTACTATGCCAGAAACTTCTGTGTAAACGTCTTTGGCCGCAGAAAGAAAGCAACAGTCTCTTTCTCAAACACAAATAAAACCCGCTGCAAGTATAAAAATCCTTACAGAACTTCTTAAAACATTTTTATCTTTTAAAAAATATTCTGGTCTGTAAAAATCTCTCTTTCATGTCAAATGTTTTCAGCTTGAATTTTGAAATCATTCAATTTTTGTGTGTGTGTTGGTTGTTTTTTTTACAACCTTTCTGAAAAGACTCTGAATTAGATTTTCATGCAGAATATGAATACAGTAACTGCATAATTTGTTAGGTTGGGTTATTATGTTTGCTTATATTTTGCAAACAGGAGAAGAATCAAAGTAGACCAATACCCATAAGACGATGTCACTCTCTCCTATTTACACTACCGTGTTCAAATAGACTTGCAGAACTGATTAAACTCATGACATCTGACATCCCTCAGCAAGCCCCACCCCCACCCCACCCCAACTACCATTTTTTCTTTTGTTTTCAGTGTTTTCTTTAGAAAGAAACTAGGAAGAACCCAACACCTGAAGATCTTTATATTTTGCTTATTTTATTTTTCCCGTTCCTCAGCTAGAGTTCTGAGGTTTTTTACCAATGGTAAGACTTTGAGTATCCCACCGTTTTTGCCTACCATTTAGGTAGCTACATTACGACTTCAGGGATGATAACTAAACAACACACCAGCGTGCATGCATTTCTTAAACATATCTTTTCATCCGTTCCTGCCAGCACACAAAAAAATGGCCCACTCTTTAGAAAGGCGGAACAAGTTTTAACATGCACGCAAGACGTTAGTGTGAGTTCGCACACGGGACCTCAGTTTAAAGTCTCATCCCAAGAACTTTCAGGGCGGTAGAGAGTCAGCGGTGGTGATAACTCCAGGGGGAAAAAAATCCCCTTGGACAAGTGTCCTGGTGGGGGTTCGAACCCGTGGTATCAGCTTGTGAGCACGATGCTCTAACCACTGTGCTACCCTGTCTTCAGAAAAGAAGCTCCCCTTCTCACTCACCACTTGCTTCACTTGCTTTCTTTCTACATCAGTACCTACCTATGGTAAAAATCCAGATGAAGTTTGACTTTTTCGCAATAAAGAATCTTGTAAATAATAATTTAAGTTCTGCAGGACAATAACTTCTTCTTCTTCTTCCTTTTTTGTCATGTTTCTCCCAGGGGAGGTTTGACATTGATGATGCAGGACAATCACAAAGAAGTATAACTACAGTAATGTGTACACCTAGAGTAACTGATGAGCTCTGTGTACTGATATACAAACACACAAGGAAACATAACGACAGATAAGACAAATCTAAAACAAAACTGAATCATACCCGTGACAGTGTGAGTGCGCGCGCACACACAAATGTAGATGAGCACAGATACACATATGTGCACACAATTTGATATCATACAGATGAAAAAAAGAGAGAAAAGTCAATATCATATATACATTTACTGGCCAGAAAATAAAACTACTCCTCTGGAGGAGATATAAAAGAAAATTTAAAAAATGGGACAGACAACAAAAATTACACTTGGGCAAGAGATCTGAAATATGCACACATGTATGGACATGACTATATATATTTAAAAGATACATGGGTCCAATAAACGCAAACAAAAACAGAGAAAAACCACACAAACAAAGAAGAAACACAATGACTACAAATCAGACAAAACAAAATCTTTACAAATCATTCCAAAAAAAAAATTGCCCGAAAATTTATTTTTTCTTCTTCAAAAAGTTACTACCCCAAAAAATAAATCAAAAGGTTTTGATGCACAAACAGCGGTGGGGTTGGGGCACAAAAACTCTGTGCCTTGGAGCTTATAAAAATAAAATAAAATAAAACAGGCATAAAAATGTCAATAAAGTTAGTAGTAGGAATGCAGTGAAGGTCGAGTGGGCTCAAAAATACAATCAACATTACAAAACAGAAATAATGGAAGTGCTCCAAAACCAAAAGTGAGCCAAACTTAAAACAAACAGTACATGTTCTACGTCTAACGTGATCGCTTTGTCATAAATCACAGCTTACAACCTTATTTTAAAGCTCTGCTTCCCCCCCCCCCCCCCCCCCCCCCCCCCCACTCTTCCACACCTTTTCTTTCCAGAAGTTCTCTGATCCATCAAAACCGAACAAATCAAACAAGATTTTTTGGACAGTATATATACTGTAACACTTATGCTGCCTGTTACACACGTAACCCTGATACTGGGAGTGAGCCTACGATATCATGTTCCCCAATCTAGTCAAACGTAGCGAAGTTCCCACGGGATATAAATCAACAAACATCACCACAGTCTTTGTACGATAATTACCACTTCAAAATGATAGACGAGAAGTGAAAGACAGGAGGAAGTATGTGAGGGCCAGGTCTTCTGAGTTTACATTTTCTTTCATCCTAAAGTTTTCAACATGACAAGAATGACTGCTGTCAATTAGAATTCCAAAATGGCGGCAGCTTCCATGGCGATGTGACGTCACTGCTCGTCCCCTGTAATAAGCAAGTATGTATCCACCGTGTGAGCAAGGTAAAGGATGAAATCGTCTTGGTTTCACTTTCTAACCATCTGCCCTAATGCTGATGACATAATCACATACATATAACTGTACAATGCTGCCACTGGATAAGGTTTCTTTCCATATCAACAGCTTTCCTAAATCCTGTTACCGTATATTCTGGTGCTCATTTGCCCTGTCCTGTTTCTCTGATAACTGCTAACGTTAGTCCTAGATCCTTGAACGTCATAAAAGTAGGCCTGTTTCTTTATGAGCGCTTTGATTTGTTGCTTTACAAGATTCAGCGCTATATAAATTCCATACATTATTATTATTATTATTTATGTATCTGGTTGTCCCAAACCGGTGTCCATACACATTTGCCCAAATCCTGTTTCTTTGCATATGTTGGCTCCAATCTTATTTTTATACTGATAAATACGGGTTCTCACGAGTCATGCAGCATCACTCAGAGCTACAGTGAAAAATTTATCATTATCCCTTAAAATAGAAAATTTCTGTTTACACTATTTTCAGCTTTAACAAAGCCTCTTCTAGGCAAACATTACCTCAGTATCAGCATAAAATTCAATCGCTTTCAGCGTGTATTTAGTCCATTTTGAGACCCACTTGATAAAAAATCTTTAGAAATATGTCAAACTTTAAATCTGCTTGTCTGCAAAATGGCCAGCAGCGAATATTAACTGATCAAATGACAATAATTCAAAACTGATAAGGATATTCAAAATATGTTGCTTGCATATTTTTTTTCTGTAAATGTCATCAGTATGATAAGGCTGCAAAATCCCAAAGTGTGTGAACGTTCTATTATACCTGTTATCCTCATGCACTGTCACATACTATGCTTATCTGCCTCAATATTCTTCCTGCTGTTTGTTTGTCCAATTCGTGTTTCAAAATGTTAATCGTCTGTTTCAGTGTTGTTTCTAAATATGAGCTTGCCTAGATCCTTACTCAAAACGCACTCGTTTGCTCCACTCCTGCTTCTGATGGCATTTCTTTGCTTTCAGCCCAGTTTCTAAGATGATTGGCTGACTCAGGCTTCTTTCCATGCGTTATGTCTTTGACAGAATCCTTTTGAGATAAACTTTTTTGGTTTCTTTTCTCAAGCCAGTTTTCATATCTAGCTATCAGCTCCAGACCTGTTCTGCTACACTGGCTTGGCTCAAATCCTGTTTTCACATAGTTCATTTTGCTAAATGAATAAAGCGCTATATTACCTAACCTAACTCGGTGATGCTGACAGGTGAGACAAGTGAGATGTAGACCTGAAACCGTAACAAGCAGGCCAGTTATTATTATTATTTATTATTATTGTTTTTGTTATTATTATTATTTACTTATTTATTCATTTATTTCCTAAATCTCATAAAGATCTTTTTTGTTTTTTTACCCCTATTTCTACATAGTTGCTTCTCGAAATCCTGATTTTGTTGTTTGTTGTTTTTTTGGTACTGTGATACTTGTCTGTCATAACCCTGTTTCCATGTACCCACTTATCATAACCTCTCTCAACTACAATGTCATCAACAGTACAGTGCCTGTTATGGTTGGGTTACATTACGACATATCTGTTGTCCCAAATCTTTGTCATCTGTCTACTAAGCAACTCCGTTCAGAGCTGTCACAAGATGCACATCTCTCCAGAGAGCTGTCACTGGATAAATTCTCCTTCCATATCTCTACTGTCAGATAGGTTCCCTTTCCATACAACTGTTTACTGTCCAGAGCTGTCACTGGATAGATTCTCCTTCCATATCTCTACTGTCAGATAGGTTCCCTTTCCATACAGCTATTTACTGTCCAGAGCTGTCACTGAATACATTCTCCTTCCATATCTCTACTGTCAGATAGGTTCCCTTTCCATACAACTGTTTACTGTCCAGAGCTGTCACTGGATAAATTCTCCTTGCATATCTCTACTGTCAGATAGGTTCCCTTTCCATACAACTGTTTACTGTCCAGAGCTGTCACTGGATAAATTCTCCTTCCATATCTCTACTGTCACATAGGTTCCCTTTCCATACAACTGTTTACTGTCCAGAGCTGTCATTGGATAAATTCTCCTTCCATATCTCTACTGTCAGATAGGTTCCCTTTCCATACAACTGTTTACTGTCCAGAGCTGTCATTGGATAAATTCTCCTTCCATATCTCTACTGTCAGATAGGTTCCCTTTCCATACAACTATTTACTGTCCAGAGCTGTCATTGAATAGATTCTCCTTCCATATCTCTACCGTTTCTCTTTCCATACAATCATTAACTGCTCAGAACTGTTACAAGACGAGTCCTCTTTCCAAATACATCTATAGTTTTAGTGATCTGTTGATATGTCACACACACACACACACACACATTATATGAACGTAAGAAATGAACATAAGAAATGGGCCAAGGATATATATTTACACAGCTGATGGTAGACCAACAGTACAGGTCATGTCAATATCATTGGGTGCGGCGGCTAACACACCTAACTCGATGACGCCAACAGGTGATACACAGACGAGACGCAGACCTACAAACTTGATACAAGCAGGCCTCTTCATACTGGTTCTATCATTATTATCATGTACAGCATGGACCAAGCGCTTTGATTTGTCTCTGCAAGATACAGCGCTTAATAAATTCCATATATTATTATTATCATGTAGATATAGCGCTTAATAAATTCCATATATTATTATTATCATGTAGATATAGCGCTATATAAGTTCCATTTATTATTATTATTATCACGTACAGCATGGACCACTGTGCTGCCTCTACAAGCTATACTGGCCAAACGTGTGCAGAATGGAAGGCGGGTGGTATCACTGCTCTGGCATCAAAGCCAGGACTCTTGCTGCCTTGCACCGTGTTAAGTTTTCCCTTGCCACCCGATAAAAAATAAAAATACTTCAGCTTTGAGTCTGAGGGGAAATACTTTGGGTGAAATTGTGTGAGTAAAGGGTGGGTGTGTGTGTGTGTGTGTGTGGGTGGAGGTCTTTCCTTGCTATACAGACTACACAGGTTGAACTTTAACACCCACTAAGTTATAATACAGCTACCTAAATGGTAGGGTTGGGGGAGGGTGGGTAGTGGGGGGGGGGGGGGGGGGGGGGGGGGGACAGTTGCAAACACAAAATTCTCAACCATTGGTGAACCTCAGAGCTTTAGCCCAGGAATGGGGGAGGGGGGGGGTGGTGGGCCCAACCCAAAAACGAAACAAAAAAAACACCAACTGTAACACAGAAAGCTTTCTCTCCACGAAAAAATATTCAAGTGTTTTTCTTGAAATATTTATATACTTCTCCTCCCCCCCCCCCCCCACCACCACCACCTCCCTTCCCAAAACTACGAAGTATTCTTTTTCTTCCAAACTGTTTTCAACAGTTCAATTTTCCTTTTAAAAAAACCCAGACGAACATTGGAGTTTTATTCATTAAAACAGAACACTTTTCCTGAAACAGAAGCACCCAAACTTTCCTTACACAGCAAAACACGACAGTCTGCTTCCCTAAACTGCCTTACCGCCACTTCCACCCACCCACCTACCCCAAAAAACCCACCAACCCAACCCCCCACCCCCAAGAAAAAAAACCCAAAACAAACCCAACCAACCACATGAGCAAACAAACCAATGCATCAAAAAAGAGCCCCAATCTAAGACACCCATTTCTATGAAACAAAATACCACCCTCCACCACCACAATGAAATGAGTCGCACTGCACCTGACCCCCCCCCCCCCCCCTTTTTTTTTTTTACCCCTAGGTGTGATTTCAGGCAAGGTGGGGGAGGGTTAGGTTGTTGATTTTTAGATTTCAATTGATCATAAAGCCATAAGCTTTTTTCTACCTTGTACTGAAATAATAAGGTGAAATTTTGTTTTATCTTGCTTTAAAAGTGTGTTGTTTTTTTAAAAACACCCAACCCCTCATCTTGATCAATTATTGTGATGTAAAATTCATCAATTTTCTAATTTTGTCTCTTCCTGGAGCCTACTACTTCAATTTGTTGTAACTTTTGATAGAATAGTCTGATTTACAATCTGATTTTTTTGTTAATTGATTACTGTATTGATATCTTTTGTAATATTATGATGTTATGTACATTCTCTGTTTAGGATAGATTTTGTATGTTCATTTCTTTCACCAGGTTACTATGGTCTTCAACATATTACATTTTGTATTCATTGTATAATAAATTACATAATTTTAGTATGTATCTTACATGTATCACTTCTTACTATATTCCATTTTTCTGCTTCATTTATGTGTTTTTTTTAACTATTTCAATTTTTGTTTTGGTTTTAAAACATTTTTTTGTTGTTGTTTCTTGCACTTGCTTATTTTCTTTACTATGTTTAAAAGCAAATATTGTTTTGTTTTCTTTTTCTTTGTTTATTTATTTGTGATTATGTGTGGGGTATCTGTTTTATTACTGCCGGTTTGGGACTCTGTTGTTTCTTTGCCTGTTTGTTTGTTTAAGAAAAGTCTGCTAGAAAAAATAAAACATGCTTTATACTGTTTGTATTGCCTTCATTGAATAACTACATTATATATTTTCAATATTGTACAAAAGTAGCATTTTGTTAGTTTGACTACAAGACTTACGATGAATAAACAAAAGAACCTACCCCGGATAAGCATTCAACTTTTTCTTTATTCAGAACTCTATGTCCTCAGCTGTGTTATATGCAACAAATAAACAGTTTCCAAGAAACAAAAAATAATCTTGGCAGTCTATCCTCTCTTACCTCAGTTCTAGTTTTTCCACACAGATCACTGACTACAAGTCAAAGTCACCACTGACTACAAGTCAAAGTCATCATCAACGACAAGTCAAAACTCATTCAACCAGCTTATCCTCAATCTACCACCCGTTCGACTTTTCAGCGTTAAGAAAAAAAAAAAACCTGCTGCGTTGTCACGGTGATATGTAAAAAGACTAACAACCTGGACACACACCTACCTCAAACAACATCTGCAGTTAATTTAATGGTCTTTTGAGAAAAAAAAAAAAGAAAAAAAAAAGATCAACCAAAGGAACCAAACTTTTGAGGCACTAAAACAGCACAGTTAAAACAGAAACTAAAGATGAAAAAACTGAAAAAGGAAATGAATGATGAGGTGGGGTGAGGTTAATCAAGGTATCGGCGAGGCATAACTACCTCGCGTCGCGGCCTCTTCACGGAAGGGGAAGAAGCGCCATCTGCGTCCACTTCCTGTTTCCGGGCTGGCTGGGGGGTCGAAGTTGTTGAAGACGAGGACGAGTTTTGTGAGGCCTGTGACACAGAGAGAGAAGCGTGCGCGAGTGAGGCGTCCATTTTTTTTTCTTTAGTTTTCTTTGCTTGCGTCTTGTGTCTCTGTCTTTTGTCTTGTCTTCCATCTCTGTCTTACTCTGTCTGTTGGTCTCTCTCTCTCTGTCTATTGGTCTCTCTCTCTCTGTCTCTCTCTCTCTATTGGTCTCTCTCTCTCTGTCTCTCTCTCTCTCTGTCTCTCTCTTCTGTCTCTCTCACTCTCCCTGTCTCTTTCTCTCTCTCACTCTCTCTGTCTCTTTCTCTCTCTGTCTCTCTCACTCTCTCTATCTCTTGCTCTCTCTGTCTCTGTCTCTCTCACTCTCTCTGTCTCTCTTTCTCTCTCTCTCTCTCATGCTGGGACTTAGAAGCTGTTGCTGCTGAGTTTGATGCAAGCAATCATGACTGTAAAAACAGACAGGCGTTCCCTATCTTGCCATGTTACAAAACCGCATACACACGGGGACTGGATGTAAAAAAGCACATGAGTGCTTATTCCATTATCCTCGATATAAAATAAATTAAATTAAATAAATAATTACGCATCATTACGTCATCCTCATTGATCATCATGCAATTTTAAAAAAACATAAGCTGTCTATGGGGAGCAAACAGCTACAGACCTCAGCTTCTCCAGGGGTCAGCATATTGAGGGCGGCACCCATCTCCCCTCCCTCGCTGCCTTCCCTTTCCTGACCCTAAAGAAGGCAGGTACTCATTTACAGCTGGGTGAACTGGGGGAACTGTACTGAAGCCAAGGTGTACCAACACACTCATCCATGAGGCAAACTACTCTCATCACTGCTTAACCTTAGTTTGCGGAGAGTGAGTGCTCTGACCACTGAGCTACCCTGTCCCAAGTTGTGAAACCAATAGCTAAAAATTATGAAGTGTCAAGATTGATTTTTGTTGATGTAAGTAAACAACAGCATGAAAAACAACAACAACAACAACAGCAGCATGAATGCAAAATCCATCTGGCCCAATGTGTACTTTAGTTTACACAGAATGCAGGAGATATCAGTGTTGAAGCCGTACTGGGTAGAATGCATAGTGCCTGGTCTTCTCCTAGGCACATAACTCTGCAGGAGGTCCGCCTGCTGGCCTCAGCTGACACGTTACGACTTCAGGGTAGCTCATTAAAAAGCTCATAAGGGGGGGGGAAAAATCATATTTGCTTGAAAAAAAAAAGTCAGGGCAGGCTGAAAATAAACATAACGAGAAAGAGAGGTCAGGAAAAAGCCAGAAACAAAAGGAGAGATAGAAAAGGGGAAATTTCTAGCACAGATTTTCCAGTTGCTGTGTATACTGAAAGAGTTTCTGACATCCCCACAGGGAGATACACACACACACCCATACACACTCAATTTGTTTCGCTCAGTAACTACCAAAAATCATCATTACAAAAAAGTGACTTCCCCTACTATACGACCTTGTTTATAGTGTAACAGAGCCCCTGGTGACCCTGGAGTATACGGGTTATGCTGAAAAACGCCCGACAACAACAACAAGCTATCCTACCTTGCTATGTTCCAAGCCTCTTTTGATGGCTGACAAAAACAAGCTATCCTACCTTGCTATGTCTGAAGCTTCTTTTGACGGCTGACAACAAGCTATCCTACCTTGCTATGTTCCACGCTTCTTTTGATGGCTGACAACAATAACAACAAGCTATCCTACCTTGCTATGTTCCACGCTTCTTTTGATGGCTGACAACAATAACAACAAGCTATCCTACCTTGCTATGTTCCACGCTTCTTTTGATCCCTGACAACAACAAGCTATCCTACCTTGCTATGTTCCACGCTTCTTTTGATCCCTGACAACAACAAACTATCCTACCTTGCTATATTCCACGCTTCTTTTGATCCCTGACAACAACAAACTATCCTACCTTGCTATATTCCACGCTTCTTTTGATGGATAACAACAACAAACTATCCTACCTTGCTATGTTCCACGCTTCTTTTGATGGATAACAACAACAAGCTATCCTA
The DNA here is from genome assembly GCA_028751875.1 of Rapana venosa. NCBI lineage: Eukaryota > Metazoa > Mollusca > Gastropoda > Neogastropoda > Muricidae > Rapana > Rapana venosa. Next base: position 17,693,387 of record CM054157.1, read on the forward strand.
CCTTGCTATGTTCCACGCTTCTTTTGATGGCTGACAACAACAAGCTATCCTACCTTGCTATGTTCCAAGCTTCTTTTGATGGCTGACAACAATAACAACAAGCTATCCTACCTTGCTATGTTCCAAGCTTCTTTTGATGGCTGACAACAACAACAACAAGCTATCCTACCTTGCTATGTTCCAAGCTTCTTTTGATGGCTGACAACAACAAGCTATCCTACCTTGCTATGTTCCAAGCTTCTTTTGATGGCTGATGACAAGCAGCTATCCTACCTTGCTATGTTCCAAGCTTCTTCTGACGGCTGACAACAACAAGCTATCCTACCTTGCTATGTTCCAAGCTTCTTTTCATGGCTGACAACAACAAGCTATCCTACCTTGCTATGTTCCAAGCTTCTTTTCATGGCTGACAACAACAAGCTATCCTACCTTGCTATGTTCCAAGTTTCTTTTGATGGCTGACAACAACAACAAACTATCCTACCTTGCTATGTTCCACACTTCTTTTGATGGCTGACAACAAGCTATCCTACCTTGCTATGTTCCAAGCTTCTTTTGATGGCTGACAACAACAAGCTATCCTACCTTGCTATGTTCAAAGCTTCTTTTGACGGCTAACAACAAGCTATCCTACCTTGCTATGTTCCAAGCCTCTTTTGATGGCTGAAAAATGCCTGACATCAACAAGCAACTATCCTACCTTGTATGTTCGAAGCTTCTTTTGATGGCTGACAACAACAACAAGCTAACCTACCTTGCTATGTTCGAAGCTTCTTTTGATGGCTTTCTTCAGCAGCTTTCCTTCCCGCTTGGCTCCTGACAGGGACCGGTCCTGAAACAGGGAGCACAGCGGTCCTCGCTTGTGAGAACGAGAACTGAACTTAAGGAAGAAGAAGAGAGAGAACTGAGAAAAGAGGAAAGGAGAGAGGAGAGAGGGTGTGTGACTGACTGTGGATATGTGAGAGAGAGAGGGAGAGAGGGGGGAGAGAGGGGGAGGGAGAGAGGGGGGGGAGAGAGGGGAGGGAGAAAGAGGGGGGAGGAGAGGGAGGGAGACTGAGTGTGTGTTTGTGTGTGAGTGAGAGAGAGTGAGTGTGTGTGAGAGAGAGAGACAGAGAGACAGAGAGGGATAGAGAAAGAGGGAGAGTGTGTGTGTGACTGTGAGTGAGTGAGTGAGTGAGAGAGAGTGAGTGAAAGATTGTGTGTGTGTGTTTGTGACACACACATTCACGTGTATGTGTGTGTGTGCGTGTATGCATGTATGTGTGTGTGTGCGTGTATGCATGCACGTGTGCGTGTGCACACATGCATGCGTGTGTACGTGCACATGTATGCACGCACACAAGCATTCACACAAGCGGAAGAGTACACACACACACACACACACATGTATTGTGTCCGCTTGCGTGCACACACACACACACACACACACACACAAAACTAAGCAAAGACGACAAGAACAAAGTATCATGACTAGCACCATCTCCGCAGCACAAAACACTGTCCCCACCCACCCTACCTTAAGGACGCCTTTCTGCTGCTCCTTCGCCGTCACTCTCTTGCCCTCTGTGGGGCTGCTCGGGGCCTCCCCCTCCTCTATCTTCTCCACTTTTGGGGTCAAGGTCATCGTGCCGCTGGCCGAGGGTTGGGGGGAGGGGGTGCTGCGTTCGCTGGTTTGCGAGGATCGACGCTCCAGTTTAGGCCCTTTGAGAACTCGAGGCTGTGGATAAGACGGTGGATGTTGAGATTTGGTGAGGGGTTAAAGGGTTTAAAAGTTGATTCGAAATTTTAGCAGTGGCAGTATGAGCATACTTACAACTTTGTGTGTACGTTTATGACATTATGTGTTTCGGCACAATATCACAGCGCAAAATCAGCGCAACTCAGTCAAGGGTCAAGGTCAAGTGCTAAAAATAGTGCACCCCAGGTGTGGTCAGTTCCTGCTATACTTAAAACTAGCTGGGCTGGGATGGGATGAATAGCAGCTGAGAGTAGCTGAAAGAGGGAGAAACAGACAGCTGTGATATCACCAGAAGCTCTGATAGATTCAAGATCATACGCAAGACAGCTTGCACACGCAGATACTGATAACATTATTTATAACTTATTTCCTACATGAGACTTTCCCCCCAAATATCTGTCCCTTATTTTCAACAGCATCTTTCACCTTCTAAGTGTTGTTCCGAGCGTGTGTGTGTGTGTGTGTGTGTGTGTGTGTGTGTGTGTGTGTGTGTGTGTGTGTGTGTGTGTGTGTGTGTGTGTGTGTGTGTGTGTATGTGCGTGTGTGCATACGTGCGCGCGCATGGTTTTTGAAATCTGTTGTTCATTATGTTTAAGGAGAGTTGCATGACTGTAAATGATTGAGTGCAAGCGCTTCGATTTGTTTGTTTTTTTACAAGATGCAGCGCTATATAAATTCCATATATTATTATTATTATTACAGCTAGCTTTAAGAGAGAAAAAAAAAAGGTACCAACAGAGTATAACACATCTGGCAATAACAGCTCTAAAATTATCCAAGTAGTGCTTAATTTTAGAGATTATATAAACGGCAGTTGCGATGGCGCACTGTTTGTTCAAAAAACGTGCCGTCCAGGATTTTTTTGCGTCTGTTAGGGCGCACTGTCCACATCGTTTTTCGGCAATTTTGAAAAAAAAAGTGGGAATCCCGCAAGTGCGCACTCTAGAATCAACACTGTCCATACATCAGGTATGTATTTAAGATGACGAAAATCCTAAACCCCACTTTTAACTCACATGAAGCCACTAAGAACTGAACTGCAGCATACACATGGGGACTGATGTAAAAAAAATTTTAAAATTCACACGAGCGCTTATTCCATCATCCTTGAAAGAAAAGAACAAATAAAACATTGATAGCATACACATGGGGACTGGATGTACACACACACACAAAAATTCACAACAGTGCTCATTCCATCATCCTTGAAAGAAAAGAACAAATAAAACAGTGACAGACTACCAAATATGTTGAACGAGACATGAAAATGCATGTTCTGGGTGACCCCCCCTCCCCCCGAAAATGTTAATCCGGGAAACCCCCAACAACAACAACAAAACAACAACAACAACAAAAGACATCACACCTACCTTGAGCTGCCCCTGTTTGCCCACGTTGACACATTTGATGCATTCCCAAGAGCTGGGCAGATCCTCGTTGATGTTGCCGTCCACCTCCACAGCTTCGAACGTTTCCCGCAGACATGCCGGGTGACAGATCTCCCAGCAGATCCCACACTCCATCAGCGCTGCCGTGGGGTTGTCGTCCTCGGGTTCCGGGTCATCCGGGCGTCGTGCAAGTCCGCAGTGCATGCAGACAGCCATATGGGGCAGTATGGGCTGCAACCATCATTTGTATTAATTTTTTGTCTTTTTTATTTTTTAAATTTTTTTTTACACTTACACACATGCACACAGACACGCATACACACATGCACACAGACACACATACATACACACACATACACACACACATACACACAGACACACATATATGCGAATTCACGCAGAACATCTTGTGCACACATTAAAACCCCTTTCCACCTTTCGGAAGAGTAGGCCATTGTGTTCTGATGAGACATTAAAACCCCTTTCCACCTTTCGGAAGAGTAGGCCATTGTGTTCTGGTGAGAACACATGACAAAATTTACAAAACCGCATACACACAGGTTACTGGATTAAAAAAAAGCACATGAGTGCTTATTCCATTACCCTCGAATCAAAAGAATAAGAGAAAATAAATTTTAAAAATTAACACATACACAATCCCAGAAATTCATACAAACTACATTTCTAAAACCCACCCACCAACCACAAACAACTACACTAACCGCGTTCCTCAGACCCACCCACCAATCACAGAAACCGATACTTACAGCCATGCACTGTCGACTGACACAGGTTTGCTTCATGCGCCCAGGGCCACCGAATTTGCGCATATCTTTGCAGAAATTGCACTCGCCACACTCGGAACGCGTGCACGGCTCGCACTTCTTGCAGCGTGTGCGTCGTCGGCGGATGGTAGAACTGCCAGTCGAGCTTTTAGCAGACTTGGCCTTCCCACTGCCACCGCTACCAAAACCCTTCAGACGCACCTTCTGTTTCTGAAAAAGTCGGGACATTGTCCATTTAGTTTTCATTCATGTTCTAGTTACACTTTCACAAAATGCGGTGGGTTTTGTTTTTTGGTTTGTTTTTTTAGGGGGTGTTGTCTCTTTCAGTCAGATGGGGGTTTTTTTGGGTGGGGGGGAGAGGGGGTTGTCTCTTTCAGTCAGATATGGTAAGTATGGTGCAGTTAAAAATGAAAATTTTCATTCAGTCTCAAAAAAACTCTTAAATGATAAGAAAGACGAGAATTCTGTTATCACAGAAATGGTATATAATCTACGTTATTTACATTTACTCAGAGAAATCTTTACACATCGACAGCTCTCTCTCTCTCTCTCTCTCTCTGTCTGTCTCTCTGTAAGTCTCTGTGTCAGTCTCTCTCTGTCAGTCTCTCTGTCAGTCTCTCTTTCTCCCTCTATCTCTTTCTCTCTCAGGAGCACACGCATGGTCTTCTGCGCTTCTGTCTCTGCAGGAATTTACCCACAGACCTCAGCCAACACATTCCAAACTTTAGAACAGCTTATGTCATGGTACAGGTTGCATGCTGGGTATGTCAGAGTTTCCGCAACCGACCAAACGTTGGCATGAATTACTGGATCTGTTAACACGCATATTTGATCCTCTGCGTGTGTATATGCACAAAGGGAATCAAAGCACTGGCAGGGCTGCACATGAAGTTGTCCTGGGAGATTGTAAAAATCCCCACCTTTAATTCATCAACCAGACATTAACATTTGAACCCACGGCTTCATGGACCCACGAGATTGAAAACAAACACGTCTTAACTACTGGGAAACAAACACGTCTTAACTACTGGGAAACAAACGGTCTTAACTACTGGGAAACAAACACGTCTTAACTACTGGGAAACAAACGGTCTTAACTACTGGGAAACAAACGGTCTTAACTACTGGGAAACAAACGGTCTTAACTACTGGGAAACAAACGGTCTTAACTACTGGGAAACAAACGGTCTTAACTACTGGGAAACAAACGGTCTTAACTACTGGGAAACAAACGGTCTTAACTACTGGGAAACAAACGGTCTTAACTACTGGGAAACAAACGGTCTTAACTACTGGGAAACAAACGGTCTTAACTACTGGGAAACAAACGGTCTTAACTACTGGGAAACAAACGGTCTTAACTACTGGGAAACAAACGGTCTTAGCTACTGGGAAACAAACTGTCTTAACTACTGGGAAACAAACGGTCTTAGCTACTGGGGAAAACAAACGGTCTTAACTATTGGGAAACAAACGGTCTTAACTACTGGGAAACAAACTGTCTTAACTACTGGGAAACAAACGGTCTTAGCTACTGGGGAAAACAAACGGTCTTAACTACTGGGAAACAAACGGTCTTAACTACTGGGAAACAAACTGTCTTAACTACTGGGAAACAAACGGTCTTAGCTACTGGGGAAAACAAACGGTCTTAACTACTGGGAAACAATCGGTCTTAGCTACTGGGGAAAACAAACGGTCTTAACTATTGGGGGAACAAATGGTCTTAACTATTGGGGAAAACAAACGGTCTTAACTACTTAGAAACAGATGGTCTTAACTACTGGGAAACAAACTATCTTAACTACTAGGAAACAAACGGTCTTAACTGCCGGGAAGCAAACGGTCTTAACTACTGGGAAACAGACAGTTTTAACTACTGGGGAAACGGACAGTCTTAACTACTGGGGAACAAACGGTCTTAACTACTGGAAAACAAACGATCTTAACTACTGGGGAATGGCTGGTCTTAACTACTGGGAAACAGACAGCCTTAACTACTGGGAAACGGACAGTCTTAGCTACCAGGAAACAGATGGTCTTAACTACTGGGGGAACAGATGGCCTTAACTACTAGGAAACAGACGGCCTTAACTACTGGGAAACAGACGGCCTTTACTACTGGGAAACAAACGGTTTTAACTACCGAGAAACAAACGGTTTTAACTACCAAGAAACAAACAGTCTTAACTACCGGGAAACAAACGGTCTTAACTACCGGGAAACAAACGATCTTAACTACTGGGAAACAAACGGTCTTGACAACTGGGAAACAAATGGTCTTAACTACTAGGGGAGAGACAGTCTTAACTACTGGGAAACAAACGGTCTTAACTACTGGGAAACAGACAGTCTCAACTACTGGGGGAACAAACTGTCTTAACTACTTGGGGAACAAACTGTCTTAACTACTGGGGAACAAACAGTCTTAACTACTAGGGGAACAAACTGTCTTAACTACTGGGGGAACAAACTGTCAACTACTGGGGAAACAAACTGTCTTAACTACTGGGGAACAAACTGTCTTAACTACTGGGGAACAAACAGTCTTAACTACTGGGGAACAAACAGTCTTAACTACTCAGTCTTAACCACTGGGAAACAAATGGTCTTGGCTACTGGGAGACAGACAGTCTTAACTACTGGGAAACAAATACTGGGAAACAAACTGTCTTAACCACTGGGAAACAAATGGTCTTAACTACTGGGAAACAAACGGTCTCAACTACTGGGAAACGTCTTAACTACTGGGGAACAGATGGTCTCAACTACTGGGAAACAAACGGTCTCAACTACTAGGAAATGGTTTTAACTACTGGGAAACAAACGGTCTCTACTATTGGGAAACAAACAGTCTCAACTACTGGGAAAACAAACGGTCTCAACCACTGGGAAACAAACGGTCTTAACTACTGGGGAACAAACTGTCTTAACTATTGGGAAACACATGGTCTTAATTATTGGGAAACAAACAGCCTTAACTACCGGGAAACAAACAGCCTTAACTACCTGGAAACAAACAGTCTTAACTACCGGGGAAACAAACTGTCTCAACTACTGGGAAACAAACTGTCTCAACTACTGGGAAACAGTCTCAACTACTGGGAAACAGTCTCAACTACTGGGAAACAAACGGTCTTAACTACTGGGAAACAAATGGTCTTAACTACTGGGAAACAGACGGTCTTAACTACTGGGCTATAGTGAAACAAACGAAGAGAAGACATGATTCTGGCTAGGTTGCACAGACAACCATTACCTTGGTGGACTCTGGCCATCCCAGCAGGGGTTCCCCAGAACAGGCAAGAAGCTGACTGTCTCCTTCATGATCCCTGAGGGCTTGCTGAGACATAGAGAATACAGAATGAATCAGGATGTATGTTGATGAAATATTATTTTGCATCTTTGTGTGTGTGTGTGTGTATGTGTTTGTGTTTGTGTGTGTGTGTGGTGTGTGTGTGTGTGTGTGTGTGTGTGTGTGAGTGTGTGTGAGTGTGCATGTGTGTGTGTGTGTGTGTGTGTGTGTGTGTGTGTGTGTGTGTGTGTGTGTGTGTGGTGTAAGAGTGTGTATGAGTGAGTGTGTGAGTGTGTGTGTGAGAGAGAGAGTGTGTGTGTGTGTGTGTGTGTGTGAGTGTGTGTGTGTGTGTGCCTGCATGCGTGGTTGCATGCTTATGCATGTATGTACACGCAGTTCACAAAATATGCAAACTGAATACATGTATACATACACATGAATATATACTGAAGATATTTTTACATTATGTGGTGGCAAAGTGACTTTTCCTCAAGCAGAAGTTTAGCTCACAATCCGTACTTGCACACTTCTCAACGTGTGTAGAAACACAGCTCATCATACCCTATCCATGAGTCACCTTCAGAAAATCCAAGTCATAAGATAAAAAATCGGAAGGTACTGTCTTCAGCAATATACTGCAAATACCAGAACAGACAATGAATTAGTACCACTCTGCATGTGCCCTTATATAGTATTATCTTAGAAATATAAAGATATTCAAATACAAGAACAGGAATACAAAGTCTTAAGAGTCAACACATAAATGAATAAGCATAGTTTTAGTCTCTTCCATTGGGATGCCAGGGGGCCTGTTAGTATAAACAGCATCCCCCACCTTCTGGAAATTCTGTGCTAGAAATGTCCTCTTTTCTATTACTCTCTTTGTTTCTGCCTTGTTCCTTTTTCTTCCTGTCACCTTCTTCTTGTCTACTTTCTGCCTTATTGGGCCATTCTCCTGCATTTTTTTCCAGAGAGACTTAAGAGATAACTCTCTTATGCTGAAGTCGGATGAGCTGGGCCTGACTTGTCAGGCGCTTAATGGCTGCGTGATACATATTCGCTCATATTACAGACAATAGTTGCTGTCTGAGCGTTCGACGAAGAAGAAGAAGTTTTAGTCATGGTGGATTAGTGCAGTTTATGAATACCTGACAACTGCAGTTTTGAGCAGAATATGAATGTATGAATTAAGTCAGCCACTGATTCATACAAACTGACCTTAAAGTCCGATTCATACAAACTCACCTTACAGTCAAACAAACTCACCTTAAAGTCAGATTCATACAAACTCACCTTAAAGTCACATCCATACAAACTCGCCTTACAGTCATACAAACTTACCTTACAGTCACATTCATACAAAACTCACCTTACAGTCACATTCATACAAACTCACCTTACAGTCACATTCATACAAACTCACCTTACAGTCACATTCATACAAACAGACCTTACAGTCACATTCCTACAAATTCACCTTTAAGTCACATTCCTACAAACTCACCTTACAGTCACATTCATACAAACTCACCTTACAGTCACATTCATACAAACTCACCTTACAGTCATACAAACTCACCTTAAAGTCACATCCATACAAACTCGCCTTACAGTCATACAAACTTACCTTACAGTCACATTCATACAAACTCACCTTACAGTCACATTCATACAAACTCGCCTTACAGTCACATTCATACAAACAGACCTTACAGTCACATGCATACAAACTCACCTTACAGTCACATTCATTCATACAAACTCACCTTACAGTCACATTCATACAAACTCACCTTAAAGTCACATTCAAACAAACTCACCTTACAGTCACATCCATACAAACTCACCTTACCGTCACATTCATACAAACTCACCTTACAGTCACATTCATACAAACTCGCCTTACAGTCACATTCATACAAACTCACCTTACAGTCACATTCATACAAACTCACCTTACAGTCACATTCATTCATACAAACTCACCTTACAGTCACATTCCTACAAACTCACCTTAAAGTCGGCCAGCAAGCCCTCTGGATCCTGCAAGTCTTTCGGCACCCCTCTCTTGCTGGGTGGCAGGGTGTACAAACTGTCCACCCACTTCACAAGCTCTATCAGTCCCTCCACCTCCCACGCCGTCAGAATCGACTTCCTCTTGGGCCTGCTCTCCCCTGCACTGTCCTCCCCCTTCACCCCCTCCTTCTCCTCCCCGGCACTTTCGTCGCGGTCCAGCAGCGAAGAATCGGACGCGCACTTTTTCAACAGTTTCTTGGAGTATTCCCCTTCCGCGAACGAGCTTTTCAGCCCGGCGTCAATCCTCGTCAGTTCGATCGTGATCGACTTGGACAGCTTTGGAGTATCCTCCCCTTCCAGTTTCGGCTTCGTGTCCGCAAGGTTGGAGTCTTCGAAGCTCCGCGACGGAGGTCGGGAGTCAGGGTTTCGAGAGGGTGGGCGGGAGTCGCTGTCGACCTGGATAGAACCTGGAGAGTCTGGATGATCGTCCGTGTCGTCTTTGAAGTCTGATTTCTGTAGGTAGGTCTTGCCGGTGAGGTGCCACAGGTAGCGGTCCAGCACGTACCACAGGATTTCGTTGTAGAACGGGAAGCGGAACTTCTGAGGCACCTGAATGAGAAACGTTCCAAGCGTTTAAGATGAAATTTGATAAAAAGAAAAACAACTGGGGAAAAAAAAGTTTTGTGTGTAAGGGTCACCCTGAAATAAATGCTGATGGAAACGTTGAAAAGAAAATATACAATTACACAAAAAAGTGTGAATATATATATATATATATATATATATAAACAAACTTAAATATGATGTGTATGGTCATAATAAATCATGATACCATCATATTTGCAGTCACCCCTAAAAGAGATCACAATGTTGACATTTGACCACTACATGTTTCATATATATCAGTGATATTAGAACACTAGTGTACAAATATTATTAAACATAATTCAAATCACTTTCCTACCTGTACACTACTATTACTGAAAGTTCCATATGTGACACTCCATCATGAAATAAGTCGCTTAACATCTGACCCACTTTTCCGCTAGGAGCCATTTTAGGCAGGTGAAGGTCAGGTTGTCGATTGATTATTAAACTATAGCCATTATTCTACCTTATAACGAAATATCAAGGCATAATTTTGTTTCCTGCTGCTTTTAAACATGTTTTTAAAAAATTACCACACCCTCATTCTTGATGCTACTTGTCAAATTCTCATTTTGACACTTTCTGCTGTCTTATTTCAATTTGTAATCACTTTTCATAGAATTGTCCGATTTTCAATCTGTTTTCTGTATTGAATAGGCTTTTTATTGCAGATTGAGAACATGTCAATAACTGAAAATTGATGTCTGGTGCAATGCGACTCATTATGTGGAGGAGCCTCACATATTTAGAAAGTGTGATCAAACTATACGTCAAAACAGCCAAACCTGCAATAACTCTGCAGCCTACAGTAGTTTTAAATATGACCTGACTTCTCTCCTTGGGAAGTTGTTAGAGCACTTCCCCGATACTTTTCAGGCTGCATTTTGTGAGCAGGTTAGACATGGCGGAGCCCATCCCTCTTCAGGGTGCATGCTGGGTTATCTTCCTGTCACCCATCCCACAACCTAGGTTGGCAAGTGTTCCAGCCCTTTACGTCTAACACCATAGAGGAAGGGGTAGGGCCCACATACAGATCATGAGCTTCGTATGCTTTTTAATTTCTTCTTCTTTCGTTCCTCGGCTAGAGCTCTGAGGTTCAGCAATGGTGAAATTTTGCACATGCAACCATTTACTCATCATTAAGGTAGCTGGAGTCCGACTTCGGGGATGGTGTCATCACATGACACATGTGTATGCTTTTTTTTAAATTTAAATTTGTCATTCGAAGCAAAACAGATTGTTACCGTGTGCACACGTTAACAATCTGTTTTGTATGCGTTCGCACACGGGGCCTCAGTTTCTAGTCTCATCCAAAGGACTTTTTTTTGGGGGGGTGGAGTCAGTACTGATGTTAACTCCAGGAGAAAATCCCCTAAAATGGTTGTCTCCGAGGTGGCTCGATCCCAGGCCGAAAGGTCTTTTGGGGGAGTGGAGTCAGTACTGATGTTAACTCCAGGAGAAAAGTCCCCTAAAGTGGTTGTCCCCGTGATGGCTTGATCACAGGCCGTTAAGGTCTTTTGTGGGAGTGGAGTCAGTCAGTAATGATGTTACCTCCAAAGGAAAATCCCCTGAAACAGAAGCCTCTGTAGTGGCCCGATCCCAAACTGTCAGATCACAAACGCAATGCTCTAACCATTACGCTATCCTGCCCCCTACTTAGAAGAAAAACTAGGAAAAGCAGAGAGAGAGCAGAGAAAAGTATAGTACGCACATGGGTTCTGTCTTCCACATTGGCCACCATCAGCTGGTTAGGGATGTTGAAACTGTGCAGGAAATTCCCTCCGAACACTAGCGAGTCTTTGGGGGTGTACACTGCGTGGATCCAGCCTGTACACAGATGCACGTACGTGATGCATGTATAGGCGCATGCGCGTATGCATGCGTGTACATGTGCACAGAATTGCATACACACACACAATATGCGTGAACATGCGGGCACGATTCAATCTTTACACTCACACACCATATGCATACACACAATCACACACACACACACTGTACAGAATGTCCCCCTAAAAGACCAGCGATTCTTTTGGAGTAGATATTACCTGCATCTTTTAACTCCATCTTTTCTTTACATTAGTGAATACATAAAATGAAAACCTCAATGGGATCAATGGTAACACACCCAACCTGAAACCTTTTGCACAAATCGCTCCAAACATTGAACAAAGTTTTTGAAAGTACACACAGTATAAATGTATCCTATGTATACATACAGTTGTACAATTCAAAGTATAACATCAACTGTAATCATCAGTGCTTTGCAAAGAATATAAGGAGTAAACCAACCATTAGAATGATAATACACATATGTTAAATCTAGTGCAGTCTTTCAGATGAAACTATAAACTAAATTTTTTTTTTTAAACACCAAAAAAAACAAATTTTTTTTTATAAAGTCAATTTAAACAACAAAAAAGAATGATTAAAAAGAGAGAGAGAGAGAGAGAGAGAGAGAGAGAGAGAGAGAGAGAGAGAGAGAGAGAGAGAGAGAGAGAGAGAGAGACAGAGAGACTACAAACCAACATCCCATGTACAAAATGCATGCAGAATATCCGACTTTCAAAAGAGTAGGCTATTTCATGCCAGAAAGATTGAATGAAAATTTTTTTAAAAAAACGAATGCACACTGGTGTTGTTGTGTTTAGCCTTCATCCCCGAAGTTGGAATGCAGCTACCTTTAACAGGGGTTAAACAGCTGCGAACATAAAATCTCACCATCGGTACACCTCGGAGCTCTAGCCAAGGAACAAACAAACAAAAAATCTTGTGCAGGTTAGAAATCTCCTTTCAACGGTAGAGTGTTGAACCCTGGCTGTCAGATCATAAGCTCACCACTCTTAACCACTAAGCTACCCTTCCCTCCTTTTTCTGCAGCTGAGTATCACTATCACACGCTCCTGTACCTGAGGGAATGATGAAGGTATAGCCCGCTTTCAGGTGCATCATTTGGCACTGATCCATGTGGTCTGCCAGAAAGTAGTCCCCCTGTTTCGCTGACAGCACCCAGTTTACGTATCGCTCCACGTTGTCTTTCGTCGGCGGAATCAGCCAGAACACCTGTCAGAGGTAACACAACCATGGATTAGAGTGTGGAATAGTGAAGGGATTGATATAGTACAGGTTTGGAACTGTGGCACTATTGTTGTTGTTGTTGTTGTGTTATTGTTGTTTCCACGCTTAACACCCTGAAGGGTCACCAAGAATAATGTATTCAGTCATGTTTCTCTCATCTGGGAATCATGATGGACGAGAAGTTTGCATGCATGACTGTTTTCAACTATCTCGCCGTATAGGCAGCCATACTCCAACTTCAGATTACTTCTACTTGAAAGGAGAGCACAGATTGATATGCCAAGAGCTGCTATTTCAACACACTTTAAAGCATATAATACCATTTTAATGCAGGCTTTGGCACTTTGCTTACATCAATAACTGATAGAGCTTTTGGCTTGAGTCAAGTAGCTAAGGCATATTGTTAACATCTTTCACTGGCGACATTAACATAAACTGCCATACTTTCCAGGTTCTATGCTGCTACTTATTAAGCTGCACCAGCTTTCCACGGCTTATTGAATAAAAGGGACCTATAACTAAATCTTTCTTAAATTTTCCCAAAATCCTTTTTCTTTTTTGTTCCTCGCTTGACCTCCAAGGTTCACCAAGGGTGGGATTTTTTGTGAATGTGAATGTTCTCGCCCACCATTAAGGTAGCAGCATTCCGACTTCAGGGAAGATGTCTAAACCCGACACCAGTGTGCATGCGTATTTTATCAATTTTCTCATCCGTTCTTACTGTCACGTAATGGCCTACTCTTCTGCAAGGGGTTCTGTGTGCATTTACTTTCAAGACCTGGATTTATAGTCTCATCGGAAGGACTTTCGGGAGGAGTAGAGTTGGTACTGATGTTAGTTAACTCCAGCGGAAAATCTCCTTGAATGGGTGCCTTGGTGGTGGCTCAATCCTGGGCTAACAGATCATGAGGGCAATACTCTAATCACTAGGCTATCCTTCCCCCACCCCTCCCAAAGTCTAATTTTAGTAAACAATACCAGTGTATTTTTGCCACTTTCCCAAAGTCTACTTTTAGTAAACAATATCAGAGTATTTTCACTCCCTTTCCCAAAGACTACTATTAAGATCATTGTATTTTAACCCTCTTTCCCAAAGTCTACTTTTAGTAACAAGATCAGTGTATTTTTGCCACTTTCCCAAAGTCTACTTTTAGTAAACAATATCAGGGTATTTTTGCCACTTTCCCAAAGTCTACTTTTAGTAAACAATATCAGTGTATTTTT
>CM054157.1:17710058-17715058 GCA_028751875.1 Rapana venosa
CTTTGCAGTGTGCAGACTATCATGACTGTGACTTAAAACTGACTTCACAAAACCCATGGACAATTCCTTTGGTGAGAAATCATCTCACTTTTTTCTTAGTAGATCAGATTATTGATATTATATGGCTTCTCAGACAGATATAGACATGCTTAAAAATTGTTCCTTATTCTGTATCTAGTGGCATAGTGTGAACATTATAAAAAACACAAAAACTAACAGAAGCACACACTAGAACACTGTTTGCAAACATCGAATGTAGAGACAATCAATTTTGTAATCACATATGATTTACACGCTTTTATCATTTTTTTATGTAAGTATGTTCAATTTGTAAAATATAGCCAAAACCATTCATCACAGTAGAATGCTTGGAGAAGTAGTAAAATTGACCTGTGCATTCTACTGTAATGAATGGTTTTAGCTATATTTTACAAATTGAACATACTTACATAAAAAATGATAAAAGCGTGTAAATCATATATGATTTTTTTCCTGAAAGAATTAAAAGATAACAATTCTCTCCCACGCCAAAGTTGGATATATGCTGGGCCCAACTTGTCAGGCGCTTTAACGGCAGCGCAACGCATTTTCGCTCATATGACAAAATAACAATAGCTGCCGTCTGAGCGTTCAATGAAGAAGAAAGAATTTAATAAATCGAAATAATAATAATAATAATAAATGGAACTTGAATAGTTGCCGTCTGAGCGTTCGTTCGATAAAGAAGAAGAATTGAATAAATCGAATTAATAATAATAATAATAATAATAATAATAAATGGAACTTAAATAGCGCTATATCTTGCAAAGACAAAAAGCGCATTGGAACTGCCGTGATGAACAGGAGCGCCTACCAAGGTGGGGGATTCCACATAGTTGTCCAGGCGGGTATGGCTGAACTCCAGACTGATGACGTTGAGGAGGCGGTCACGCTCGGGGTTGAGGTAGTACCGCACCCAGTCCTTCATGGACATCTCCATCCCCTTCTGCGTGTTCACGTCCATCACGTCCAGCATGCGTCGGCTCCCTGAGGTACAGTAGACAGGTGGTGGATGTGCATTAGAAAAGAGTGGGGTAGGTATGGTTGGACACACATAGAGTGGGGTAGGTATGGTTGGACATACAAAGACACACACACACACACACTCTCTCTCTCTCTCTCTTTTAATTTTTCTACAAGTTAACCCGTTATAGCCTATCCTTCTGCAGACAGCAAGATGCATGCTGGGTATGTTCATGCTACCCATCTCACTGACCATAGCTGGCCTACCCTACTTTTCCACAAAAAGTGGGTGTGAGGTCTGACTGACTGTGTGCACAGATACTGTTCATGCATTTGCACATAGGATCTCAGTTCATTTCATAGTGTCAAGAATCCCATGCATTTCTGTGGGAGGGCAGTTGGTATCAATGTTAACTCCAGGGAAAAATTCCCTTAATGGACAACTCAGCGGGAGACTCATACCCACATCTTTCCTTAACCAGGAAAGGGGATGGGATAACCTGGTGGTTAGAGTGATGTACATTGCGCTCGTAATCTGCTGACCCAGGTTCGAATCTCGTTCAAGAGGATTTTTCCTCTGGAGTTAACATCAGTGCCAACTCCACTCCACCAAAAACGTCCTTTGGATGAGGCTATAAACTTTGGTCTTGTGTGCGAATGCATGCAAAACATCTTGCGCACACATTAAAACCCATTCTGCTTTTCGGAAGAGTAGGCCATTGTGTGGCGGTGGGAACATATAACAACACTTAAAAAACTCCATACACACGGTGAATGGATGTAAAAAAGCACATGAGTGCTTATACCAATATCCTCGAAATAAAAGAATAAGATAAAATAAAATATAAAATAAACCACCGATTGCTTGTTGTGTGTTTTGTGTTATCCATACCATCAGCCATACACAACCTACAGAAAATGATGGATAGGTTTTTAGCCGGTGTACAAGATTTCACGACAAGTCCTCCTTATATAGTCCCATCCGAAAATCATACACAGGAATGGAACTCCAAACACAAGCCATTCAGTTTACCTCAGATCACAAACCCCATGCTTTAACCACTCAGCTATTTCAACCCCAAAATGGCATTAAACTGTTCAAATTAGCAACATTCCAATCTAATATTCCACAGAGATATAAAACCCATATCCAAATGAAATCTTACAAAATGGAAGAACTTACCAACACACTGTTTGACATCTGTGACTTTGAAATTCTCACTAGGTACTCTGAAACAGATGCAGTACAAACACCATCAATGTCTTTTTTTTAAAAAAAGGACTGGGCAGGAAACGAGCCAAAACTCTAATACAAGTAACTCCAACTCCCTAGCTTACACATACGCTGTTTAACCTCCCCCCCCCCACCCCCACCCCACCCCACCCAACTCCCCCATGAAATATAAGAAGTGACACAAATCTACTGTTTCATTTCTGATCTATTTGAAAACAATTTAAGGAAAAATATTCAGATGGTTTACATGTAAATTCCTTCAAAAACAGATACTAGAAAACATGTGTTTTTCATATTCTGATGAATGGTTATCCATAGCAGAGGTAAAGATGAAAAAAAACACCTTGGTTTTTTTCTGTGGCATACAAACAAATCCACGGCAATTGACGGTTTAAACGGAGTGTGAAGAACAAACAGAAATCAAATGTGGGAGAGAAATTACATAGAACTAGCGATTTCATATTTTATTCCACCTGTACCAAAACATTATGAAGGCAGCACAAGGCAGTTTCTGTGTAGAACAAAGAAGAAGCAACTGTGGTAGAGAAATTACCCAGGACTAGCAATTTCATATTTATTACACCTGTACAAAGGGAATCTGAAGGCAGCATAAGACAGTTCCTGTGTAGAACAAAGAGGAAGCAAATGTGGTAGAGAAATTACATAGGACTAGCAATTTTACATTTATTCCGCTTGTACCAAACTAATCTGAAGGCAGCGTAAGGCAGTCACTTACCTCATGCCAAGGCCAGTTTTGTCATAGAAGACAATGGGATTCTTCAGGCCTTTTTCCTGTATGAACTTCATGTTGAAATCTGAAATCAAAAGGAAAAAAACAGGATTATGTGTGATGATAAACAAGTCGTCCCCCCCCCCCCCCCCCCCCCCCCCCCCCATTTCTCCAAAATCTGTTGACAAACACATGTATGCGTACATGCTCCCACATAGCAAAGGGAGCATATAACAAACAAAGATAAAAGGCTTAAAGACGTGGAAGGTTCAGATAAATGTGTGTGAGTGAATGAGTAATTGAGAGAGAGAGAGAGACTCAGAGTCTGAGACTGAGGGGAGAGAGAGAGTAAGAGAGAGAGAGAGAGAGAGAGAGAGAGAGAGAGAGAGAGAGAGAGAGAGAGAGAGTGTGTGTGTGTGTGTGTGTGTGTGTGTGTGTGCGTGCGTGCGTGCGTGCGTGCGTGCGTGCGTGCGTGGACACCTTAGCAAAGACTTGAACTCAAACCCTTAGTTAAGGTCAGAACCAGAGTGTGATCTTCTAACCACTAAGCTTGTTTCATTTTCTAAAGTGCTTGTACCATTCCATTCCATCAAGATGTGTTATCACTTCTTCTGCTTCTCCTTTTCCCATGAAACTTGGGAGGGTTTTTTTCCCCTTATCTTCCTCCCTTTTTCTCCCAAAGTCAACTGCACCCCCCCCCCCCCCCCCCTCACCCCCCACAGGGTGGGTGGGTGGGGGGGACCCCAAACAAACCACCACCTCCCTCTCCCCTTAACAAACTTAAGTACAGGCAGAGATCTATAAAACAGGTTTTCCCTGCTGGGAGGGTTGTTGCCCAGTACAGCTCTGTCCTGCTCTCACATAATCCTGCTTCAGTCACTGAATCAGCCTTGAACAAAGCCCTTAGTCCAGCTGCCTTTGTTCATCTGCTCATTCTCTCTCTCTCTGTCTCTCTCTCTCTCTCTCTGTGTCTCTCTCTCTCTCTCTCTCTCTCTCTCTCTCTCCCCCTCCCTCTCTATCTCTCCCTCCCTCCCTCTCTTTCTCTCCCTCCCTCTCACTCACCTGCTCTCTCTCTCACTCTCTCTCTCTCTCTCTCTCTCCTCTCTCTCTCTCTCTCTCTCTCTCTCCTCTCTCTCTCTCTCTCTCTCTCTCTCCTTCCCTCTCTCTCTCTCTGGGGGGGGGCTTTTGTGTAGATATTTTTTTCCTGTATACTGTGTGAGTGTATTGCTATGTGCTTTATTTTATTTTATTATCATATATATTCCTAAGGGCGGGGACTGGATGTAAAAAAGCACATGGGTGCTTATTCATTATCCTTGAAATAAAAGAATTTGTCATTGTCATTGTGTCTCTCTCCCTCTCTCTCACTCTCTCTCTCTCCTTCCCCCTCTCTCTCTCTCCCTCTCGCTCACCTGCTCTCTCTCTCTTGCTCTCCCTCCCTCCCTCTCTCTCCCTCTCGCTCATCTGCTCTCTCTCCCTCCCTCCCTCTCTTTCCCTCCCGCTCATCTGCTCTCTCTCTCATGACACATTTCCCTTCATCAACTCCTACCATTTTCCTCCTTTTACACCACAGTTAATCCTTCCTCCCCCCCCCCCCCCCCCCCCCCCTTCTCTCTCTCTCTCTTTCCCACCCCCTCCCTCCCGATAATTCACACCATAATCATCACATCAGCTTTCTTTCTTGTTTTGTTTCTCTGTGTGTGTGTGTGCGTGTGTGTGTGTGTGTGTGTGTGTGTGTGTTTTCTCTGATTTCATGTCTCTTCCCATTAAGTGATATTAGAGAAGATGTGTGTGTGTAAATGTGTGTGTGTAAGATGTGTGTTCTTTGATGTAATGTCTTTTCACATTAAGTGATATTAGAGAAGATGTGTGTGTGTGTAAGATGTGTGTGTGTGAATGTGTGTGTGTGTTCTTTAATTTCATGTCTTTTCACGTTAAGTGATATTAGAGAAGACGTGTGTGTGTGTGTGTGTGTGTGTGCAATTGTGTGTTCTTTGATTAAATGTCTTTTCACATTATGTGATATTAGACAAG
>CM054157.1:17720058-17732558 GCA_028751875.1 Rapana venosa
TTGTCAAATTATGACTGGAACTTTTGTCCTAGATAAAGTCTTCCTAACGGTGGGGTACATGTAGTTTTGTGCAAAACATAACAGTGATACACTGCCGTAAATCATGTAGAATTCGTGGTATCCCCTTCCTGGGCTATACTAGGCCATGTTACGAACAGAATGAGGAACTTCAGGGGGCACATCATCACCAGACGAGCCACAGACCGCTCTGAAGTCCTTACAGTAGCTAAGAAAAGAAAACTCAAGTTACGATTATGGTCATATCATCACTATATCACACCACATACACACATGGTGTGCGTGCGTGCGTGTGTGTGTGTGTGTGTGATTCAGATTCAGAATATTTTGTGTGTGTGTGTGTGTGTGTGTGTGTGCTGTGTCTGCTGTGTGTCTGTGTGTGTGAGGCCACTGTGTGCCGGTGGGGACAGATAGCAACATGTAGGCCTACAAAACTGCATGCACACTAGGACTTGACGTAAAAACAAAGCACATGAGTGCTTGTTCCATTATCCTCAAAATAAAAGAATTCAAATAAATGAATAAACGCTGACTGCCTTTCGAAGACCATCTAGCAAGGCACAGTGACAGTCCGAGGAGGTAAAAGAAGATGCTGACAGCTACAGAGAAAGAAACGTGAGAACATCATTGAACGGATTATCCCCCCCCACACACACACAAATTTCAGACAAGACCCAGGCACTGGTATACAACTGCTAGGGGGGGGGGGGGGGGGGGGGGGGGGGAGGAACAGTGGAGAAAGCTGGTGTTTTAGTCAGTCAGAGCCCTCACAACACATATACCTATTTAAAAAATTTATAAATTTAAAATTTATATATAGTCTCAGATGCAGGACTAAGGAAGAGTGGGATGTATTACATTCCGCAAAATCATTTTGTCTGTGGGTTAAGATTTCAAAATGTTTGAAGATTTCATGTATGCTTGTTATGCACACAACAACATATGATATATCACATCCTTTAAGTCACAGAAAGCCAGGGGGTGAGAGAGGGTGGGGAAAGGATAATAGGGTAAAGAATTTTCTAAAATTAGGTTAGCAAGTGTTTACCAGTACATGATTCAACAAACTGGTCCTAGAAATGTGGATCTGAGAGATGGGAATGGAGCAGCAGACAGCTTTCTTTTAAAATAGTTACCCTTATTTGTGTGACTGTTTGAGTGATCCTCCATTTTTAAGACATTCAATGATTCATTCACAAAGTAATTGAAAGGACAAAGAGATAACCTATTCTTCTTAGTGTAAAGAGGCATAGATCTCTGTAATAAGTTATAACCATGTTTTTTGGATCTGGAAACAAGATATTGAATGAGGTTGCTTTATTTGGTTTGTTTTCAACTTGCTTTATAAACTATTAATTTATTTTTCTGATAAACGAATATTAAAATGTACATCAAAACAACACTTTTTTTAAATAAAGAAAACAATAATTATGCTGACTGCTTTCTGGCATCAAACACAAAAAGTGATAATGAAAGATGACCACCTTATTCTTTCTTCTCGTGTATTTTTGTGCACCTTTGACCAATATTACTAAATACATCTCGACTCTAAGGAAACCTTTGATCATCTGTGATAATAATATTATTGAGTTATATTATTGTTTGTGTCCAACGAAGCTCAGAAAATCATGTGCAGCAGTCAGCTAGCTCATTAGCATGAATCTTCAGTAACAAGTAACCCGGATTTCTTTCCCGTTATCTTTTGCAATGACAACAAGAGCCTACTACTATTTCGGTAGCGTTCATGAACAAGTGCATATATGTATACATTCAATCAAAACACACACACACACACACACACACACACACCATGTGTGTGTGGACGTGCTTTACATTCCAAATTGCTCTTTACAGAGCATTTGTTTGATTGTTAAATGGCTCTAACTAAAACACACAACACCGAAATAACATTCCTATCATAAGGTTTTTTCTATAATGATGTGAAAGTTTGATAACGCTAGGACACCATACATTTGACATGGAAAGCTGGGAAAGCAATGCTAACTCTGGTGAATAGCCTAGCCAACACTGAGCTGAACACTACAGCCAGCTGTCCAACAATCTTACTCTTCACTGGGGCTAGCTTAGCCCAGTCTATGTCTCTCTGAAGCTACCACCACACACAGTTTGAGCTTTCCTTGCTGGCTTGTCCGGAACAGGGGAATCACCACTAGGCTAGGCTAGACCTACTCAAAGTTCATTCTAACATAGGCTAGGCTACCACAAGGCTGGCTACTCGAAGTTTAGTCAAACTATTGCAATTAGTTCCTTGGGAAATGCAAGGATTGACTACACTTTAGTTGCTGGTTTGTCATGGAACGAGGGGAATCACCACTAGGCTAGGCCTACTCAAAGTTCATTCTAACATAATACCACTACTAGGCTACTCGAAGTTCCGTTCTAATCTAGGCCTAATAGCTGCAACACGGAAGAGATGGGAAAGATAGTATATGCACCATGTGTAATGCATCGTTTCAATAACACACTGGAGAGCAGAAGTGTCAGTATTAATACTATACTGTGGATCAAGGCAGAAACAGCCTAGTGGTTACAGAATGGCTTGTTGTTATTGCTGTTTTTTTGAGGGGATGGTTGTTTGTAGTTAGGTCGGTGTGTGTGTGAGTGTGTGCGTGTGTGCGCGCGTGCGTGCGTGTGTGCGTATGCAACTGATTATGCCCACCATTAAGGTAGCCGCATTCCGACTTCGGGGATAGCGAGTGTATGACATGCTATGTTATAGAAATCTGAGGGCACAAGTTGGGAGATGCTGCTGAGACATCCGTCTGAGGGGATCTTTTCCTGGTATGGAGCCCACTCCTATTCCAACTCCATTCTCCACCTCAACACCAAGTCCTTTGGATGAAACTGTAAACCGAATGCTCAGTTAACAATATCATGCACACTATGTTTGAAAACTCATCTACCGTTTGAAAAACAGCAGCAAGTGTATGCTATGTGTATATGGATGGACACGAAAAAAGAAAGTCAGAGTCAGCATCCAAGCTATGTTAAGAGGATTGGGGCTCCAACTGCCTGAACGTTTCACTGCAGGCATAATTATCCCAAAACGATTCCTCTGCTTTGTGCTTCAAGATGCTATGGGAAAGTCCTGTAATACTGTCAGATAATACTGTTACATGATGCTCTCCCTAATATCACTTAAAAGTGGAAGGGCGTTAAAGCGAAGAACACACCTTATTCCTCTCCACATTTGATCTAAATTGCATAGGACATAACTGTAGCGCTCTGGTGGTCATCTGCTTGAACTTTGTGTTCCCCTGTGCTTCTAGATCTATGGGAAAACTGCCGTGGTTTGGGTTTTTGTTGTTGGTTGCTGTTTGGTTGTTGTTGTTGTTTTGTGGTGTGTGTGTGTTGTTTTTTGGTGTGTGTGTGTGTTGTTTTTTGGTGTGTGTGGTTTGTTGGTTGTTGGGGGTTTTTTTGGTGGTTTTTTTTTGGGGGGGTTGGGGGGTTATCATCCTCTGCATCACAGACTGGTGTTCTGTTTCTCTTAAAAATGAGGGTGGTAACTGTTCTTCTAAAAATGATGGTGGTGAATCTGTTGTTCTGTTCCTCTTAAAAATGATGGTGGTGAATCTGTTGTTCTGTTCCTCTTAAAAAATGATGGTGGTGATTCTGTTCCTCTTAAAAATGATGGTGGTGACTCTGTTGTTCTGTTCCTCTTGAAAATGATGGTGGTGACTCTGTTGTTCTGTTCCTCTTAAAAATGATGGTGGTGACTTTGTTGTTCTGTTCCTCTTAGAAATGATGGTGGTGATTCTTCTGTTGTTCTGTTCCTCTTAAAAATGATGGTGGTGAGTCTGCTGGTCTGTTTCTCTTAAAAATGATGGTGGTGAGTCTGCTGGTCTGTTTCTCTTAAAAATGATGGTGGTGAGTCTGCTGGTCTGTTCCTCTTAAAAATGATGGTGGTGATTCTGTTGGTCTGTTCCTCTTGAAAATGATGGTGGTGACTCCATTCTTCTGTTCGTCGTGAAAATGATGGTGATTCGCTGTTCTGTTCCTCTTAAGAAATGATGGTGATGATTCTGTTCCTCTTAAAATGATGGTGGTGATTCTGTTCCTCTTAAAATGATGGTGGTGATTCTGTGGTTCTGTTCCTCTTAAAATGATGGTGGTGATTCTGTGGTTCTGTTCCTCTTAAAATGATGATGGTGATTCTGTGGTTCTATTCCTCTTAAAATGATGGTGGTGATTCTGTTGGTCTGTCCCTCTTGAAAGTGATGGCGGTGACTCCATTCTTCTGTTCATCTTGAAAATGATGGTGATTCTGCTGTTCTGTTCCTCTTAAAAATGATGGTTATGATTCTGTTCCTCTTAAAATGATGGTGGTGATTCTGTGGTTCTGTTCCTCTTAAAATGATGGTGGTGATTCTGTGGTTCTGTTCCTCTTAAAATGATGGTGGTGACTCTGTTAGTTCTGTTCCTCCTAAAATTGATGGTGGTGATTCTTCTGTTGTTCTGTTCCTCTTAAAATTGATGGTGGTGATTCTTCTGTTGTTCTGTTCCTCTTAAAATTGATGGTGGTGATTCTTCTGTTGTTCTGTTCCTCTTAAAAATGATGGTGGTGACTTTGTTTTTCTGTTCCTCTTAAAAATGATGGTGGTGATTCTTCTGTTGTTCTGTTCCTCTTAAAATTGATGGTGGTGTTTCTTCTGTTGTTCTGTTCCTCTTAAAATTGATGGTGGTGATTCTGTTAGTTCTGTTCCTCTTAAAAATGATGGTGGTGATTCTGTTAGTTCTGTTCCTCTTAAAAATGATGGTGGTGATTCTGTTAGATTCTGTTCCTCCTAAAATTGATGGTGGTGATTCTTCTGTTGTTCTGTTCCTCTTAAAAATGATGGTGGTGATTCTTCTGTTGTTCTGTTCCTCTTAAAAATGATGGTGGTGATTCCATTAGTTTTGTTCCTCTTAAAAATGATAGTGGTGAATCTGTTCCTTTAGGATCTAAGCTCTTTGACTCTGTTCATTATAATTTGTTACTGCTCTTGGTCGTCCTCTACCTTTCTTCTCTTGATAAATATATGGTCTAATTTCATATCCTTCATCCCCCCTTCCCCATTATTAGTAATATCATCATCATCATCTTCATTATTATTATTATTATTTCCTTCATAAGTTTTGTCTAATTTTCTGGTTTTATTTCACTCCATTTATCTTGTCGTTTTTAAATATATTTTAAAATTATTATTATTATTACTGTTACTGGACCTTTGAATGGATTGGTAAAAGTTGCCCCCTTTATACCTTCCTTTCTGTATTTCTTTTAAGCAATACACACCTAGCTTCAAATAAAAGTCGCAAGCTCAATCACTTCTAGGCAGATTTACCAGCCCACGAGACCCATTGTCTCTTCAATTTCATAACAGACAGACAGACAGACAATAGATAGACAGACAGACATATATAGAATGTATAATAATTATATAATATACATAATACACACACACACTCACATACAGACAAGACAAAGAATGCGTTAGGTAACTGGAAGAAGAGCAGACAGGGCGAAGACAGAACAGCACACATCATAATAATAATAATGATATAATAAAAGTTGGTGCATTTCACAGGCAACTATCCCCGCGAGTACTCCATTGTGTAACGGACGCGCAGGCTCTGTAGTGTTAGGATTAGACGAGAAATGGAGGAGGACCAAGAAAAGGGGTAGATAATTTGTGAAACAATGACTTCTTTCTTTCCAAGTTTAGCCCTTCTCATCGGCTAAATCAATACTTCCTCCTCCACCTCTGTCTTCAATCAAAGACAAAGACACCAGCGGCCCTTGTCAGCGTCAACCCTCCCCCCCATGAAGGAAAGGTCCCCAGGCAAAAGAAGAAGAAGAAGAAGAAGAAGAAGAAGAAGAAGAAGAAGAAGAAGAGAGGAGGAGGGGAGGAGGAGGAGAGGAGGAGGAGGAAGGAGGAGGAGGAGGAGGAGGAGGAGGAGAAGAAGAAGAAGTAGTAGAAGAAGAAGAAGAAGAAAAGAGAGAAGAAGAGAAGAAGAAGAAGAAGAAAAAAAGAAGAAGAGAAGAAGAAGAAGAGAAAGAAAAGAAGGAAAGAAGAAGAAGAGAAAAGAAAAAGAAGGAGAAGAGAAGAAGAAGAAAAACAGCCGCCATGATCACCTTTCTTATTATGTGCAGACATTATAATTTGTTTTCTCTATCTTTGTTTCTGTCTGCCTCTGTGTGTGTGTGTGTGTGTGTGTGTGTGTGTGTGTGTGTGTGTGTGTGTGTGTGTGTGGTGTGTGTGTGTGTGGTGCATACACACACACATCTACATAATTCATGAATGAATATATTCTATTTTATGATAGGTAGTCTTAAAAAATACAATGTTAGTTTTCTCTCCTCCTGCAAAGACTACAAGTACGAGTACTACTATGATAAACAGAAACTTCTGTCATGATTATCACTAAAATCATTTAATGTCTTCAACGTCATTACAACAACGATCGCCACTTTTCTTGCTACATATTTCTTAACTGTAAAACTACCCACTGTGGTGTTTCTTATCATTAATAATAATAATAATAATAATAATAATAATAAATGGAATTTATATAGCGCTATTTCTTGCAGAGACAAATCAAAGCGCTTGCACTCAACTCATTCTTACACAGTCATACAACAAGTAACAATGAACAGTTTCATCAAGTCCAAATGTGCACACACGCAGGCACGCACACACACACACACATACATACACACACGCACGCAGCACACACGCACGCACGCACGCACACACACACACAGGTCACACACCCTGGCAGGGCAATAGAATCTTGGCTGTTGAAGGCAGTGAAAAGCTATGAGATGAAGCAGGAGAGGAAAATCTTAGGTTTGAAATAAATATTATGTCTTGAGACTGGATTTAAAAGTGTTATAAGAAGGCTTAACAGAGCCCTAACCCTCATCGCACTAGTGCCTTTAACTTTAAGACAGTGGCAATGGGAAAAGTAGCAGTGAAAGAGAGCTCAGTGCCAGAAACAAACAAGCCGTTTACTGTAAAATGACCATTGTTGTGAAGTGATGCTTCAGTTATATAACATTCAAAGGGCCTTTCAATATTAAATGATGATTCTTTAGATTCATCTTTGTGCCCAGTTCTCTCTCTCTCCACACACACATACACATATATATATACGTGTGTGTGTGTGTGTGTGTGTGTGTGTGTTCTTGTGTGTGTGTGTGTGTAAGTAACTTAGTAAGTCTTCAATTTTAACGTCTCTCCACTTTAAGTGATATCAGACGGCCCTAAAATAGAGATGAATGAAAGATAGATAGATAGATAATAGATAGATGATAGATAATAGATAGACTAGATAGATAGAAGATCTACTCTGTGTGGGATCATGGGTGTGATAGTGTGTGTGTGTGTGTGGTAGTGTGTGGTGAAGTGGAGAGTTTGGTTGTGTAATAAAGTATATAAGGAATTAAAAATGTAATCTAACATAAACAGATCATGAACATTTAAAATAAAATTCGAAGAGAACTACAACTACAATAAGTGCCTGTAGGACTTAACAATAAAACCTTAGCTAGTCAAAACTTAGCTTTACATTGTTCAAAACCTTCGTCAAGGTATCTCAGAGTTTGTTTGTGTTGTGTGTGTTGTGTGTGTAGTGTGATTCTTGTTGCACGCGGCGCCTGCTCTTCTCTCTCTCTCTCTCTCTCTCTCTCTCTCTCTCTCTCTCTCTCTCTACTATATATATATATATATTATATATATATATATATATATATAAGATTCTCTGCTTTCTGACAATTTGGTGCTAACAATTTTGTCCCTTTCCTATGCCATTCTCAATGATCTTTTCTTTTTCTTCCTCTCTCAAACCTGCTCCTTTTCTGCTTTACTGTGCCCTGTGATTTATTTATTTATTTGTTTCTTGTGGGGTGGTTGTTGTTGTTTTTGGTTGTTTTGTAGTGTTTGTGTTAAAGCTCCAGGTTCACCAATGTGAGATTTTGCCTATGCAAAAATTTGTTTAAAAATTATCTCTGTGGATCAAATAATGTGTGGGTGGTTTCTAATTTTTTTTAATCATTATTATTACTATAAGAACCTGGTACAGTTTTAAAGAGTTAACTGTTGGATAGAGGTCGCATTCGACACTGGTTGATCCTTCAAGATAGTTACCATCTAATTCACATGAAATGGTTTATTCATGGAATATTGTAAGACTACTCCAGTCACACTGGTGAAAAACATCGTTGCTTACTGATAACACCGCCAAGAAATAAATATGAAAAAAAGGAGCATTCAATACAAATTCCGTTGCTCTGACCATTTTCAAAGACTTCCGTTCGGAAAATGTTAACTATGAGACTTCTACAATTCGCCTGCTCGACTTCCTTCGTCTTTCTTTCCCTGAGATTATTGTATTCGAGCAGTGAGACTGGTAAGTTGTGTTAATAAAGTACTCTCACAATTTCAGCCTACTCCTAACCCTGACATACTCACAATTTCACCCTACTCTGAACCCTGACCACAGGAACAAAGAGAAAGAAAAAAAAAATTCAAGCAATCCTGCTGCAGGCCCTGCTACACACCAACGCACCAGCGCAAAATCTTAAAAAAAAAAGAAAACTGCCCGCAGGGGCAAAAATTTCAACAGAGGGCAAGGCGGAGCTGGCAGTATGACACAAAGACACCGCCTGCTCCAAGACGACAAAGACTGACGGGGATCATCTTTGCCCTTCTTCCTCCAAGCTAGCACAGTATCCCAGCAGCAGCAGCAGCAGCGTTGCAGGGGGGAAAAGGCCGCTAGGCTAGCTAGGCTCCTACCGATTCGCTGTCAGTTTTGTCTCCAGTCCTTCACACGCTGCTACAAAACAAAGACCTCATTACCGTACCCAGCTACTCCGTCCGTCCGTCTTCGCCCGCTGACGTGGCGCTATTAGTATTTCTGTTGCCATGATGAACGGAGAGACCAATCGCTTCATATCATTTTTCAGTTTAAAGAAGAAAGAGAAGATAGGGGGAGTGGGGGGGTGGGGGTGTAAAAAGGTTGTTATTAATAAGAAGGTTAGGAAGACTGGGCATAATATTATTGTTGTTGCAGTAAAAATTTAGAAACAGGGATGAGATAGTAAGACTTTTCTATTAGCAGCGCACTGACAAAATGAGCCAAAAATCATCACAGAATTAATTAGCGAAAAATCTCTAGCTTATAACTTTAGCTTTTATGATACACACACACACACATACATATATATATATGTGTGTGTGTATATATATATATATATATATATATATATATATATATATATATGTGTGTGTGTGTGTGTGTGTGTGTGTGTGTGTGTGTGTGTGTGTGTGTGTGTGTGTGTAATGAATAGGCCTACCAGTCTTTTTCAGAGAAAATGTCGGTCACAAGTGAACAGGGCCAGGAAATAATGAGTCAGAGAGGGCCATTGTTTGAAGTCCGTTCTCAGACAGATGTTGTATTGTCTTTCCATTCCATAAGGCCTCGAAAGGTGGTCTGGGAACTAGTCTTATAGATGGGATGATGCAGTGGTGTGTAGTGGTAACACATATTCCATGTATAAACTATGATTATATGAAAGAACCTCTCACATCAAAGGAGTCTACAGTTAAAATGTGAGCGTACTCTACAGAGACGGCAGAGTACAAACATTTAAAAAAAACAACCCTCAAATAATAATAATAAATGGAATTTATATAGCGCTATATCTTAAATAACAAACTTTTTTAAAGCACAAAATAACAAGCAAAAACCAAACAAAGAAGAAGAAGAACAACCATAACAAGAAGAAGAAGGGAAAGAACAAACAGAAGAAAAGAGTGGCTAGCATCTTGTCCACAGAAGGGGGGCGGGGGGGGGGGGGGGGGGGGGGGGGGGGGGGGGGGGGGGGGGGCCTGTTAAAGAGAGTTGCCTGATTTTCACGCAAAGAAATCTACCCCAAACTTATTATACTGCTCTCTGATACAATACAAAACAGAACAATACAAACAACATAACACGCGTGCATTACAACACAACAAAACACAGAACACTACACCACCACACACATAGACTCAGCACCATTCCGAAAACAGCTGCCGCTGCGAACGCGAGTATCATCGTCAGCTAACACTGCTTTCCCTTCCAGTAGTAAAACTGGTCACACACGTCAAAGGGCAAAGGGGCGTGTCAGAGGTGGGATGGGGCGGGCGGGCGGGGTGTGGAGGGAGAGCATGAGGGAGGGTGGGGGTGGAGGTGGTTGGAAACTCCAGGAAGAGGGTGGAGGTGGGCTGTGTTGAGAGCCACGAGCAGCGCCACACGTTTACAGATTCGCGTGAACTATTTCCATCTGACCCCCTTTTACTGTTTCCTCAAGTTTATTGAGGGGCCGTCTCAAAATGTGAAAATACTTGAACTGGGGTTGCTGTTTTGGAGACTGTTGGAGAAATTACTTGGATCTCAGATTGCTGTTGGAAAACTTTTTGTTTTTCGTTTGTTGAGTCTTATTTTGTTTTGTTTGCGTTTTTGTGTGGTTTCTTTGTTGATTTTTTGGTCATCAAAACTCTACACACATTTATGTGTGTGATATATATATCACTGATTTCTTGCTATCATCATTTCTTTTGCACTTTTTCTAGTGAGCAGAAACTTCGGACAACAAAACCAAAATTGCAACATACACTGAACAAAGAGAGAAATGGTGTGTGTGTGTGTGTGTGTGTGTGTGTGTGTGTGTGTGTGTGTGTGTGTGTTGTGTGTGTGTGTTGTGTGTGTGTTGTGTGTGAATGTGTTATACAATGAGACTTTCAATGCTTCTCAATGGATCACCGACTTCTTGTTGCTGTTGTAAGCGTTGAAACTAATTGATCATTAAAAAACCCTGGAAAAGTTCATCAGATTTTAATTTCAATGCTTTGTTCTTGTTATGTCTTAAAATGCTCTGTTGAGATAAGACTTCAGCCAGAACAAAAACATGCATTACAGCCTAGCATTCTCCTTCATAGGAGCGCGCACACACACACACACACACACACACACACACACACACATCCTATGACAGTTACGGGTTAGTATGGCTGCCTTTATCACGTTTATGATGCCGTACTTGAAAAGTCATATATTCAAATATTCAAACATATTACCCCAGTGCACTTACACTGGATTCCCATGATGGTGGGGTGAGCGAGACATGGTGCACAGTTTGGGTACCGGGTAGCCAGCCTAACCCCCAGGGTGACAAGCTGGGGAACACAACTACTACTACTACTACTACTACTACACTACCGATTCCCTAGCTTCAGCCAGGGGTCACCAAGTGCAGTGTACATACTGTAGTGGTTTAAAGCTGGTGTGGGTGTGTATGTGTGTGTGTGGGAGGGGGGGGGGGTGCAGGGGTGTGTGTGGGGTGGGGGGGTGCAGGGGTGTGGTGGGAGTGGGGTTGCAGGGGTGTGTAAGGTGGGGGGTGCAGGTGTGTGTATGTGTGTGTCCTGGTGTCCTGTGGTGTGGTGATGGTGTGTGCGTGTGCGGGTATGTGTGTGTTTAACAGTAACACACACCTCTCTCTCTCTCTCTCTCTCTCTCTCTCTCACTCTCCTCTCTCTCCTCTCTCTCTCTCTCTCTCTCATCCATTCTCTCTCTCTCTGGAACGGATGGCAAAAATTTACAAACTGCATACACACGTGGACTGGATGTAATAAAAGCAATGAGTGCTTGCTTAATCCATTATCCTCGAAATAAAAGAACCTCTCTCTCTCATCCTCTCTCCTCTCTCTCTCTCTCTCTCTCTCTCCTCTCTCTCTCTCTCACACACACACACACACACACACACACACACTACCCCAACCCCTCTTCATGCACACCCATTGGAAGGTGCGTCAGTCTTTGTTTATTAAGAAAGCACATGTCAATGTCCGACGAATACTTTTTATTCCCCGCCCCCCAAAAATGGGCAATTGTTGCTACATAAATAGGTCGGCAGTAAGCTCCCCAGCAGGCGACTTCTCACGCTCCGTCGCTTTCTTCTACTACTTTCCTCCTGCTCTTACAAACATCACTGTTATCCATTAAAAAAATAATAATAATAAATACATAATAAAAATACTACTAATAATAAAAACACCCCAAGCTTACCGACTGACATCAATGGTCTGAAAGAGAATCTATGCAGCGTTGACATTTCACCTCCTTTATGTCTTTCTTTTTTCTCTGTTTTGTTGTTGTGTTTTCCTGTGTCTCTTTTCTTTCCCTGCTTTTTTTTTTTCTCCTTTGTTTCTTTCTTTTTCTCCCTTCCCCCTAGGTTTTCCCACCCCCGTAAGGTGGGGCGGGTGTGTTTGCGTGCGTGTTATATGTGTGTGTGTGTGTGTGTGTGTGTGTGTGTGTGTGTGTGTGTGTGTTGTGTTGTTGTTGTTGTTGATGATAATGATGATGATGATGATGATGTGCGTGCGTGTTCTCTGTGGTGTGTGTGTATGTGTGTGTGTTGATGATGATGATGATAATGTGGT
>CM054157.1:17737558-17745058 GCA_028751875.1 Rapana venosa
GAATTTATATAGCGCTGTATCTTGCACAGACAAATCAAAGCCCTTGCACTCAACTCATT
Source organism: Rapana venosa (assembly GCA_028751875.1). Taxonomy (NCBI): domain Eukaryota; kingdom Metazoa; phylum Mollusca; class Gastropoda; order Neogastropoda; family Muricidae; genus Rapana; species Rapana venosa. The sequence continues at coordinate 17,737,618 of CM054157.1, forward strand.
CTTACACAGTCATGCAGCCAATAGTAAGTAATACTTCTAACAAGTCCAAACACACACACACACCACACACACACACACACACACACACACACACACACACACACACACACACACGTCATAAAAAAGGCAAACTTTAAGATAAGGTACAAAATACTCAGTCATCATTTTGACACACACTACTTTGTTGCTGTTTTGTTGTTGTTGTTGTTTTGGATACTGCACTTGATGGCTGAGAAATCTGCAGGAGAGGAGAAACAGGGTGGCAAAAATAAGAAACACAACAACAAACCATAACACCAGAAAAGCAACTTTCAGTTTGATCTAGGATGACGCTAGCAGTCACTTGGAGTCACAGCAGCAGTGGAGTGACGTTGTCTTTATTTGAGTTTGTTATCATGCTGCTGCTGCTGCTACTGCTAACTACTACTTACTACTACTAGCTACTACTACTTACTACTACCAACTACTACTACTTACTACTACTGCTACTTACTACTACTTACTACTACTTTTATTTACTACTCCTACTACCTACTACTACCAACAACAACTACTACTACTACTACTAAAAACAACAGCTACTACTACTAACAAGAACTACTACTAACAACAACAACTACTACTACTACTACCTACCACTACTACTACCTGCTAACTACTTCTACTAACTCCTACTTACTTACTACTACTACTTACTACTACTACTAGCACCACCACGACCACCACCACCTACTACTACTACCACTACTAGTACTACTTCTATCAACTACTACTACTACTAACTAACGAACTACCTAACTACTACTACTTCTCCTGATGATGATGATGATGATGATGATATCATCATCATCATCAAAAAGAGTTAAAGACTGACCAGTGATCAATTATGTGCGAACTACCCAGTCAAGACGATTCAGCCAGGGAAATGATTGGTAAAATACAGAGACAGACAGAAAGAGAGACAGAGAAAGACAGAGAGAGACAGAGAAGGGGGGTAGAAGGCAAGTATAGGGGAGGGGGGCGGGGCTCTTTTCACAATAAACACTATCCTGATAGAAAATCTGTGCCATCTGGTTTGTGTAAGGAAAATTTTCTTCACCGTTTCTTTTTTTCTTCCCCCCCCCCCCCCCCCCCCCCCCCCATTTTTTCTTTCTTTCTTTTTCTTCCCTTCCTAAAGTTCCTCCCTTCCTTCTTTCGCCTTTTTTTTATATATAATTCTCTTGTCTTTGTACTCTTTTTCTTGTACTTTCTCTGCTTCACCAACTTGCTTCATTACTCTCTCTCTCTCTCTCTCTCTCTCTCTCTCTTTCTCTCTCTCTCTCTCTCTCTCTGAAGAAAAACCAGATATCTATTTTGTTACATGCTTTACATTATTATTCATATTCTGTATGCTGACAAGTGCAGTTATGTTTATTTATTTTTGTGTAGCTTCTTCTTCAAAGCAAACTGTATACTACTGGACATTGTATGAGTTAGAGTGGAAAATGTTAGGAGTCTGAGGACTTAAGAACATTAAATCATTTGAAGTCTTGAAGTCTCTCTCTCTCTCTCTCTCTCTCTCTCTCTCTCTCTCTCTCTCTCTCTCTCTCTCTCTCATAAGAGAGATATTGTTATCCTAAGTCATATTTTTGTAGCTGACTTTTTGTTATACAGTAACATTTTGTCGTTACTATTGTTTTTACCCCCACCAAAATACTAAGCAGTTCGGCAACCCCCTTCATGTATGGGCCAATGGCCTTTTTGTGAATAAATCGTTCGAGTTCTCTCTCTCCAGATTTGCTGACAGTGTGTTTCTAAACAAGGATGTGCAAACTGTCTTATAGTCTTGTTACGTTTTTCTCCTTCACTTACTACTTTATTATATTTTTTCAACATTTTCTGTCTTTTTTTCTTATTCGGAAAAAATGGTAAGGCTTATTTTAGCATTTATCAAAACATGTTATTACTTTTTTGAATCCCCGAACAAAAAATGTGGCGATGTAATCTATGGAGCTGAGCATTGCTGTCTTTTTACAAATCTCGTCCATGTTGTTGCTTTTGTTGTTTTGTTTGCTTTCTTGTGTTTGTCTTTGTTTTGTTTTGTTGTTGTGGTTTTTTTAAGCTCTGTCCGGGCCCACAGCAATCAGCTAGCTTTTGAGTCTTCGTCAGTTGTTACCATCATAATTCATCATAATTATCATGTTATGTTTTTCACAGTTAAATTACTTGTGTTTTGGTTGTTTGTTTTGTTTTGACTGATTTTGCATTTCCTTGAAACTCTCAGCCACACCCCATTACGTCAACAACAAAAACAACAACAAAAATCATCCAACAGAAAACAAAATAAAACAAAACAAACAAAAAACCCTACAAAATCCGGAAGAAAGAAGAAAACCCACCATGCCATCATAACCACCTCCACCATCCCCCCCCCACCCCCCCCCAAAAAAAAAACAACAAACCAACCAACATAAACAAACAAAAAAAAAACACAAAATCAAAAACAAAACTAACAAACAAAAAACCACCCACAAATAACAAACGGCTTTTCGGAAGAATAGGCCATTGTGTGCCAGTATTTACGGATGACAAAAATTTACAAAACTGCATACACACTGGCACTGGAGGTAAAAAAACAACCCACAAAACATATGTGTGCCAATTTCCATTATCCTCAAAATAAAAGAATAAATCAATAAAGAAAATAACAAGCCAACAGAAGATGAAAACCACAGGCCTAGAAGTAGACATAGAAGCTGACCACATAACAGCATGGCTACATAGAAGTAGCACAGCCTAGTATGCTAGTCCTACTATGCTAGTCCTACTAGGCCTAGCCTACTAGCCTATGGCCAACCCACAGCCAGACACACTACACCCACCCTCCGTTACGTAACAACCCAAATCAAGCTGCGGGTTATGTAATACCCGTCCTTCCAGCACAATCGACAGAATGGAACAGGACAGATAGGCTAGTCTAGAAGCAAATAGGCCTAGGCCTATATATACAAAATGGCTTGCCTGTCAGTTGGGCTAATAAGACCAAGCAACTGAGACAGGCAGAGCACAGAATATATGATGATTATTATTATCACAGTGGGATATATTTACTTACAAGAAAATTGTGTGTATGTGTGTGTGTGTGTGTGTGTGTGTGTGTGCAGAGCTTGTGGGTGTGTGCGGGTGCTTGCTATGACAAAGAATTACAACGCAGAAAAGGAACAGACAAAGGAAAGATGACACAAAGAAGAAAAGCACACAAAAGAGAAGCAGCCACCAACACAGCAGCAACAAGAAGAAGAAGAAAGCCATTGAAAAACAAAGAAACAAAACAACAACAACCAAAAAAAAGTAAACGGTATATATAGGCTAGCGAGAGTGTCAAATCTTTCATTACAAGAATGCCAGTTACGCTAGGGAATTCAAAGTAATCTTTTTTTTTTAAAGTCATAAGTAGCATACCTAACTGTTCAAAAGTTGCTCCCCTCCCCACCACCCCTTCTTGAAAAAAAAAAAAAACCTGCGTTTTTGAGAAGTCTTGAAAATTTCTATTATATACTTCTTTGATTTGAAAAATGTTATTGTATATTTCTTTGATTTTAAGGTGGAAATTGAAATGTTTTTAAATGCTCTCTCTCCTCTCTCTCTCTCTCTCTCTCTCTCTCTCCTCTCTCTCTCTCTCTCTCCTCTCTCTCTCTCTTCTAGCCTGGTGGTTAGAGTGATGTATTCGTGATCTGCTGACCCGGGTTCGATTCTCGTTCAAGAGGATTTTTCCTCTGGAGTTAACATCAGTGCCGACTCCTCCACTCTCCCCAAAAGTCCTTCGGATGAGACCGGGTGAGACCGAGGTCCCGTGTGCAAACGCACGCAGAACATCTTGCGCCCACGTTAAAACACGTTCCACTTTTCGGAAGAGTAGGCCATTGTGTGCCGGTGGGAACGGATGACAACATTTACAAAACAGCATACACACGGGGACTAAATGAAAAAAAACCCACACACGAGCGCTTATTCTATTATCCTCGAAATAAAAGAATAAAAATAAACGTCTCTCTCTCTGACTCTTGAGTGAGTGAGTGAGTGTGTGCGCATAAACATGCCTGTCTCTCGGTGTCTGTGTCTGTGCTTGAGTCAAGTTACCACTGAAGAGCAACGGATCCTACTTCAACCTGCCCACATGCTAGAAGGCCACGAACATCTACCCCGCCTCTGTGTAACATTATCGGCAATACCCAGCCACCCGTGATCGAAGTAAACCTTCAAGCAGGCAGTGCAGTCTGTACGTATGCTGTGTTGCAAGGATTAGTGTTGTGAACCTCAAAAAGTACTAGACTAGGCCTATAGTATATACAGGGTCGCTTCGTTTATCTTACGCTTTGGCTTCCTCGTCTGGTTGTTTAGTATGGCAGCTTTCTTGAATCCTTTCGTGAAAATCTGCAGATATGCGCGCGCGTGCGTGCGTGCGTGCGTGCGTGTGTGCGTGCGTGCGCGCGCGCGCGCGCGTGTATGTTCAAAATCAGTATCGCATTTTGTGAAAATACATTAAAAAGAACACACACAAAATAGAATTAAGATTATACACATTTACAAATAGGCAAATGTCCAACATATATATCTATATAAAGTTAAAACTCAAATGAATGATAACGAATGAACAAACAATAGAACAAATGAACACTCAAATGAGATTCATCAAAATTTGGAAAAAAAACCACCAAACGACAAAAACCAAAATACAGCAATATGCTGAAAGACAAAAACTGGATAGGCAGGCAGGCAGACACACACCAGGTACACAAACTGACAGAACAGGCAGGGAGGTAAATAAAACGCGTCCCCGAAGTTGGAATGCAGCTACCTAAATGGTGGTGGTGGTTGTTGGGGGGAGGGGACGGTTGCATAAGCATAAATTAAATTTTCACCATTAGTGAACGTCGGACCAAGGCCAAGGACCCCCACCCCCTCTCCCCCCCAAAAAAGATGATGATGACACTACTACTACTAAATAAATAAATTAATTAATTGAATAAATTTTTAAAAATAAAAAAAATAATAAAAAACATGCAGCTCAGTCAGACATGCTGAACACGCAGAACATCTCGCGCACACGTTAAATCCTGTTCCATTTTTCGAAAGAGTAGGCCATTATGTGCCCGGTTTGAAACAGATGACAAAATTTACAAAAACCGCATACACACGGGGATTGGATGTAAAAAAACACACCACATGAGTGATTACTCCATTATCCTCGAAATAAAAGAATAAATAATAAATAAATAAATAGCTAATAATAATAATAATGATAATAATAATGTATGGAATTTATATAGCGCTGAATCTTGTAAAGCAACAAATCAAAGCGCTCAGATTTTATTTCATACCACTTTAAGTCATGGCAGATTTCTCTCCGTGAAATTCGGGCTGCTCTCCCCGGGGAGAGCGGGAGAACGCGTCGCCACTTAGCGCTGCGCCACCCCTTCACCCTTTTTTTTTTTTTTTTTTTTTTTGTGCAGCTGTATTTGTTTCCCTATCAGAGTGGCTTTTTTCTAAGAATTTTGCCAGGGACAACTCTCTTGTTGCCGTGGGATTTTTTACGTGCGCTAAATAATTACGTGTAACACACGGGACCTCGGTTTATCGTCTCATCCGAAAGACTAGCGCCCAGACCACCACTCATGGTCTAATGGATGGAGGAAAAATTTCCGGTCCAAACGGGGTACGAACCGCCGCACACTTCAGACCCGGACTTTTCGCTTTCTAGACAGGCGCGTTACCTCTAGACCACCGATCCATCCACCGATAAATAAATAGACATGCTTAGTGACAGACAGCTGAGACGAGAGAGACAGGCACTGACTGAGACAGGAAGGCAGGTTAGACAGAAACACTCTGCAGACTGGGGAGAATGACCCCGATAAATCTGTCAGAGGCTGGAGGGAGGGCGAACAACACACCATTTCATTGAATCGTGTGCCACAGGTAAGAAAGGTAGCTAGCTTACACTACAGTCAGCTGTCGGCAACCTTGTCTTATAGTTGTGTGTGTATGTGTGTGTGTGGATGGATTCACCTCTCTCTCTCTCTCTGTCTCTCTCTCTCTCTCTCTCTGTCTCTCTCTCTCTCTCTGTGTCTCTCTCTGTGTGTCTCTCTCTCTGCCTCTCTCTGTGAGTCTGTCTGTCTCTCTCTCTCACTCACTCTCCGCAAGTTGTGGTTTTGTTAAATTTCATGTACCCTTTGGAGGGGGGGAGGGGGATTATTGAAATAAAGTCTTGAATCTCGCACGCACGCACGCACACATCAAGCACATACACACACACATACACAAACACACAGAGAAAAATGCAGTATATATATTTTTTAATATATATATATTTTTTTTTTTTTAAATTATATATATTTCTTCAAATAAAACCATTATCTCGGTGTGCGTTGGAATACTCACAAAATTCAGAGAAGAACGTTGCGAACTTAAGTGTATAGCATATTGTAATGACTCAGAGCAATATATATATATATATATATATATATATATATATATATATATATATATATATATTATATATATATATATATATATCAAGAGACAACAATACAATGATTTATTCTTGAGATACTATAGAGTTACGGCAGATCTGTGTCTATATTGCCTATACACTAAACATTTATTGCCAAAACATATTCAGGAAAGTCTATCCAAAATTAAATGTAGAATGCTATTATTTTTTTCGAGATTAGTTTCAATGAAAACATGACAACAAAGAAAAATAAATATAATTTCACATATACGATAAACAAAACGTTTCATTTCACCCCTATTTAAACAAAATAATAAACACCTACATAAACATACATACATACATACATATATATATATAATATATATATATATATATATATATATATATATATATATATATAATATCCGTTTACTTAAGGTAAAATGATCACCAAAACATAACAAAAGTGAAAAAACAAAACAATCCAATGCAAATGACCCAAATGACAAAAATGAAAAGACTATAGAAATGCACAAGATTAAGCCGTTACATGTTTCCTTTACAACGTAGATAGATATTCAGCCCATGTAGGGAATATTCTCAAACAGACAAAGATGGATCCCATGTAGGGAACGTTGTAAGACAAACATACATATAGAGACAGAAATAGTGTACAAAAACAAAACATCGTGGAGAGACAGAGGAAAAATTAGACCGGAGAAGTTAAGTACACAGAATTCTTTGACAGGAAATGAGAAATTTTGCGACAGACAAGTTTGAACTTGGTATCCACGCTACAACACCCCGCCCCACCCCACTTTCCTCTCTGCCACCCTAAGCCTCCCAAACTCCCCTTGAGACGTTTCCGGATATATATATATATATATATATATATATATATATATATATATATATATATATATATAATTAGATATATATTCTTGTTCTTTTTGCTTTTTGTGTGTG